>JAOWBL010000024.1:2899989-2911958 GCA_028564865.1 Zenarchopterus dispar | reverse complement strand
TGTGTGTGTGTGTGTGTGTGTGTGTGTGTGTGTGTGTGTGTGTGTGTGTGTGTGTGTGTGTGTGTGTGTGTATCTGTCTGTGTGTGCATGAAAAACGCCATATGGGTTTGTAATTAAGATTTGTCTCCAACCCACACAAACAGAAATCCATTCCAAATTTTTCTTTTCACCTTCCTGCTCCCCCTCAACCCCCTTTCATGGATTTTGATTTAAAAACATGAAAAGAGTCATGGCAGGGCTTTGGAGAAGTGGCTGGCCAAGAGAGGTCTTAAAGCCTTTTAGACGGGATCTAGTTTAATGGTCTCTGGGTGAAAGAGGTAAGGAAATCAGGAAAGAAAAAAAAAAAACAGTGAGCTTGAATGGTGGAAATGCAGCAGTCATAAAGTCAGGCAGTATGTGCTTTAAAGAGCCGGAAGGTAGCTGTTGAGAGTGCTGTAGTAGCAAAAAGAGGAAGAGCTGTACATGAGTCTGTGGGATTTCTTTTTTTTTTTTTTTTCCTCTCCCTTGGTGGTGGTGTTTGTTCAAAACACTAGGACAGCACTCAGGGGGCCACTTCTCGTCCAATAAAGGCATTTAAACTTGTCAATATTGTCCATCTTACAGTTCGTTTGACTCCATGAGATGCAGAAGCAGAAGATGCTGACAGACAACAACAGAGATCTCCTTCAGTTCTTCGATGTACCTTTAAAGCTGGCTAATCTTCTTCATCCAAAACAACATGAAAAAAAGTAATTCTTCATCTTCATTAATTGCATTCTCTTTACTAATGCTCCCTGAATTAACTCCATCAACATGAGTACTTTGAAAGTTTTATGTATTTTCACTGCTGGATTTCACATAACAATGCATCCAAGTTGGATTAATTTTAGTGGTCAATTAGGATATAATGACGACTATCAAAAGTGAGAACAATACAATTAATCCCCTGTAAGAGCAAAAGTGAAAAATGTTCTAATTAACTGCTTTTCAACACAGTCACACTTATCCTCAATCAGCTGCTCTTTCCCAACTTTATTTTAACCAACTAATCATATATAGAGCTGACTTTCCTTTTATTGTAATTTAAAATAAGTATACAATACCATATTAAGGTTAAACATCTGTTAACATTTTGTCAGTAAACAGAAAACGCAGAAACAAGATTTGTTAAAAAGAAAAATAAATCAGAATTAAAAGGCACATTGCAAATGCAATTTAGGTCTTTAGTGGTACTAATATTAAAGCAAAACCAAATGAAATAAAAGTAAACATTTTTAAAAACCTAATGATATTACTTTGACCACATACTTTATATAGCGCCATCGTGTGAAAAGATCATCCATCTGTGTGTGACAGGAGTAGATGCATGGCTGCTTAACTATTGGTGACCAGTGACAACACCTTTCAAATGTTTAAAAAAAATGCTCAAAACAGCTTAAACAATTTTCCAGGTAGAACAAATGCACACTGTCAGCAGAAGTACATATCACTTTATTTAACCAGATAAATAAAGTGATCACCCACTAATTTTAATTCAAGATGTTTGTTCTATATATGTAAACATATTCTGACTAATTCCCCTCATTTTGTCCTTATGATCTCTGTTACAGCACTTTAGGAAGTGTGACACTTGAGCTCACCTATATGCGACTTATTGCTCTGGCGGTAACACTGGAATTGAATGTGCAAAGACTTTGTTCACTATTAACAACCATGTAGGCAAAGTTGATGGGGGCCTTACCCGTTTTCCACTTTGTTATGATTCCTCAATGCCTGTCTACGTGGACAATGTAGAGGCTGGCAGTAGAGGTACTTTTGCTTGATAGACTTATCTGGTTAAAGCTACTGTTTATATTTAAGCATTACAACATACATGTGGCTACATATAGAACTTTTGAAGCCCGCATCTATGTCACAAAATGGGAGAAGTGGTGCATCTGCAGCAAAAATCATTCATTGTATAGTGGATGCGACAATACTAAAATCCTCACAAAAATGCCTACTAAAGATGCACAAGAAGCAAGAACATTAAGAAAAAAAAACATTGAACAGCCTCGTGACTGGTGTCTTGACACACCAACGAAAGTGGCAAAGAGATGCACTTATACTGTAAATCCTGAAATACAAAAATGGTACAAATGTCACTGAACTGCACGTTATATAAATGGCCTCATCACTTTCAAAATTTTCAGTTTTCAATATCCATCCATTCATTCATTTCCTATACACACTGAACCCATCTACTGGGTCACAGGGGTCTGCTGGAGCTAATCCCAGCTCATTTCAGGCGATAGGTAGGGGTACACCCTGGATAGGTTGCCAGTCCATCACGGGGCCACATATAGAGACGAGTAACCAAGCACGCACACACTCCCATCTACAAGCCATTTGGAATTCCCAACATGACATGTTTTTTGGATTGTGGGAGGAAACCGGAGTACCTGGAGAAAACCCACGCAAGCATGGGGAGAACATGCAAACTCCACATAGAAAGACTCCTGCCAGGAGTGGAACCAGGAACCTTCTTCCTGTGAGACAACAGTGCTTACCACTAAGCTGCTGTGCTGTCCCCAGTTTTCAATATTGAGAATAAATTATTTCTACCACAATTATACAAGTTAAAAAGAAAAAAACACAGCAAATGCAGATTCACCACTCTGACAAACATTTCTTGGCAATATCTCTGTTACTGTGAGGGGCTCGGCCTTTTCAAAGTGATAAGCTCCGTGATGTGACCATCTACAAGTAAATTTATGGATCGCCACTCCCCCCAGTTTATATTCTATTGCAACTCTCCCTTTTTGCAGGAGGCCCCGAAACACTTGAGCACATTAACTCGAGTAACACATGTGCTCGGAGACGCCCACACAGTGATCTACCAAAGGCCCAAACATTTGCACTTGTCATTGTGCTTTTGTACAACGTGTATTTCTTGCATTGTTGAAACAAGGCAATGAGCTGAAACTGAGGGGGCGTGTTGCTACTACGAAGACCAGGATCAGTTTGAGAAACAGACCCATGAATTTAGAAGCTCAGTTTTTTCTTTAATAGCCTAAGCAGGGGATTTTAGGTTTAAGTCATGTTTTTTTTTTTCCTTAAATGTGAGGATGACATCCCAAAACAGCTAAAAATGTGTTGTGTTTTCAGATTTATGGCAGAAAAGCTCAATATTTAATGCAGAGACCCAATAATTCACAATTTTTTTTCTTTATTCCCAATATGAATTCATAGAATTCAGTTTGTGTATAGCTTCATACAAAGCAGTAAAATGCACTATTTTCCAGAGCTCACATTGTTCAAACTCAGCACAAAATACCACAACAAAGCCAGAAAATGTGACAATTTCTTCCTGGAAGCATTCTGTTATTGAAGTACACTGTGCAGTTTTACAGCTTTTCAATATTACCCATAAAAAAAGGATACCAACTCCAGGCCTGCAAGGTGCAAATTAAAGTGGAATGATTTTCATCAAAGTTTTGTTATTTCCAAGCTAATCATTTTCTCCACAAAGAGTCTCAAAGGGATGACACTTCACTGGATTCATCACAGCCTTGAAATGCACACTCAAACTCTTGTGAACCTCAAAACAAACTGTCTGTTTTTAAAGAGCTCAGTTGGGTTGTATTGATGCATATTAACTGGTGAGCTGGCAAAGAAATAAATAAAAATGAATACTTATGTGTTAGACAACCAATGCCTGGAAACAAAGGCAACATGTTCAACAATGCTCAGCGCAGGGTAGCTTGCTTGAAACTGTGTATATATTTATTTGGCATAAAGCAAGAAGGATTCCACATTTAAATCTGCAAATAAATATATGTACATCATTTTTCACATACAGACATGAAAGCAATTACAGAGACCAACAAACAGATGTATGCAGCATACACATAGGGCCAAATGTAGTGTTGAGTCCAGACAGATGTGGGGTTCCCAGTCTCCAGCTATCTACTGTGATGTTTTCCTTGGCTAAATAGAGGGAACAGTCATATTTATGAGGCATGATGAGCCGGGAATACAGGATGGATCATAGTGAGTGCCAGGGGAAAGAAACAGGGAAGGAGGAAGAGGAGACAGAAAAGGGGATGAAGGGGAATGAAAGATTTGCAGTCTTTTCATGTTAACATATTGTCGCCTCTAGTCTTCAGTGTATTGCTTTGGCAAGCTTGGCTGCTTCTTTCATGCCAGCATGTCCTGACTGAATATGTGTGCGACAGACAGACAGTGAGAGAGATGAGAAAGATGGAGAGGTGTAATGACGGGCCAAACAAGCCGTGCGTATGGGTGGGCGGGCGTGGGCGTGTAAGGGAATATGCGAATATGAGAGCAATCTGATCTTATTAGTGGCCTGACGGGCTCAGGGGCTGCGATGAGAGCTCCGAATCACCCCGTCTAATCAATCAGCCTAATTAGCCAAGCTTTATGAACACGGGGCCTAGCTGAGAGAGGATCTGCCGACACGCAGATTAATAATGATTACTGAATACACTGAAACACATTCTATCAACAATCCATCTTCATCTCTGTCCAGAAGCTTTGCTTAAGAGGACACTGTGTTGCCAGTTGCAAGAAATCCTGAGAAAGACATTGGAGAGAATTTCATTTAAAAGAAGGTTAACCTAAAAATTTCCAGTCTTAACTTTAGCATCAAGTGTTTTGGTAGAACATATACTTTAGTTACCAGTACAAGATTATTTAGCTGCTATACACTAAAATCAAGACAAGGATGACTGAATAAAAATCACTATTTAAATCTTGGACTTGAGAAAACAGAAATCATTTCTGTTTACACTTGCACTAAGGCCAGGACAGGTGGCTCTATGACACAAAGTCATCCCCTGCAGAGGAGTTCTGGTGTGGAAATCAAAACAGGTCACAACAGAAAGAAAAGCAGCTGTGTGTGTGTGTGTTGTCAAGTACTCACACAAAGCAGACCTTTAACCACCAGCAGGGGTGTTTATGTGTGCTGTGCTACCACAACCTGCTGCTGGGCATCAACTGTCAGAAATGACATAACCACTCCCTGACCGCTTGACTACCCACGATGCCACACGGTGGGCTGCAAGCATTTTGTTTGTATAATCAGAAAGCATCTGAGGCTCTCCATTTCAGGTTATTGTGTAAGCAGTCACCACCACTGCCACGCCTTGCTTAGTAGCACCTTAGCAAAAGATATCCTTTTCTTAACAAGTTACACTTTTTTATTTTTTCCTTTGTCATGCAGTTTTTGGAATATTTATCCACTATGAGCCACTTTAAATCATCAATAAATGGTTTGTTTCAGTGGTTTCATGTAACTATCATGTAAATGCCTGCTAGATGGACAAGTGATTTCTGATCATTTCTGTAAATCATAAAGTATTCATTTGTGTTCTTCAAATACGAAGATTTCGAATGCAATATCTTTACCACTGTAAACAAATAACACAATCATTGTAATTAAGTATGACTAAATCAGTACTTGCATATGTTGAAAAATGTAATGATTCCCAGTCTGACAGAGTGATACAAACTAAGCTACTTTCACCACATAAAGTCCCTACAAGGGAGGGAAAAAAAAAAAAAAAAAAAAATCAAAGCTCCCTCTGCAAACTGACGATGTTTGAAAAATTAAACGTCCAGAATCAATAACAGTACTTTTCTCCAGTTGTGACTATCGCAGATACACTTCAAATCCATGAAAAATGCACCCTATCCTTTCAACATGTCTCACAAAAGTAACTACAACCAATTTAGCAGTGATGACTCCATAGGTTGGACAACAGCAAAATTTCATGGGTTTTTTTCCCCCCTTCAAAGGGAAATCAATTAATCTGCCATCTCTGCATATGCACAGTACATGCCTCTCTCCATCGCACACTTGTCAAGCAATCTTGTCTCGGTCTATCGATGTCATCAGACTTGATGATGCCAGGGATGACTGAAATCTGCATGGGTGTTCACCCAAACTGATTGATCGCCTGTACGCTTCCCTCTTAACTGAAAATTACCTGTCATTTATTCGGTGACTTAAGCCCTTGGCTCCCTTGTGAGTTTCACATGCTGTCTAGTGCGGTGGCGTGGGTGTGAATGTGCGATTGTACATATGCATGGTCAGGCACTGATGCGTGTGGGGCTCCAGGGGACTCTCCGAAATATCAGTTTTCATGGGACAAGGAAGAGGTTTTGTTCTCACCCCGTCTCCCTCAAGATCAATAGTGCTTTCCTGCATGTCAAATGGAAATCGGAAGCTACGGTGGAGGAACCCTAAAACACGTGCTTTACTCCTTTAAATGCAATGTCATTATATCGCACTGCCGAGGCCTCCAACAGTTCCCTTGAGTTTTCGATCTCAGTGTGCTCTTCTCCCAAGGAAGATATCAATAGCTCTTTGTTGCATGTCAGATAGGAATCAGGAACAAATGGGAGAAAAAAAAGGGGGAAATATCACAGTGGGCATATTTTACACTTTTTTAATACAAAATACTGCTGTCATTATACCACATTGTTAAAGTCTTTTTATGTGTATCTTGAGTTCTCAAATCCAGTCCTAACCTAAAGTGCTTTACAAAAGCCATGTTCACACATGAGCACGGGACAATGTTGTGAAAAGTGAGTCTGGACTGTGTTTCCAGATTCATCCTCACACATGCCCTAAAATATCTAAGATTTCCTGGATGAAATGCATTCTCACACCTGGAGATACTCCAGAGTAGAAAAGGCTGCTGCAAATGTATGCTCTGAAAGTTGCAGCGCTCCTTATCATCCATCTGCAGTATGCAGGTGGGTGAGGATGGTGCCTACCCATCCATTAAGATGACTGTTTTTCTGATGATTTTGATTTGAATTTAAATATATCCAAAATATAGACTAACATGGGAGAAGCGTCACACAACTTCAGCAGAGACAAGTACGAAGCAGCTGCTCTCATTAGCACAGAGACTTGCTTGCTGAGTATTTTTTAAAGAACTCCCTGCTCACTTGGTTATTTGCAAATTTAATAGCATGGTGCTGTCAAAGTTAGGTTTGTCAGGCATGGGCATTCTAATGCCCACATGCAGTACTTCTGGGAACCATCCAGGACAATTCAGGGCTGCAGTACATATGTGAATGCACAATGATGATTGCTTTACTTAAAAAAAAAAAAAAAAAAAAAGTATTACAGAAAGCAAAAAAAAAGTTCAGTATGACATGAAGACAGGATTGACTTTATGACTGTCAAAAAGAAACCTTTTACAACTCCCTTTTCTATTTACCCTTTTTCTGAGAAACCAGAGAAAATGCAATACTTGAAATGTTACATTGAAAACTGTTTCTGCAGCAAGCCATCAATTTTCTATGTGACCTTCAGCATCAATAATTTTATACCACACAACCCCAACACACACTAGAATGTGTTTACACTTGTCAACTGATAAATGCTGGAACAGACTTTGAAGATTTTGATGTTTTAGTACATTATACTGAAAACTGCAGCTAAATAAAAACCAGCATTTACTCTGAGTCAGAAATTTAATAAATAAAGAAATCTACAGTATGCCAAAGATTCCCCTTGTGGTCCACATATTAAAGAGATGAAAAAGTTCAAACTCTTTACAGCACAGACATTTTAGTTAGGTTTCCTGAATAAGTTTGTACTCTGTAGACTTTTAAGCTGCTTTATGTAGCAATACCACTTCTGACCAGAGGAGGGCATACATGTGTGTGCTGTGCTCATAAAGGCATCAGTGACAATTCTGTGCTAATGAGTGGTGAGGGTATGGAATGTCTTGTAATGACATTTTATCCCACTAGAGATGCACTTCCTTGTGTTTAACACCAGGAACTCCGCACGCATGCTGCCCACTAGACAGACAGGGAATTGTGTAGCAGTAGAAAAAAAATTTTCTAGAAATTCATGCAATTGAGGCAGACTTGATCATTTTCCATATGCAATTATATAATTTAATTTTCAGATAAACATGTAAACATATTTATCCAAAAATGAAAGTATCTTGCTTGATCACACAATTCTACATCACCCTGCATTACACTGAAGCAAACTCTCTCAGAACTGGGATGATCTTTACCTCCATCTATGAGAAGGATCACTTTAAAAAGCCAGTCATAAATGGAATAAGATGCAAGTAAGCACAATCTTAAATAAAAGCAATAAATAAGAGCGCACATTGCATAGCGTAATGTGTTTGTGTGTGTATATGATGGAAGTACATCATTTTTATAGAATCAGCAGAAGGCTGAGTTGTCCTCCAGGCTAAGTTGCTTGTAGATTGTTGGTCTGTCACTCTCACAAAGAACTGAAGGGCACCAAGAAACAATTTTGCACCACTTAACCCTTCCTCCACTGTTCCCCTGGTAACTGCTCAGAGAAATCTATCGAGAAGGACCAAAAATTGACTTTAAGCTTTACTTAGAGATCAGTTTCATGTCTCCCACTAATGATGAAAAATGGGACCTAAAAGAGGCTAATTTGGCCATGGAGCTGGACCAGAATGACAGGCTGCTTGTGGTGGCGCACCCATCGATGCCTAGCGTTACAGCTTTGGCCCCTATTGGATTGTTCTGTTCAGTAGTCTATGGAAGTAATCTCACCTCTTCTTCTTATTGACACAATACTAAAAGTATGGAACAGGAGCTGGCAACAGCTGAAAGAATTACAGGACCTGCAACAAACACCCTCAAAGCCCTGTATAAGGGAAGCAGTAGTTTGCAGAACCTTCTTTGAGACAGCATTGATCTTGTTGGGTGAATGTTAGCCCTCAGCAAGAAAGAAAATATGACAAAGTCCCAGTTGGTACACATGAATGTGGGAGGGGGATCATTTGTGGGCAGGGCAAGCAGTTTAGGATAGATTGGTAAATCAGCATGTTTGTTGGTCTATCTATAGGTAGGTATATCTCTTAGTCAATACACAATGTGTCAGTTTACAGTTTTCCTTTATTTGAATCAAGCAGTTTTGTTTTAAGACCCTCTGCTTCACTGCATTCATCTATAGTGTCACCTATCAGTTTCCCTTCTTTCTCCAAACTTTATATATGCACAGACTTGATAGATAGATAGATAGATAGATAGATATACACACACACACATATATTTTTACATATATACACGTAATCATATATACACGTGTGTGTGCGCTCAAAGAACCATATACTGATGATTTGAACTGCTTCAAGACAGTGGACTCCAGGTAGAACTTTCTTTATCGTCATTAAATCGTGAATCATTCTCCATTCTCTCCACTCTGTCAGTGTCACAGTAGGCCAAAAAGACCCAGGGCTCGCCTGAGGATAATGGCCTCCTCTGCCCTCATGCCTTCTGGGCATGCAGCCTCTGCCTGTTAGGGCTTCATGATTAGAGCAAGAGTAGTGTTCTTGAGGACAGCTGACAGCCTAAATACACTCGAGGTGTACATAAATCAGCATACAGAAGAGAATCCAGGGTGTTACGTTGTGCAGTTAGGTGACAATGCCCGGGGCATAGAAATTAGAAGATTGTTACATGTTAGAGGCCTTTGCTGAGCTCATACTCGGGGCTTAACTCTAGCCAAATGCTGATGGCAGCAGTAGTGACAAGGACAGATATGTGCTGTCAGATAAGCAGGTATGACTCCAGTAAAGAGGACTGGGAGAACCAAGAAGCTGCTATACATTTTATATAGTAGTCATCTAACAAAATCTCCTCTAGGGAGTCTAAAACACAAGACAAATATGACTGTCCTATGGCAATGTGTCCTTGTATGTCTGACAAAGGAGCAGTATTTTATGGGAGGTTAAGGATCTCTCAGAAAAACTTAACTACCTAAAGAAATTCAGCTTAAGTGTTGAGTGATAGTATCTTAGTTGTATGTGGTACAATCCACTCTGATTTCAAAAACAGACAGTCATTCAATAAATAGAGGAAATAAATAGAGAAATAAATATTTTTTTTTTTTTTTAATTTTTCATGTATGATTTTTCAAATTTAACACTCCCAGCCAAAAATGCAAGGAAAAAAAAAAAAAGAGAGAAGGAGAGATAGTAAATTGGGGATTTGGGCTTCAGTTGAGGTTTTGTGGCCTTTTTAACCAAGTGCATGTATTCAAATGTATTCAAAATTAATCATTTTATGTTATTAGTTAATGAAGAAAGTTGTGAAATGGATAGTTTACCCTACTGATGTTTTGGCCTGATCAGTTGCACTAAGTGAGGCATTAAAAAAAATTAAAAGAATTACTTTCAGCATAAGTGAAAGAATAATTGTGAACAAGTTGAAAATGTGTAAGCTAAGCTACAAAATGTAAAATGAAAAAACTGACAAACAAAGCGGGGATTTAGCCCTCACAACTGCAAATGTGTTCCAACCGAAAGCAACATAACTGAGCTGCAGTTAATAACCTGCAGACAAGAGGACCATTATCTTCCTCATTACTGTTCAACTTGACAATTAATGACCAGGACTTTAACAGAGACCCAATAGCATGGCTAATGGCTGCAGAAGTCATCGATGTGATTGTGTGCAAACGTGTGAGACAAATAGACAGACACTGACTGACAGTGAGGGAGAGACGGACTGATACATCAGTGGTAGGCTAATTAGCTCCACACTATCACAGATGGCTAAAGGGTCAGTGTTAAACCTTTATTCGCTGCTATATTACCAACGTTAATGCTAATTCTACAGGAGTCAGGTCATACACAGTGTGGCTTGCATAATAAACACTCCTATAACAAGACCCTGGGTAACGGCTGACCTGATCTCAGCTGGTGGAAGAATAGAAAACTGACCTTTTGTGTCTTTTTCTGATTCCCACAGCACAATCGTCAGGTATAAAAGATTTCTGCAAAGACGATAGGAGAAACATGATCCCCGAGAATCATGGGGAGCAACAAGAGGGAATAGTAAAAATGGAAATATGAATTAAATGAAAATAATGAAGGAAACAATAGAAAAAGAAAAGCCACAAGTGACTGGACAAGAGCTATGGGTGGTCTAGACAAGATTACTTATTTGTGCATCTGCAGGTAATGTCAGGTGGTTCTTGCATATTTATTTCATTAAAACAACTAGTCCTACATTTACTGTATGTGTGAATATACAGTAAAGAACACATACATATATACACATACATACATACATACTTCCATCCACATGCAATCAATCATAGATAGCATCTTGACTTCTTACCCCAAACTAGATTGATATAAGTATTAGAGCTAAGAAAGGTGACGCCTTCCTCCAACTGCCTAGACTAAAAGAACCTGAACACTGATCAGAGCCTAACCTGGAAATCTGAGTCAGGGTCCCTGGAGTTTGGCTGTAAATCCAGGAAATGAAAGTCAAGACATCTCCGGAGGGGACATGGCTCAAGTTTGAAACACACAGCCTTTCAATAAGCTGGTGAGGACGTGCTAAACTGAAGAATAAAAAAAGAGGAATGCTTTAACAATAGAGGGAAATAAAATGGGTTCTGATAAAAAAGACCATCAGCGGACGTGTTAGCCATGGCTTTATTTGTTTCAAAAGAGCATGATTAAAAAGTATCCCAAGGACAGACAGGCCTGAAAAAATACATTTAAATTAATGCTCAATCAGGAGTTTAACAATACACAAGTTTGCATGGGCATAGCTCACAAGATACTTGAAAGGTACAAGTTCACATTTTGGGATTCTCAAAACTAAGAGCAACAGCTTTTGCACAAGCCAAACCATATAATTTCTAACTCTAAAGTTTAAAATTATTGTGTATATCCTGTGGGTTCATTTGTGTGACTGTCAAAGTAGAGTCGGCTCTCAAGCTCCTTAATCATTAGGTCCTAATGATAAAAGACAGCAGAGGGGAAGATAAACAGGTGGTGTGTTTACAGAAAGCATTGAAAGACTACACAGAAATCAGATATTATGAGAGTCTGTTGCAGTCAACTTGGGGGGGGGGGGGGGGGGGGGGGGGGGTACCCCTGGGAGAGGTCGGGGTTCTCCGTCGCCAGATGCTCCGACTTACCGGAGCGCCGCGGCCCAGAGTTCCCGTTCCC
>JAOWBL010000024.1:2874582-2892082 GCA_028564865.1 Zenarchopterus dispar | reverse complement strand
GTCAATTTGAATAATTGAATTTTTTGAAAAGAAAAATAGAAAAAGAGAAGGTACCAAAAAGGACAAATATGAGGAAAAAAAAGTGACAGAATGAAAAAGACTTGTGAAACAAACAGAAAGATGAGCAAAACGAGGAGAAATTACAGTGTAGGAGTAATCAGAGGCTAAAAGCTTCCCCCCTGCTGACTCAAAGTGCTTTTGGGAAAGGGTGAATAGTAGGAATAAAGGGATGTGAAAAATTAGTGAGGCAACACCGGGACCGTTTGACAGCCAAGGCTGAGAAAGCAGATGAAGAGTGGAAAGAGTGGGCGAAAGGGAGGGAGGAAAAAATGAGTGAGTGACTGAAGCTGAGTAAAAGGTAAAAGGAGGGAGAGAGAAAATGAGTTTCAAGAACTCTGAGGGGGCTTTCTGTCCATTTCTGCATCATTCTGTCCTATTAGTACTACTCTTCCGGCTGTCCAAACACCACTGAAGCCTAATAAAGCCTGAACTCAGTCACTTACACACACACACACACGCACGCACACACACAGTGATGGCCTGAGATGGCTATAAGGGGGTATTTCCACAGGGGCTTTTAAAAATGACCACAAATATCGCGGCCTCACTCTACCAAGAGCCCGGAAACTTTAATGGAGACCATTTGGGGTTTTCTGTGATTTGGCAAACAGCCTATTTGGCGCCAATTCCTCAATTTTCCACCCATTTTGAGAGGAATGGGCAAATAGAATTTTAAAAAACAAGTTAGACCTTTTCAGTTGTGTGTTTGAAGGAGAAGGTGAGCTGTGGTATAAGTTCAGCCAAGTGTCCGGAGGATTTTTGCATTTAAAGATGAAAATGGAGTCAAGTCTGTACTTCTGCATGGATGCAGATGGCTGAAACACAATTTAAAAAAGGAAGTGCATGGAGCTGTCTGTTACAGGGTAGACAAGCCTGTGTTATCCCTTAAAACATCGGAAATATCTACAAAACTTGTGCATGTTCACACTAGCACGTCATAACCATAAACTTTTGCTGGGCAGAATTAAAATTTAACATGGCAACACATGGCAGCCTCTACCCAACATGCAAGTTTGTGGTTTCTTTTCTTTTTAACACATTCACCATTTTAATATTGAACCTGAAAACCCCAGTACGAAAGATGATTGAAGTCTGACCCTTCCTTCAATTCTTTCACTTAGTTTTAGTGTAGGGCGCTTAAAAGTGATGTTATTTTTCAAGAGAGTAAAGAAGAAAAAGATGAAACCAAGATGACGCTTTTTTTTTGTTTGTTTTTTTAATTGGGGGTCGGGGTAAAAACACAAAATCCAAATGCGAAATAGAAAACCTTTAATGCCTCCCTTCTAAAACCATGTATCTGTAGTTTTAAACTGAAGCAACCCCGGACAAATTTGTAAGACAAATACATAAACCGATGAACACAAAGGAGGAAGCCTCAATAGATTCCTTTTTTTTTTTTAACCACCAGATGAAAAGAAAGAGAAATGGAGTTGAGATTAAATGTATGAGAGCAAAGGATGTGTTATTCCTTTTATTCCCCATGCTAAACTCCATCCCAAATCAATTATTCTGAGGTGGACGAGGAAGGCTTGAAAAGCGAGGGAAAATGGAGGAGAGAAATGATCCTAGCTTAAAGAATAATATTTAAGGAGCTGTTAAAGTCTCACTGTTAAAAACATATTTCTGAATTTAAATTGAAAAAAGTCAGGACTTTAATCAGTCTCTTCTTTTTGTTACATAATCTGTTTGTTTTTTTCTTTTTAACTATTATCTTCTTTATGAACTTAAGACCAGTGATTTATGTTCTTTATTTACAAGAATTAAAGGAACACAATTTCTAAAGAAAATTTAAGAGGCATGTACATCCAAAACATGTGCACCAATTCTTATAAGCAATTTTTGTCTGCCTTCTTATTTATATATATGTTTTGAAGACAAAATGTATGTCTAATAGACATACAAAAATGTTAAAACTTTTGCGTTTGGTTTAAAACTTTGAAAGTCAATATATCAACACAAAACATCAGGTCATAGAATAATGTTTCAAATAAATGCAAACAGCTCATTTTAGGCAGGTTAAGTGGAAACATTTATAAACCTTATTGTTCTGAATACTGCTCCGTTTTTCTAAAGCTGATTTACAGTAAACTGTATAAAAGTCAACCTTCAGTTAATGAAAGCCCTGCAGCCATCTGAAGGCAGCAGGAGGGACATGTTCATAAATCTGACGCCCCCAGTTTAAGAGGTGCAGCGTCATTGCACAGCTGTCCACTGCTCCAGCTCTGAGCACATTATATGCAAATGACTCAGGGCTACAAGAGAACAACTCAATGTAACTTAATTATAGAGAAGACGGGTCAGTTACAGTCTTACCTGACTAGTTGTCATCTAGTAAAATGACACTTCTTTTTATTACATAAATCAAAATAGAATAAAACCTGAAGGTGTCAGATTGACTTTGCCATATAAGAAGTTTAATCAAAATTTCTTATTATAACAGCTCACTCTATCAGGCCTCTGGCTAGATTTTATGGTGTCGTGTTCACACAGTTTAATACTATACCATGAAGACATCAAAATCTGCCCCAACTTTTCTCAGATAGAACACCTGCAGGGGAAAACCACAGAGACCACACAAATCCCACTCTTGCACACATCATCACAAAAGGTGGCGGAGGTGATCCCAGAATTGATGTGAAACTATAAATACCTAAACCCAGCAGTCACAGCTTTAACACTGAAAATATCGCAGATGCAGCCGAGACACTAAAAAGTTTAATTGAGCCTTAAGGGTGGATAGTGCGAAGGTTAAGTGCACTGAATGACGTGCATTTTTTTTCCCTGCGTGTTAAAACACACACTCAGGTTGGGTGAAGTATCACAAGAGTGGATATAGACACGCGATTATTTAATAAGATGGGACTGCCACAGACAATGAAATGTGTGAAATGTATGCTGAACTGTGGGGCCAACTTAACCATCTCAAACCACAGTTTGTGTGCATGCATTTACTTGCATTTGACACTATTAATTAAATTTTGTGAGAAGTCAACAATGTGCAATAAAAACATAAGAGTGGTATACCAAATCTGATCAAAACACTTGCAGGAGTGGATGCTTGGTGGCTTGGCTTTTTGCAAACTAACACTGATTTTCTCCCTTTCTGAAGCTCATTTCACTGCTGTATCACAGGCAGGACACGCCAACAAGGAAACCGCAAGTATTGACATCAACTTAATGTCAACTAATTTAATGTTAATTTAGTCTGCAGCTGAGGTGACAAAACTGAAATAATTCACATCTGATGAGCATTCATGATTTCCATATTTGACTTTTGATTTGGTTAAAACCAACTGTATTTTGCCTGTTAGTGTGGTTCACTTGAGCTGCTCAAAGATCTGTCAGACATGTTCATCAGTAAATATGCTCCTAATGCATTTGTGATGTGACAAATTTTCTTTTCTTTTTTATTCAAATGTTAACTGCTCTACTTACTGATGCATGTTTTGCCAGTACTACCGCCATCAATCATGCCTCAGTGGGTAAATAAGTTGTATCACAATATCTTCTGGCTATTCGTCTATGACCATATGGTGCAATACCGTAACAATTTAAACTGCCTAAAAATGTTATATGTTTGTGATGATTCTCAGTCATCCAAATTATAAACCCAAGCACTTAAACAGAATTGGACTTCAGTTTCAAGGGGACAAAAAGAACAATGTCCTTTTATTTAAGCAAAATGTTATGCGAGTAGGTGGATTTATTGAGATATACACATATGATGCATTCACTCAGATGTTGTTGAACTGAACAGAGAAACACTGAAGGGCAATTTTAACAATAAAGACTTCACTTCCATAAAACTTGTGCAACTAAGGGGCTGCTTGTGGCTATTACGAAAGCTCAGTCATTGAAGAAAGAACAATTAATGAGACAGACCTGGAGCTGGGTTAGAGATGAGGAAATTTCATTTAGGTCTCTGTCAAGGTCTCCAGCAGGAAACATAATATTCCTGTCTCTTGAAAATAAAGCTCCTTAACAAAGGCAAACTGACGTTTTCCTTTTCTCTGATGGGAAGCAGGCCTCTCTGTTTCTATCAATTAAACCATCCAAATGGCTGTTTTGTTTTTATTTTAAGCAGTCCACCATACAAAGATTCCTGGAAGTCAAAGAGGTTTCTTCTTCCTGTCAAAAAAGTTCAACCTATAACCGTTGATGTCAGAGCAACATATTTATTCCATAATGTGAAACAGCTGGAAAAGCAGTAATGCCAGAGTGATCTTACTCAAATTTGCATCAATAGACAATCTCTTTAAGCTCTATTACAAACAACAAAAAAACCAAAGACAAGATATGACTGAAATGAATCTAATTTTTTATAAAATATCAATGAATCGACTCAACATGGTAATATATATGGACTTGTGGATGTGTTTACAATACTACAGCAAACAGCATGAGAACTGCCAGCACAATAATTTTATACCCAGAATCCTGACCAACATCATCCAGTATTCGTAACCTCTTCTTTTTCATGTACCCAGTACTTCAGGGGCCATTCATTTTCTATGCCCGCTTCATCTTGTTCAGGGTCACTGGTGGAACCAAACAATTTAAGCAATTTTATGAAACCAACCTGGCACTAAAACACATTCAGGCAGACATTCCTCTCAGCGTTTTAAATTAGGATTTTCCCATCATTATAACAGTGCCACTCGATTTATTCAGTGCCAAGAATGCCTGCTCTACTTTTCACTGCCTGCTTAACTTCTCACAGGCTGCTCATACATAACCATAACTGGAGTCTCTATAAAGGCCAGCTGTGAAATAATATTTAGGTTTTTCTTAAATAGGAATACATGAAACTAGCAACAAAATTACATTCAGTATATCAGAATTTAACTATACATGTGTCTGTTCACAAACACACATACTGCACATCTTTAGATTGCAACTTGTGCATATCCTTGAACACTAAACAAAAGGGAACATACATCCATTTCGAGGTCTTTTTTTTTGTTTTTTCTTTTTGTTTATTTTTTTTATTACTCTGAAGCTCAAGCCAGTTATCTTTGAGTGTTTGCTGGTCATAACATTCTTGAGGTAAATTATGCAAGCCCTTGGCAACCAGTCATTTAAGCCATTTTAGTTTGTTTAAAAGCTCCAATCACAATAAGTGTACCATGTTTTCTGGTTCTACACCTTCAAGAGGCTAGGAAAACAAACAGATCTGACAGTTCTGCCTGTTCAGTCAACATTTCAGCTTCTTAAAAAGATGCATACGTGTCCAAGCTAAAATCAAATCCAATCTGATTAGTCAACCAAAAATCAAGATTGACCAAAATAATTTGACCATGTAGAATTAGGTCTTAAAACAACAGGATGAGCAGTAATTACTCTTTAAAGTTACTTGCATCAGGCTGAGCGTAGCACAAGTATGTGTGTATCGCATGTGTCGTTCCCACGCTAAGGTTGAAAAGTTTTTAATTTGACTTGACGACATAGAGACATAAAAAGAGGAAAGTTTTAGTAGGGAAGATAATCTACAACAGCATGCACTTAAGATGGGTATTTAGCAGCAAAAGGATCATTTGTTTTTCCTACTTTCACAGTTTAAAAAAAAATAAGTTATTTTCTAAGTAATCAGCTGCCCCACAGCTCCAAATCATGCACAGTTTGATTGTTGGTGCTTTTCACCCCAGCAGGCTGTCAAATAGCTCCTGATTCAGCCTGATGTAAGCCTGAAAATTGAGCCAAAAGATTTTTTTTTCTTTTTTTTTGGTGACAAATAGAAAGACAGCATGCATCCATCTACTCAACTTGAAAACTACTTAATACCTACAAACCACCTCTTTGAAATACCCTTTGCTGCCACATTATATATAGGCAGTTTGCACCTGTCTCTCCTTTGGTACACCACAATTTCTGAGGTGAGCAAAGCGTCCCATCTGAACAGCCTTCAACTGTTTAATTAACCCATTCCCACCCATGTTGTTGGTACCATTGACAAATTCAGTGAAAGTCAAAATGTATGAAAAGAAACATTGGGAAAGAAAACTAACAGTTGAGCTTTGAGATTAAATGCAGTAAATCAACCATGTACTTGATGTTCCTGAAAAAGATGTGAAGCTATAGACAGCAATTTGCAAGGAAAATTCAATTCGGCTCAATTCAGTTTTATTTATATAGTGCCAAGTCATGACAAATGTCATCTCAAGTCACTTCAAGTTGCTATAAAGTCACTGGGTTAAGAATGTACCGAAACACCCACTGTCAAAGTTATCATGACCTTTTTAAAATAAACTGTATGCAAAACATTTGTCCTGGCATGATTGGTAAAGCTTGCACATCCACCCGCTCCACTTCAGACAATAAATCTGGAAATCATTTCATAAGATCACTTCATAAGAACATGTACATTACTGAATATTATAAAAAAAACATACTTCCAATTAACACTAAAAATGTCAAGCACAGACAGAGCACAAGACTGGTATCAAATGATTAACAGTCAATAAAAACCTCAAAGAATGCACAGCCAAGTACAGATTAACTAGAAGAGATCGGAAAAGTTTTTAATCGTTTTGTAATGTAGCTACTGTTTTTTTGGGTTTTTTTTCCCCAACACTCAAAATATGTTCTGATCTTGAGAGTATCAAGCAATGAAATATTTTTAATGTTTGTTCCATCTATTTTGTTTTTTTAATTGAAAATGGATGTTCAAAGGGATATTTTGTTTTTTGAAGTGGGTTTGTGTGAAAAGGACTACTTCTTCAAAATGGCAGTCTGCTTGAGTTGATGTCTGACCTGCAGTAGGTGGTGGTTTTTGCTTTCATTATGACTGTAAATTTCATTTTGCAGCCATTATGGAGAATAAGAGGGCAATTCTGAGGGAGAACCAGGCTAACAGCCACTCAAAGTGAGGACCATAAGGGAGCTAACTGTCACCATTTAAAACAGTTCAAACTTTATAAGTTGCAAGCAAAAGCAGGCCTGTTTTTTTTTTTGTTTTATACTGCATCAGATTTGAATAAGTTACATGAACTTGGTCATTGTAACGTGGTCCATTTTGTAACAGTGCAAAGCAAACAGTCTTAAACAAGTCACATTGCAGCATGAATGTACGGCTGCAAACAACCAGTAGTCCTCAGTCTACGAGTCCAACAGGGCTTTTCGACCAACTCAAAATCAGTGCTGGTGGTAGGTTGGTGCTAGAGTCAGTTCTAAACAGGTTCTACAAAGAACTGGATTGCTTTTCCACTGGCCAGAAAGCATCACAGAACCAGGACCCTACATCATTTATTGTATCACCAAATTGGAAGTAGGAAATCCGCAAAAGGAGCACAACATTCCTCAAACAACAACAATGGTGAATAAATTTCAGTATACGCAGACAATCCCAGCCCCAAAAATCAGAATCAGCTTCATACAACGTTGCCACCAACATCATTAACAATTACATTTTAGGATGAAAGTAAGTCTTTTTAGACTCACCTATTTGCTGTACAGAACACATTTTGGATTGTGCGGTTGAGTCGTGAAATTAAAAACGCAACCAGAATCATAGCCCTCACTGTGACATAGTACTTTTTGCATCCTACCCAACAAAGTTTTGGGGCCAGCATATCACCTGTTTTTTTGGCACTGAGTTGGTGCTTTCCTTGCAGCTGCAGTCAAAAAGCAAAAAACTGGTGCTAAGTCTGGCACTAGTACCGAACTAGCACTGGAACAGCTTTGGTTGAAAAGCACCTCAAGTATCTGAAAGTGTCACTAACACCTCCCACATTTATGGACAACTACTGCTCCTCTAAGATCAATGCTTATACCTTTGCTCCTTGTAATTACATTAATTACCACCTCATCATTTGAGGGCAGCCAACTTCCAAACTTCTGCTTTTACTTCTGCTAACAGATTCCACTACTAATACCTGGCTCCTACATAGTCTCATAGTTCCTATGGCAACAAGTATGATGAGTACTGTTTCTGCATCTACAGTAGCAGAAAAGTAGAAGTAGGTAGGATGCCGTCTAGATGCCTTGCAGAGAGGTATCTGAGGCCTATCCAACCTAGCAGAGACCCCGGTGCCAGGATACGCTGGAGAGATTATGTCTCTTGACTGTCTTGGGAATGCTTCACAGTCCCTAGAAGAGCTAAAGGAGGTGGCTGGGGAGACAGAAATCTGACACTCTTTACTTAGGTTGCTGCCCTGCAACCTGAACTCAGATTGATGGATGGGCGGATGGATGGATGGATGCTGCATTTTGGCTAAATAAATAAAATTATAGTAGTACAGCAGACCCCGTGACCGACAACTGGAATAAGGGTGATGGATGGAAAAATAAAGTTTACAATATGTTAATGTTTACAATGTTACAATATGTGTTGTGTTGTTCACCCAAGGATGTATTTAGATCATTTTAAAACTTGGTAAGCTCCAAAAGCTTTTTATTTTATTTATATGGAATTAAAAGAGTGCATACTTTAACATGCCTATGTTAATAAATCAAATGAATTTCATGCAACAAAAAATGAAATATCTTGGCTTCATACCTCAAAGAAATAAAAGTCAGCATATGATTAACTTCTTTTTTCCCCCCACACTCATTTGCATTTTCCATATCATCCCCAGTTTTTCTGATTTGGAGTTAAAACTAATCATCTCCAGTTCATCACTGCAGCCACATGGCACTAATCTTACAAACATTAAAAGGGAAAGAAAAAAAAAAAAACATTACCTGAATGCAATAGAAGCATTATAACAAAATAAGCCCTATTAAGACTCAGCCCCGAGACAAACATCTACAGCAGAACATTTCCCTTGTGTTACCCAGTGCCCTCCAGTCCCCCTGAGAAACATAATTCCACTATGATTTATCCAGCCTGGCACAATGTAAACCTAATCAAGAATATTAGAACAATCAAGTTGATCTTTTAAATTACTTTTCTGCTTTCTGCACAAATGTGCCCCAAGCAACAAAAGCATGAAACAAATATGTTTTTGATGCAATAGCAAATGATTGCTGTTAATAGTTAAAAGACTGGCGTTCAAGAAGACTAGAGTTCCCGTGTCTCACAAACAGCTATGAAACTTAGATCTGAGGTAGCCTGTGACTTCATCAGTGCAGTTTCTTCCTTCTGGGAAGGAACCAAAGCCAAAGCAATCTGGCAGCAAATGACAATTGGCAACTAAACAAAGAGCTTTTTTTTTTTTTTTTTTTTAAATAAATAAATAAATAAATAAAAAAAATCAAAGAATTATTTTATGGGACCATTTATTTGTTTATAGTTGGTCTACTATCATCTAGTGGGTCTAGAAAAGCTCATATTAGATTTTTTGCAGCCTTGGTAGTTTTGGCATGGTGCAGAAAATGTGGAGTGGCCACACAATACGTTGCATTAAAACTTCACTACAATTAAGCAGGTCATTGTCGGGTGAAATTTGATTTGAGACAGTACAATATTGACTGAAGTAACAAAATATACACAATTATAAATGTTTAGCCAAAAACCAAACATAACTGATGAAAAAGGTTTTCCACTGTTGCACTGACTCTCACAGAGGGTAACATCAAACACATCACTAACATACCGTAGTAAATTATAAATGATTACATTTGCCAAAATTTAATCAATATAATTTTTTTCAAATTGCACAAAAGAGTTCAAGCAGAACATCCTTTCCATTAGATGCTAGCCGAATGGCTTAATGAAAATGCATTTTGAGACCAAGCAAATATAAGACCAATCAATACAAGATTTTAATGCATTCCTTTCCTTCAATGCTTCAAGATTTTCACACCAAATGTATCCATTATCCCACTCAGGTGGTGTAGCTAAACTGGCAGCCTCCCCAATTAATCCAATTTCTTTTTGGATCCATCTTGTGTTGGAAATGAACAGAGCCTTTCTATTATCACAGCTTTTCTAAGTGTTGAACGCATTACCAGCAAGACTGAACCACCTGGGCTTCCATACACAGAGAGGGCATACTGAAAATGGAAAAGAGAGGTTTGGAGAGAGGATGGCAGTTAAAAGTGTAGAGGGCTGCACTCAGGTGGTTTAAAAAAAAAAAAGAAAAAAACACCTAAAAGGAATGAAACTAAATTACACAGGAAACCAGGTAGACATCTGGGTCTTCTCTTGGGCTGTCAAACTAGATTCCCTGAAGTCTGGAGAATAAACCTCTAGAGAGAATAGTCATCTTTGGAATAACTTACAGTGCACCAAATGTCAATGATGAAATACAAAAATAAAGAAAGTCGCAGAGGGAAAACATTGGGAGGATAGAAAGTAAAGAAAAATAACAATTTGATGCTCAAAAAGAAGGAATTGTGAGTTACTTTCTTTTCTTTTTCTTCTTCAGTACACCCATCCATCATTCACTTTTCACTCCAGTCTTTCTATTACCTCTCAAACTCAGAATAAATTTCTTTTTTACAATCTCTACGGGCTTCACCGCACAAAATAAGCTGAACCACAGTATGCTTCAAGTTTTAAAATAAAATGTCCAAATGTCTACATGAATTCCAATGAATTTAATTTTAAGGCAATTTAAATTTGCATTGCAGTCTTTAGTGAGCATAACACTTTAAGAAACTACACCACTGAATGTGTCATATCCTCCGGGTTTGCTAAGGCTGTTTCACAGAAATAGGAGTACCACATTGAGGGTTTCATTTCCTTTTTACAGCATTGCTGGCCACAGACCCCAGTCCTCCCGCTTTTAATAAACTTAGTCAATATAAACCCAATCATGCTGGAGGAGTTACACAAGTCTAATTGAGCATCTAAACAGAATTAAAAATTAAACCAGACCTCTGAATTGAAGACTTGAAAAGTCAAATACTGCAACATAAAATAAACCACATATGTTTATGGGCAAAAGCCAAAGTGTTTGATAATCCCAAAAAATATTTTGCCTTGGAAAAACAAAATGATAAAAAATAATGTTGATAGTGATAATAACAATGATGATAATGATAACTATAATGATAATAGTGATAATTCAAAACCTTATACATGATCATACCAGCATAGTCACCAACTAACTAAGCTGAGCACTGGCATTATTTATAGTCTACCACAATAGTTTATAAGGTAAATTTTGGTTCATGTAGATTTCCAGAGATTAATGAAGGGAAAAAACAAAAAAAAACAAACTCATTATCAGTGCTGTTATGGTTTTTACTTTTTCCTGTTAGGCGGTCAACAAAACTTCATGGTATTTTATTTACACTAAAGAAATAAATTCCAAGACTTTTGAAACAAAAATAAAACAAAAAAAATTAGCAGTGCAAGAGAGAACATTATACTTCTGCTTGCTGTATAGGAGTAGCTGCTCTAGGAGATACTATAATCATCAGCCTCATCAAAAAAATGTAAAATCTTGACTGAGCAAATTAAACTCTTTTCCCTGTATCACAAACACTGTTCAGGCAAAGAGTAAGTGGTTTAAATAACTGATCAAAATAAGAGAAAAGAGGGTTTGAAAGCTGCATCTCTTAGCATAAATGTAATTAATAACTATTACAAGAACTGTCTTCAACTCTTGAATTTCATATTGTTCCTACCACCCAGTTCTGAACAAGAACAGTCTACAATGTTCCAATATTATGCCTATACTTCATTACACCGGATTCCTGTTCAACTCCCAAATTTAAAATCCGCCTCAATTACTTTGTCAGGGACTGCACAAATTGGCTTCAGCATCCATCAGTGAGTTTCTTATCCTTTGGGTCCAGCAGAGCTCTCAGATCTTCAAAACATTATTGTGCTCCTCCCAGAGTTCAACTCTCATGTTGACTGAGCTTTTTAGCACCTGGAATTATTAACAGTCTGTCTCCGCAGGTCAGATCAGCAAACTGCTCAAGGTCAAATAAGAACATTAATTTACAAAAGGCACTTTATTCACAACTCATCGTAACTGGCTCTTTTTCCTGTTGATTTGATCCAGGAGTTTGTACTTTTACTGCAATTTTGAGCAAGAAACAACGAGAAGTCTTAAACTGAAATAAGTTCCATGAAGTTTCGTATGTATTAGTACTTACTACTACTACTGCTGCTGCTGCTCTCATTCCTCTTAAGAAAACACTATTTATGGACAAAAAAATGTAAGTCCATAAAACCAGTGTTGGTTTATAACAATCAATGGTTTATAACATTACAATAGCCATTACAACAGTGTTGAACTCAGGGCTTACACAAACTGTGTCCAAAAAAAAAAAAAAAAAAAAAAGGCATAATGCGCTTTGAATTATGAATATTTGGCCGAAAATAAGTCAAATTTGTTGATGCCTCTCAGCTATGTCACACCCCCAATGAGCAATGTGTGCACCAGCTGTCACTGTGTGTACACACAGTAGGCACAAACTTCAAGCCAAATGATGCTTGAGCCAAAGATAATTAGCCTGCCTGGCTAGCAGTTTGGTAGTCTCAACAATATTGAGAGCTGCACATAGCCACATAAACCAACTTCCAGTCTTGCATCACCTTTCTTTTCAAAGTAAAATTTCAAAAGACTGAAAGTTTAGGTCAATTTTGATTAAAAGTTTGCAGCAACTTAAAAAAAAAAAAAATCTTTTCAAAATAAAGACAAAGCAAACTGGCAAGTTTGTCAACTGATGAGTTTCCCCTAGCCATTTATCTTATTATAAATAAAGTATGAAAAGGTGAATAATGACGAGGGAAGCAAAGCTTGGATAATTCAAAGAGCGGTCTGTTTTTTGGAGGGTTTTTTTTGTTTTTGTTTTTTTTTTGGACTGGGGTTTTTTTGTCTCATTGGTGAACGCTGCCATTTGATGAGGACAGCTTGGCTTCCTGTCTTAGAGCAACAGCAAGAGAAGAAGGGCAAAGAAGAGCTGAAGGGAGCGACAAAAAGCACCAACCCCTAAGAGAGCCTTGGGGGAAGGTTAGTCCTCATCTTAGTCCCTCTCTCCCTACTCTATTTTTCTACATCTTTAAGCAGAAATGATCAAAAGCCGAAGCTTCTACTTCACCCTTTCTGAATAATAATGGAAAGTACCATTTTTGTATCCTACAAAATCTAACTCTCTCTGAATGCCTGCAATTGAGTTTTCAAAGTATACAGACATTTTTCGGAGCAAAGAAAAGTGAATTTGAAAACTTCATTTTTGGAGCCAAAGCACAAACAAACAGAAAATTAAGGGCAGAAGCCTGAACCAGCTTGGTTGAAGACTGACACTAAGCATGTTGCTTAGTCGTCTGGAGCCAAGTTGGCCTGAGGGTAAAGCACTGATTTACCGCACAAAAATAACAAATAAATCAACCATCACACCAAGCGAGATACAGACCTCAAGAGATGCCTCAATCCCACTGTTTATCGATCTCCCCTTGCATGTTTCTGTGTTTCCGTTTGTGTGTGTGTGTGAGAGAGTAAAGGTGAAGAGGAATGTTATTTATGTCACCATTTATTCATTTGTCAGCAATGGGTGCTTTATCTTGCCAGTGCTTGAAAAAGTTAATGTGCTTATTTTTAAATTAAAGACCCACTTAGGAAAGGTTGGAGGGCAAACAAGTGAGGTAGAAGAGGAAGAGGAAGCGAAGTAGGAGGAGGAAGAGGGCAGCTCGATTGAGAAGGCCATCAACCTGTGCTGATGACAAAGATATTGAATTTCAATTAGAGCACACCTGAATTTACATACACCCTACATTGTGATGCTTGGGTAAGCAATTTAACACTTTCAAGCAGCTGCTCGGCATCATTTACATAAATTAATAAAGCAAATTAAAATTCTATTGAAGTTTTTTTCTCTCCTCCTTTCCTGCATGCATTTCCCCTCTTCTACTAAAAGCAAAAGAATTTCAGCAAGAGGTAAGGGTAACGAGTTGGGCGATCCAATTTGTGACTCCCAGGAGAAATTAGGTCTCCGCCTGTTTTGACTAAATGTAAACAGCAGGTAGCTGACAGGTCCACTCACAGTGTTGGTGCTCTACCTCTCCTTCTGTCAGTGGCACATTTGATTCATTCAAGCAGGACCGAGCAATCAAGATCTACCAGAGCTAGCCAGGGTCGAAAGCCAAACATGCTCAGGGAAAATAAGAGGCTCCACTCTCCTACTTCTTAAATGCACTGTGTTGTTCTTAAATAGCTATAAATAAATGAAATAAGCCCTTGCAATATTTATAATAATATTTAATCCTTTCTACATTTGGATCAATGATTCCAAGTCTTCATATGTGGGTCCAAACAAATGCATGTCATTATTACCGATACTGATTTGATGCTGTGAAAAAATGTGAAAAGAAATGAAGTCACTATTCTCCACCAAAAATTTTTTTTTTTAAATAATCAAGCATCTCTCTATTATTTTTATATATATATACACATATACACACATATGTATACATATACACACATATGTATATATACACACACATATATATATATACACACACATATATATACACACACACATATATATATACACACACACATATATATACACACACACATATATATACATATATATATATATATACACACACATATATATATATACACACACACACATATATATATACATATATATATACACACACACATATACATACACACACATATATACACACATATATACACACATACACACACATATATATATACATATATATATACACACATACATACATATATACATACATACACTCATTCATACATATATATGTGTGTGTGTGTGTGTGTGTGTGTGTGTGTATATAAATAAAATACACACACACACACATATGAGAGAGCGAGGGAGAGCGCAAAAGAGAGAGAGCGAGGGTGAGCAAAGGATGTTCTTGAAATTAACACCAGAAACATATGGGGAACAATCATTTATACACTCCTGCCAGACTGACAGTACTACTCTGCAAACTCACCATAAACATTAAAACAAGAACAGTTTTAGGCAAGCACTGAAAAGTCAGTGATAATTATAAATGCAGTGATTTCAGGTGTCTTAGTCAGTTCAGATTTCTTATCCTTCTCGACTTTTGACTGTCATTTCCAGTCGATTTCTCCAAACCTCCAGCTGGTCAAACACTCATATCTGTCACTGAAAATTAATGGACAAAATGCTCTGAGATGGAGCTGGAAAATAATTAAAAGATACTCATATTTAGACAGCAAACTACAGACCCCTAACCTTCATTCCTTTGTTATCTGCTTTTTTATATATCTTGAACTATAAAAGGTGCAACAGACAAAATGAAACGTTTTTGCAAGTAATTCTCAACTTAAAGGGCAACAGTGGATAAGAGAAAGAAAAATTTGATCTCATTAAATTTCTTAATATAAACAGCTTTCCATGTGGATACAAAGTTCTCAGCTTGCATCTTGCATAATGCCACTATTCCTGTGGCATTATAATGTGACATATATCATGTAGCTGAGAAATATGTAACTGATTTGCTTAAATGGTCAATAAAATATTCTCGTAGCTAAAAAATAAAAATAAAAAAAAAACAAAAAAAGTGGTAATAAATATGCAGTATGACTGTGGCAGATCTTTAATAAAACAGGTCATGTTATAATAGTAAAATATCTGACATGTTTACATAGCATTCCAGGAAAGGCTCAACTTCTGAAATAGAAAAACTGTAAAGTGCAGATGAAAAGTTTATTCATCTATTCATCAAAAGCAGTATGACTGTACAAGATTTAATTGCTTCAAAGAAAGAATCGCATCTTTTCAGCCATTTGTAATATTTGAGAAGCTGTCCGATAACAGCATAAAAATTGAAAAGGAAAAAATATATATATATCAGCATGAGGAGAGTGTAGAAATTATGTTTACAACAGTAATTTTCCTGCCATACTGCCCCCTGGTGGTGCTGATAGTAACTGCAGCTGCTGATACACAGGCTGGACCCTATACCCTGTATGCCTGGGTGCCTGCTCAGCACGGTCTATCAAAGAGGAATACAGCAGGGAGCTTGGGAAGCACAACTGTTACAGCTCCATCTAATTTGTTCATTTTCCAATCCTTGTCCTCTAGATCACTCTCTGGTTGTCTCCTTGATCCCTGTGCCCCTGAAGCTCCTGAAGTATTAGTCAACTGTGACCGAGTCATTTCAAGCTGTCTAAGGATGCAACACACATTGTTTAATTAAGCTTGTTAAAAATCTAAAGAATCACAGAAATTAACCTACTCTCCCTCTCTGACATGCCTCCCTTGGTGTAAACAGGTAGGAGCCTGCAAGGTGGCATGGAGGTGCTGCGTTGTAGCCTCAAGAGGAAGCAAGGGCAAGTTATGGGTGGATGCACTCAATGCATGCACTTGCTTGTCATCGTTTAGGCCCTGGTTCACACTGATAAACACACAAAGAAAAAAAAAATGCAGGCAGTCCACTCAATCACCTAAAAAGGCAGTCCAATAGGGACAGCTCTATTCGTAAGAGGTCCAGTTAATCACAGTCATTAGTCTTGCTTTGATGCCTAATTGGTCTGGTGGAGGCACACAGCCTGTTGACCATTCATACTGAGGACTCTAAACACAGCGTACTGCTACATTCCAGTGAGCTGGCAATCTGAGACGCTATGAATCCAAAACAATAATGTAAGCAGTTTCAAGCCCTCACTAAAAATAAGAGTGTGCACCCCAGGTGTTGTGGTTCCATCAATGCTGACTGGAGTTGAAATGAATGAATACCCACAACTGCAGCAGCTGTTACAGGACTGAACACTGATTAGACTCTCTTTCTGCTCAAAACTCAAGATGCTGAAGGGCATAAAGGGTGTTAAAAAAAAAAAAAAAAACTAAATAGCGTCTTTATGAACTCTTTTTCCAGTAAAATAATTTTAAAATGAAGAGAAGAAAAGTCAAACAGATATATATGTACAGCAATCTGCTGAGACCAAACCATACTGCTGAAAAAAATGGGCCTTTAACAATGTATAAAAACTGTATTAAGACTTTTTGAATTACGGCCAGCACACTAATGTATTTGTCACATTTGCATTACCCCACCAGATTTCTTTGCTTTATATTTTTCAAGGGAAAGTGTGAACTGCTGCAGAAATTTTAGTTAAATTAATTAAGTGTGGGTGTAGAGTGATTGACAACAAGAATGGCATTACATAAGGCCCACCCTGACAAGAAAAACACTCATCCTAGGCAACAATTTGGGAAACAAAAACAAATTAGGGCTTCATATTTACTATGATGGATTACCTGGCTAAAGCAATTTTCAAGGCTGTGCAAATTGTTTTTATACTGAAAAAGACTGAATGGCAATAAATGAGCTTTCCTAGCACCATTAAAAAAAAGAAAAAACCCTTGACATATACCAGCAGTCTTAAGGGTATGAGGGTATACTTCTGCACACCAGACTAGAGAGGTAGCTGGCTAAAGGGGAAAAAAAAAAAAAATTGAGATACAGGGAGGTTAAAACATCCAGGAAAACACTGAGCATTCATACCTTAATCATGTAGACATAATCTCTTATTTTCTTAATGTCAAGAAGAATCGCAAGAAACATGTTAAGACACTTCCA
>JAOWBL010000024.1:2852238-2865807 GCA_028564865.1 Zenarchopterus dispar | reverse complement strand
TAGTTTTTTTTTTTTGGTTTTTCTTTTAAGGAATTATTTTGCAATTCTATGCAATTTTTAGCCCACGACATTTGTCACATTCAGTGAATATTTCAGCACCATCCATTACCTGCCATACTCACGAGTGCACTGAGGAGGCTTGAAGAGTTCGTAATTGGGCATGTTTCCTAAAGGAGCCACGGAAGAGTGAGTGTTTTGTTTCAAATATCAAGAATCATGACAGCATCCAAAAATCCCATCCCTTCAAATGAAACAAAATACACAGTCTATAAAAAGTCAAATGTCACCTCAAAAAAAAAACAAAACAAAAACACACTAATACTGTCAGGTCAAGAAGAAAACGAAAAGTCCCTCAAAACATAATTGTCTTTAAATAATAACAAAAAAAAAAAAATCATTAGACATTATTAATTAACATATGGAATTATGACAGCAATAAAGCAGAGATCCCTATACAAACCGTCCTTCTTATACGCTTTCTGTACAATATACAAAGTTAAATCTCTGTAGGGATCCTACCCACACAGTCACTTAAAACTACATTTTTAAATCTTGCCAGCAGCTCAAAATACTTTTTTTTCTTTTAACTGATGTAGCTCCATTGTACCAGCGTTAACATTAATTATAATTTGCTGTGTCTACATATTTCATTCCATCTCAAAACTACTTCAATTCATGTCATTGTGTTACCTAAAGAAAGTTTACACTCTTTATTTTCCAATATTAGACTTAGGGCTGTTTAACTCCAGAATGGTCCTTGAACATGTTACTTAAATTTCAAAATGTTTACCATTTTAAAATCAGACATTCTCTTCTGCTATAACCTATTAGGAATAGATGCAGCAAACTTCAAGTCAGGCTCATGTTTCATATTCTTCAGAGAATAAGCAGCTTTAGTGACAAGTCTCTTCAAACAAGTCTCCACAGTTTTGTACAGAAAATTCCAACTTCACCTAAACTACATATAGCTACTTTAACAAAGACAGTGATAGACAAAAAGGGGAAACGAAAAAGACTTCTTAATTGCATGAAAGCATGGTAATTCTACATTTTCTCCCCTCACCACAACCAACACAACCCATGGCCTTTAGCAGTTCAACTGACTAAACACGTCATGAAACATCCATCATTCAACATCCTGAAAAGTCTAAACGGCTGTCTAAGCCTGGAAGGGATTGGAGAGATGGACAACAGATTGTTTGTGTGTCTGTGTAATTTTGTTTGTGTGGACAGCAAGAGTGAATCTATTTATCCCCAATTACAGTCAAACACATTAAAGTTTCCAGAGGAGACTCCGGTGCAGCTGGCAGCTACTCAATTCGCCTGCTCTCATATGTGAATGTCACTTCCAGTGTTTTAATTAAACCTCTGTTTATGTTTAAGTGTGTGTGTGTGTGTGCATGTCAAAAGGTCTCTCTCATAATAACTGACAGCCATCATTATCCCTTCCTGTGTCCTTGCTCATGCTCTAATCCAGCTAATTACATCTACCAATGTCAATATACAACTGGATGTGTGATTATGTGTGACTGAAGCTGTGGAGCTGTGCCGTCACTCCCCCGTCAGGAAAAACTAAACTACGACAAGGCAGACAGGAAAGGAGATGAAGCCCCGTTCACCAGACAGGAAACACTGACAGTTCATCTTTCACATTATTCCGCTTTTAAGCACATTTTCTTCCATCCCAAATATCCACTCAAGAGAGCTAGAAAACGTGTGATGGCATGAAAGAGAAGCTCTGATTGTACATGCACAGTAGTAATTACAACTAAATTGGGGGCACATGGTAATTTATGTTAGGTCATCAATAATTCCACTTACATTTCCCACGTTTTAGACTAATTAAAACTGTAAATAATCACAGACATAGGCAGGCTTTGAGATGAGAAAGTGGAAAAAAAAAGAGAAATCTGCTCATCACTCTGATGGAAAATTTTACCTCACACCCTTTGATTTTAAGAAGGAAAAAAAGATAAAAATGTATTTCAAAGAGTGGAAAAGAAAGTGAAATGTGCTTCCACTGCAAAAATGTTTCCTAATTGCACTTAGTGACAAGAACAGGGAGGGGGGGTTCTCATCGTCCATTTCTTTATTTTGGTAACTTTACTCTAGATTCCCCACTATTCATTCACTGATTGGTCAAAAAAAAAAAAAACTGATAAGACATGGGGTTGAATTTTCAGAGCCCCCAGACAACCCCCCGCCCCCACACACACTCACTCCCCACAGCAAATTCAAGTGTGATAAGAAAAAGAAAAGGAATTTGCTATTCTCTGAGCCTCTGCCCTTCAAGGTAGTGGGAGAGAACAGAATATGAATGGATGAGGAAGGGAAAAAAAAAATACTTCAGAAGATGAAAACAAGTTCTGAAAGGCAACTGGTGCAATATAAACAACTGTGGCATAAATACTGGATGAATGCCAATAAAAGGATTTGGGATGGATGTCAAAAAATATAGAAAAAGGTGCACAGGCACAGCAGAATCACCTGCTTCTCGTACAACTCGCCATAGCCCTGGGCTGACTTAGCTCCAGGCTAACAAGATGTGAAAGACCGAATGCCATGCTTTTCAACTGTGGACAAACTTTGGAATCAGTGCAGGAATGCTCGTCACCATTGTATTACCAAATCTAACCATCTTTTGTCTGAAAGACACTGTGTCCTTGAATGCGTCAGTTGCTAATGATAATTTTCCCCACTCAAGACTTTGAATTTACATATCAGCAATAGAAAAAGCAGAACAGCAAGAATATAATGAATACTGGCAGTAGTGTTTAACATTACACAAGCTTATTTAGAGAAAAAAAGTTTTAATACAGAATTTTTTCTCTTTTTAATACTCATTTAGATACCTAGGCTTTGAATATATCAAGTATTGATCCGATACAAGTGTTATTTTTAAACTGGATTTCAAGTACAGGTCAATACAATTAGACTACTTCATTTTAAAATTAAATTAATTAAATCCAATAATTGAACTAAGAGTGCAGCCACAAATATGTCATCTAAAAAAGGTATTTATATAGTTTGGTATTTATATAGTTATAGTTTGACATTTGAACACTTTGGGGGTCCAAATATCCATTGTGAAGCTTGCTAATTGCACCTCTTCTGGCTGACATGAAATATGTTTAGTTAGTTTCACATTGTTTGGGAAGAGCCATGTAAGATATGTATTCCCAACCTGAGAAACTGTACTGCAACATCCACCCAACATTTTCAGCAACCAACAGGAGATGGTCATAGCGGACAATTACTTCTAAAGTTTTACCCATTGTTTCTCTCGATTTCTACTTTTTAATTTGGTGAATTTCATTTCTGAAAAGAAAACCTCAGGGTTGGCTGCTACAGTACATCCGTCCTTCCCTTTCTCAAGTGATGGCCGATATCAGTGCTCATTTTCAACAATATCCGCAAGGATTTTCAATACTGGTATTAGGACAACTCTTTGAGAGAGCCTGCATCCTTTCCTCTTCAGTGAATTCTATTTTACCAACTACTGAGCTTCATATGGTCTTAACGTGGAGCAAACAACACCCCCAGCAAGGAAAAACCACAACTGTGGTGAGAAAGAGGAAGGGAGTGAAAGAGAAAATGAACATGGGTGTGCACATGGGATCAAAAAAAGGGAGAAGATGTGTCACAGAGAAGCATCCTGAAGAAATTAAGTTTTTCTGTTTTGAAGGAGGAAAAGAATGAATGAACGAGCAAATCAAAAAACAGTAAGAGACTCATCCATACCTGTGACTGATTTGAGCAGGGAGAAGAAAAGAGGGGAGAAGGATTGACATTCTACTCCAGACCAATTTTACTCCAGATTTTTAGCCAATTTATAAATTCACAGCAATTCACACTAAAGATATGAGTATCACATTTTTAATATGAGAACTATAGAATGATATCCACTAAATTTGTGTATACTGCAAGATGAATCACACACATCAAATTGACATAACGTAGTTTTATGAGCTGACAAACTGAAAAATGCATTGTTTACTAAAATGTCACTGCAATTCCTCTGCCATTCCTCTTGATGAGCCCTTCTTGGTGCAGTCATCGTACGAATTAGAGTACATTTGATCTCAAATTCTGCTTTGCACATTATACTACCTAGGTTTGTCTTCATTTTAACAGCAGTGCCATTGTTGTGTCGATCAACATATGTTGATCTGTTAAGTCTGTTACGTTGCATGTTAGTGGTGGCTGATCATAATAATCAATCCAAATTTATGAAGACAGCTCAAACTTCCTGATAGTATAAAAGTGCATTCACACTCATTCGAAATGCCTTGTAAATTGTGTGATCAGTCTTTTCTTTTTTTAAAAAAATGGGGACCATTTCTAAGTAACACTGGTAATCCTTTTAATACATTTTGGTTGGATTGCGTCAAAATAAGGTCACAAAATGTGACTAAATGGATGATTAAGAGGCTTTCACTACTGTCCCATGACTTTTCAAATGATGGCACACTAAAAACCAAAAAGTCCTTCTCAGCGCAGTTTCCTAGATCAATTCATGTAGAGATCAAGGTCTGATCCCACCCAATGGTCCCACAAGACTATAGCCATTTATGTTCTTTGCATAAATCTTGCAGAAAAGCCTCTCCCATGTGGACTGAAACCTTTTAGTTGGCACATGAACAGCTGATCCAGTGTGAACTAAGGTCCCTACAGACATTCAGACACCTAGAATGAAATTTAAGGTCAAATTCTGAATGTGTACAAAAGCAAAACACTTATCAAAGCTTTCTAATTATTTTGAGACCATAACTACCACCAATATTCCTTCAAGCAATAACATCCATTTTCTTTTAATAGGAGCAGCTGTGTAAGAGAACCTCAAGTTTTCTTTCAAATCATCAGAGGGAATAACAGGGTTACAGGTTGTTTTAACTCCAGGCAAATTAAAGCAAACTTCAAGCCAAGCAACCAGCGAATCTAATGTCTACACATAAAAACTCACAAAAGCTTGACTCATTTCTCTCTACCCTAATGATAGGAGACTAAAATAACTGCAACCTGCGAACGCCTGAGAAATGACTGTCTGTAATTGATAGGGCTCTGCTGAAATATTATCAGCAACAAATGTAATCTCTCACCAAGCAATAATCACTAGTTTCATTTGCGATTAAGTTGATGAATGCTGCTTTAACACACTCAGCTATTGTTAATGAACTAAAGTGGCCTAATTCATCAAGGTCGTGATCATTTATAGACTCCAAAGAAATAGCCAGTGAAAAGGGCGAATCCCTAGGTGAAACAAGGAGAAACCACATCTTAAAATAATATCAGTAGATGATCAGAAGTTGTATAAGAAAAGTATACAACGGCCTGTACCACAGTCTGGTATTTAATAGAAAATACAATTTTGATACAAGGTTGTGAGTTCATAAAAGAAATGAACATCTGAGTATTACAAACTCAAAGCTGTGATCAACGAAGTGAAAAGGAAAACAGTGACATCTAGTGATGCATCTAGGTGGTCTGTCAGTGTTTTTCCATCCTGATGCTTCAATTTAATAAGACTGTGGCTTAATTGCCCAAAGTCATGTTGCATCATTACCTGTAAGACAAGTATCTTGACATCACACCTTTAAAATAAAATAAAATAAAAAATTAAAGCAAATATACTATAAAGCTCTATACATATGTGATACACACATTACAGCCATCATGACCCACATGAAAAAGAAAAAAAAAATCCTTATTTAATTTTTTTTTTTTTTAAAGTTTCCTTCACCATAATGTTCATTCCCACTGTGAAGGTATCAGAGAGCTTATTCAACCATCACATGTCTATTTCAACTTCTAATATACATCCTTCTCCAAGACAGCATGGCTGCCACAAGTATAGCTGTCAAGAAAGAAAATAACAAACCGAATAAAAGACAAGCAGTTCTGATAAAAGATGAATAAATCATCATGTTCAGTCATGTGAAAAAGTACACACTTTTTCAAGTCTAAGATTGTACATATTTGAGCAAATAAAACAATTTTAAAAAAAGGTTTTGGTTTTAAAATTAAGTCAACACTACCTTGATTGAAAAAAAATATATATTACACCATGTCATTATTAATTTAACAAAAACTGAGCCAAAATGCAGAAGCCATGTGTAAAAACCTAAGTAGGCACTTTGTTCTTCTAGAGATTTAGGCAGTTTGCATAGTCTGGAGGATTCATATGTGTTAACACAATGCCAAGGAAGAACATCAGCAGCATTCTTGGAAAGGAATCTGCTGCTACTCAATCTAAGTTATGATGATATTTAAATATTCTGGAGTTCAATAAACAGTGAGGAATACACCCTCACCCTGATCAATCTTCCTAAGAACGCATGTCCCAAAGCTCACCCCATGGCCCAGAGTGCAATACTCAGGGAAATTGTAGAAAACCAAAGTCATCTGAGGCTCAACAGATCTCAGAATGTCAGGTCTTAATGATCATTGCAGAACAATTACAAAAAGCTGTCTGAAGTACAACTTATTAAGTAAGGTGGGCAGGAGAAGAAAAGGGGACCAAAAAAAAAAAAATACTGCCACTGAAATTATGAGGCCATTTGTCTCCTAAAATTGCATCATGCAGAGCAGACTAGCAAAACAGGAAAAATTTAAAAAGGCCACTGCAGCACCTTCATTCTACTTGAATGTACAATGGCCCAGCCAAAGTTTCAACCTGAACCCAACAGAAATGTTGTGTTAGCAATGCATAAGTGAATGTCCACACACCTCACTGAACTCAAGCAACATGTTAAAGAAAAATAAGCCAGACTTACTCTTCAGCAATGTAAGAGAATGATAACATCACACAGAAAACAAAAGCGTATTGCTATTAAAATCAAGGGGTGGACTTTTACACACTTCTGTTTTGTTTCCCCCCACCTAGTTTCATCACACACACGCTTTTTTTTTTCATCCTATGTAAAATTGAGAGAGAGTGTACTTTGTTTTTAAAACGATTGCAGGTGACACCCAACAACCTTTCAGTTACTCATGAATGTATCCAACATCCAAGTAATCAAATATAAGAAATAAACAAATGAGCCAGGATGGGCTCACACTGTACTGGCACTATTCTCATACCACATACTTGTAGAAAGCTTATATATGAGAAAAGAAAGACCTGTGTGTGTAGATCAAACAATCCTGAACCAGTTCAAATTACCAATTGAGGGTGGCACAAGAATTTTAAAAAAATTGCGCAAACATATCAAATGTGAGAAACTTACCATTTCATTCTCTTGCAAGTAGAGTCTCTGCAGTTTAGGACATCCTCTTGCCAAGGCCACAATGCCTTCATCTGTGATGCTGTAGCACTGACCTAAGTGGACATCTCTCAACTCACTGCAGTTTGCTCCCAGCTGAAAGCAAAGAGAAAAAAAAATGAAATTATTTGGGATAAATAGAAGCAAGTAATGCAGAGAACACTTTTTAACCTTTCGGTTATTTGTAGTATTCCTTTACTTTTTGTTTGGAAACTTTAAAAAAAAATGGCGAACATGTAAAGATCTTAATTTTGAAAGAGAAAGCTTCAGTTAGTTTATTAAAATGATACCTTCTTCAACGCTACATCTGTGAGTTTGTCCTGGTTTCCCACATGCACCTTGACCAGGAGAGGGCAGTGTGATCCCAAAGCCAACAGGGAGACGTCCCCCAGTTGCTTGCATCTATAGGCTGTATACTTCTGCAGGCCTGGACAGCATGAAGCCAGGCAGGATACACCATCATCGTGGACACCCCTGCAACCTGAGATGTTTATCTCTGTCACATTCTGCCTCCGAGAAGCTATTTTCACAAGGAGCTCATCGTTGACCTGAGAAATTACAACAAAGGTAGATGAAAATCAGAAGCCAGTCTTTTTGATACAAATAGCTTCTCATTTATATTATTTGAAGCCAGAATATTACATGAAGGTCTAAAATGAAAACTGTGGTAAAACTTTATTAAAAAAAAAAAAAAAGTGTCATCTTTATGAAATTATGGAACATTTTCATAGTACATGGATAGCTTACTTGTTGTAGGCCACTGAGGTCGATTTGCTTCCAGAATTGGAAGTCCAAGCAGAGGTCCCTCCAGTACTTACAAACCAGAGAAGCACAAAGACAGCGCTCCTTCACCGTCAAGTGGGACAGCACCTGGAAGGAAATACGTTTTTACAGTGTTAACTCACTTATTAAAACACTAAAGGCTCATTTGTCAAAACTTGGTTTTATAAATGTCCTAGAATTTAAGCATCTGCGTCTCTGTATCAGATAATGGGAACATTTAAATGAATTTAACCCTTCTGACCTTAAGAAGGATGGAGGAAGGCAGGTGGTTGATACTCAAGTGATCTGCACCATCAGAACTTCTTGCCTGGCAATCATCACAATGGTGCAGACAGCAAGGGGACGAGTCTGAACTGTTAGGAGCATCAGCATGAAGCCCCAAACCACAACAGCCATCAGCAGGGGACGAGGAAGAGGAAGCAGAGGTGGAGGGAACTGGGCAGAGAGGAAGCTGGCAGTCGCCGGTTTCACAGTTCGAAGCGGCCTCTCCTTCTATTCCTCCATGTTCCAGCCCTCCATCAGGAACGGCAAAGGCACAACGCGGCTGCTTACAAGGGGTGCATTTCTGCACCTCTGAGCACTTCCTCTTGCACACCTGCACACAGATCAATCCAGTAATCAATCAAAACAGCAGTTTTGATTGTAAAGGCTTGAGTCACAATACTAGTCAGAAAAAAACCTTAAACCCTCCACACAGGCTGTGAACCACCAAGCAGATAGTAAGCTATTGGGATCAGTGAATGTGTCATTTTTGTTTTTCCCAATCTGAACCTGAGTTTAGACAGTTAAAGGTGCTTGTAATTTTGACACAAAAACACAAGAAAATTTTAGTTAGTAGACCTATATTGATGCTAAAAACTAAGAATGAACTGGCTATCCAAACCCTACAGTACATAATTTAATTTGCATAAATATAAAATGACTTCTTCCCCTGTTATATTAAGTCTTGCATCCACAGATGGTTCTTCTCAATTTACATTTTAAAAGGCATCTTTAGTTCTATTTTTTTCTCTCAGACAAAGGAAACATGAAGTAATAGGTGGAAAGAAAACATGAGAGAAAAAGTAGAAGGTGGGATTTCCTGGCCACTGTTTATTAATATCTGGCACCTCATACTAATGTCCCAGAGAACCCCCCACAGGAGTCCCTGAGGGGCACGGTCAAAAACCTTCTCCAAGTCCACAAAACACATGTAGGCTGGTTGAGCAAACTTCCATGCCCCCTCCAGGACTCTGTCAAGGGTGTAGAGCTGGTCCACCGTTCCACAGCCAGGGCAAAAACCACACCGCTCTTCTTGAATCTAAGATTTGACTATTCAGTAGACCCTCCTCTCCAGTACCCCTTAATAGACCTTACCAGGAAGGCTGAGGAGTGTGACCCCTCTATAATTGGAGCACACCCTTCTGTCCCCTTTCTTAAAGAGGGGTACCACCACCCCAGTTTGCCAAGCCAGAGGTACTGCTCCTAATGTCCAAGCGATGTTGCAGAAGCATGTCAACCAAGACAGCCCCACAACATCCAAAGCCCTAAGGAACTCAGGGCAACTCTCATCCACCCCTGGAGCCTTACCACACAAGAGTTTCCCAAACACCTCAGTGACCTCGGCCCCAGAGATAGAAGAGGCCACCTCCAAGTTCAAATGCTCTCCATCCTCATAGGAAGGTGTGTCAGTGGGATTGAGAAGGTCTTCAAAGTATTCCCTCCACCGACTAACAATGTCCCACGTTGAGATCAGCGATGCACCATCCCCACCACACAGTATTGATGGTGCACTGCTTCCCCCTCCTAAGTCGCTGGATGATGGACCAGAATCTCTTTGAACATGACAATGAGTTTACTGTACAGTCAGGAAGTCCTTCTCCATGGTCTCTCCGAACTCCTCCCATGCCTGGGTTTTTGCCTCGACCACCACCAAAGCTGCGTTCCGCTTGGCCTGCTGGTATCTATCCACTACCTCTGGAATCCCATAAAATCAGTTTGGTGTGCCAGAGATTCAAAGACAGCACACCTAACTTTATGTCCTCAATGAGAACAAAATTAAACAACAACCAGAAAGCTTCTGCTTACAACCGCTGCATCTCTGGTGTTACATTAAGAATGCAGAAAGGTTTGGCATATGATGTTCAAGATGTTGTTTATGACACTTTGTTGGACGCTACTTATAAGAAATATTACTTCTCCTAATTTTTGGCACCAGTAAAGAAAACATGCCTCCTTTGTATTCTGTGATACAAGTTATGATGATACTATTGATTGAGATTGTTCCTTTGTTTTTTTTGCTTTGAATTTTATGAAACATTTTAGTGGCAAAAAAAAAAAAAAAAAAAAACACATCCTACTAATCGCCAGCAGAGAATAGATGCTCAGGCCATTTTAGAGATCCATGCTGGACCAGCAGTTGGTACCTACCATTTCAGTGTATTCACTGGTGCAGATGGGCACAGGCACAGGTATGGGTACAGTCACAGACACACCAGCAGTCCGGAAAAGAGCGGGCGGTGGAATTAGTTTGGCAGGAACTGCAGACAAAATGCTCCTCCCTTGACTCTCCCAGATAGCTAGTTCTCTGGGTGACAACAGGAACTTGGAGCAGTCTTCAGCAGATGCAATTGCCGTGTATCGCTCAGCAAGCTTCGAAGCAGCTGCTGCTCCAATGCTGACTTCTCCTATGCCGGGGACACTGATTCCAGTTAAGGAGTTGTGGCAGCACCCGTTAAGACTGGCCTCCAGGTAGTCGCTGTCTTCTTCGAAACCTCTGTTATTGCTGTGGACAAGGAAACAGAGTATGCAAGGTCCCTGCAGGAAACAGTTCCTCTTCTTCTTCTTTCTGTGATGCAACTTACGTGTCCTCTTCTTCAGGCGTAAACCATTTTTCGAAAGAAAATGGCCCATATAGATAATTCAAATAAACTCTGGAATGAGAGGAGTACATTTATTAGAAAATGACCCAAATAAGACGGCACTGACTTTCAGAGTAGACATGTTAGTGTCAAAACTTAAACACACTTTTGTCAATAATATTTTCCAATCTTTTTTTGTTCCTATATCAAAACAAGTGAAAATCCTCTAGCAACATATGGATAAATATTAATGAGAATTTGCCCTAAAAATATAATTCTTTAAAAGTGGTTGTTTTTTAGACTCAACTTAAAACCTGACATTTTAGGATGTGCAGAGCAGACCAACAACCAGCTGTCATTAAGGGGCACTGTGTGGAAATCATCCACAGTTTTAAATTCCTGGGTATCCACATCTCAGGCAACCAGACCTGGTCCATGAACGTCATAGCTGATGTGAAGAAGGCACAGCAACACCTAGACTTCCTTAAAAAAAAAAAAAAAAAGTTCGACCTGTACCGCAAATTACTGGTGACCTTCTACTGCTCTGCTAGAGGGAACATCATCACATGATGATGAGCAGCTGGCATCAGTGCTCACACCTTACCAGGGAAATACACACCACAGAAAAAACTCTTTATACTCCAGCCACACACACCTGGAGCTACTGCCCTCGTGAAGGCTATACAGGTCAATCAAAACACACACTAAAAAACCCTTACAAAAAATAAAAAGCCAACAATGACTTTTGTCTGACCACATCCATATCCTTAGTGCTATATTTGTCACTCAGCACTTCCTTTCATACTTACCTGAAATATTTTCAGACTTATCTACCTTTTGTATTTTCTTGTTCTGTGCAGGACGTTTTTACATATACTGTTGGGCAGCTGCAACCTCATTGTATCTTGCAAACAGTGACAAACCTTTACCGTTTTGCTTATCACTCAATGAAACGAGTGAAAGTCGTATATTGTGAGGTAATTGTTTGTCCAGTGTTGAGGACCGTGATTTATTGTGAATTTTTAATTCCAAATAGTAAACTTATTCTCCTCTTAGTAAAGAGTGTGATGTCCAGAGCAGCGGTGCTTCGCGTGGCTGCTGCCTAATGAAAACACGGGGGTCATCATTTAACAGGTGGTCGTTTGTTTGCCTCACAAAAACCCACGGAGCCATCTAAGTGTTTCGGGCGTGCTTTACCTGAACTCTCTACATGTTTTTTGTTTGTTTGTTTGCTTGTTTGTTTGTTTTGGTCTTGTATTTGCTCTCAGTTTAAGCCTGTTTCAGAAAGGAGGACACCGACTAACAGCTCTCCGTCAGGCTAACCTGCTCCATCATCAAATGCTAAGTTAGCTACAGCTCTCACCACTTCACACGGTGCTCCCACCCTCCAGGCGCTGCTCGCATAATACTGCAGTGGTACACGATTAAGATGAACGCTGACAAGTACAGACACGGACCCACAAAGAGCTGCGAGTGAACCGCGGTGGTTTATCCAAACAGCTGCAGCTGTGGATGTGCTGCTGATTTTTAAGACGACACTTCCGCACCAGGCTATGGAAGCCGGCGAGGGCGATTTTTAAGTCGTAATCGAAAGAAAGGTTGACGTGACAAATTTACGTTTGTGCGTGATTTTACACGCTGGATTTTACACCCCCAGTCATTTGGCTAGTTGTTAAAGACATACACTCACCGGTCACTTTAATATGTTGACCTGTTCAAATGCTTGTTGACACAAATAGCCAATCAGCCAAACCACATGGCAGTGACTCAGTGCATTTAGGCGTGTTGACATGGTCAAGAGATGTTTCAACAGACCATCAGAATGGAGAAGATTTGAAGATATTTAGGTAACTTTGAATGTTGCATGGTTGATGTATTTCACAAACTACTAGGATTTTCGGAGAATGATCTAAAAAAAAAAACATTGAAACTATTCAGTGAGAGGTAATTGTCTGGTTTAATATGCCGTTTTGGTGTCAGAGGTCAGATGAGAGACAAGACATTATAGAAAGGCAACAGTAACTCAAGTAACCACTTTTACAGTCATACAGTACTATATGTGAACACAAAACCCACCAAATCTTGAAGCAGATGAGCTACAGAAGCAGGAGACCAAACCAGGTGCAACTCCTGTCATCTAAGAACAGCTCACCGATGCTGCAATTAACACAGGCTCACCAAAATTTAACAATAAAACATTGGGAAAACACTGCCTGGTCTAATGAGTTTCAATCCCAGCTACAACATTTAGTTGGTAGGATCAGTCACTGGTGTAAACAACATGAAAGCATGGACCCATACAACTTTGTTCCTGGTTTCGTGAACATGACAATGAGTTTACTGTACTCCAGTGGCCTCCACAGTCATCAGATCTCGATCCACTAAGAATTTATTATATATTAACACTTCAAAGCCTTTAGTTGAAGGCACTGTTATATATTAGTCTAAAAAAAAACACCTCTTATAGTGTCTTTAACAGTTTCCAAATACTTTTTATGCATCAATATGAATACATTGGGTAGTTTCACTTCTTTCAAATTATCTTTTTTTTCTTATTGTCTATCCATCCATTTTCTATACCCGCTTAATCCTATAGAGGGTCAAGGGGTCTGCTAGAGACAATGCCAGCTCATTGCAGAAAAAAGGCAGGGTGGCAGCCTGGAGAGGTCGCTAGTCCATTGCAG
>JAOWBL010000024.1:2828478-2840807 GCA_028564865.1 Zenarchopterus dispar | reverse complement strand
GCGAAACTCTGGAACCCTTTGGTGTCTCCGGATCTAACATCAGGGGCATTTAAGATTGAAGCAATCTCACTTTGCACGAGCTGATGTGGTTGTCCATACTGGCACCGAAATACCTCCATAGCAGCCGTGTAGGGTTGGGGATAATGTCTGCAAGACTGAGCAATTAGCTTGGCTTCATCCAGGATTAGATGCTCCATGAGTACACAGTACTTGTAGTGCTCTGACAGCTCTGTGTGGGGGCCGAGGAGGTGGTCTAGCGCCATCTTAAGGTCAGTGAATTCCCTCTCACTGTCATGGACCAGCTTGGGGAGTTCAGGTACAGGAACAGGCTGCTTTGGGGGCTGGAAATTATATCGAGACGGTGACATGGTTTTTTGTGGCTGAAGAGTATTATATACCTGGGGAGCTGGACCTGGCATCATGGGCATTGGTTGCGCTACGAAGGGAGGCTGAAGCTGCAAAGGTGGCCCTGGCTGGTAGCTCTGCGGCTGGAACATAGGCTGCATGGTAATAGCTGCTGGAGGCTGGTACACAAGGTGTGCAGTAATAGCTGGTAAGGGCTGGTAGACAGGCTGTGGGACTGCAGCAGGAGTGTGTGACGACTGGTAGCATGGTGCAGCATTACTTGGTACAAGGGTAACACAGGGGAATTTATAACAGGGCATGACAGAGTTAGTTGACACAATGCAGAGGAGGAAGATCGATATACTGAGTGCCCAGGAGACCAGGTGGAAAGGTAGCAAGGCCAGGAGCCTAGGAGCAGAATTTAAGCTATTCGATCATAGATTTAAAATGCTTCTGGAGGCTATTATTTATGTTTTGATAATACCTTTTTAAAAATCAAAATGTTGACAAGTTTTCTTTTTTTTTTTCTTTTTGTGCTCTCCTGAGAAATATTCAGATTGTAAAACTAGCTTTTTCTTCACCTTATTTTGTGCCCGGTTTAAATTTTATACATCAGGAAGCAGAACAGTCTGTGGGCTGACGGCGATGTTTTCCGGGAGAAGATGTTAAATGAACGAGAGAATGGCAAGATGGCTGTAACCAGGATCCTGTCTGGGGTGGATGACATAACCATAAATGGGAGCAACAAGAACAGGGTATCCAAAAAAGAAGAGATAGAAATGGTGAGTTTGACATGTTGCTCTTACTACGGTATCAGGTAAAGACTTGGTTTCACAGTTTTTTGAAAGTATGGTATGTCTGTAAGAAGAAAGAAACAAGCAATGAAGCCATTCATTTGCTTTATAGTACAATGATGAAGAGGAGAGAAACGCTCTGACGCAGGGTGATAAACTACGAGCTCTGAAGAGCAAGAGGCAGGCCAGATCACCTTCAGGGTCACTGTCGTAAGTATCCACCCAACCTGCACGCTTCATCATGTATTGCATTTACATGTGTTGTAGTATTTAAAAATGAAAAATTCATCTAGTTGTTTTATGCTCTTTCAGTATTTATCATATCATTTGGTCAGCTTTCCCTTTTCCTCAATGTTTAAAGGATAATCAGCTGCCCTTTCAAGTCAGATTTTAGGCATGGTTAAGCTGTTTGGAATGCTCTCCTTGACCCTTAGCATTGCAGTTTCATCCCAAAATCATATTTCATCCGTGACTGAACTAACCAGGCAACAGCGGTGTAGGGCCACTTCTGAAACAACCAGAACACATCTATGGCACACACATGCTCACATGATTATACTTCTGGTGTCTGAGGTTATGTAATCAAAGCTTCCATATTTTAATCAGATTTCCTTGGTTCTCAGTCCATACTCAGTTTCATACTTTTTCATATTCTTTTCATATTCTGTTTAATATTTCTCTTTATAATATTTTTAAAATTCTGTTTATGTGCTATAGATTCCCTCTTCACTGTCACTTTTGAAGAAATTATTACTTATTTTATTTAAATTAGAAGCTGTATATTACACGAACACATCTCAGTTTATTCAGTTACCAAAACAAACCACATTACAAATGCCGACTAAAAGTCAAACTTGCATTTTGAGATGAGTAACAAATACATTACTAAGTGGTGAATTCTCAGTCCAGCAAAGACATGATGGAACTGGGGCTGTCAATCACACTTTTATTCATTAAACCACTAAACTACTGTGTCAAACAGCATTTAAGACACGTTTTAATACAGAATATTTCCTTGCATGTTACTCAGTGCATGAGTTGACATTGTGAGTCAATCAGTAACTTCAAATATCAACATGAAAACCTTGACTTTGTCATTTGTTTTTAATCATCTGTCTTGAACGTTTTAGCAGTGATTGGATCTTTATTTTAGCTGTAATATGAAAAAGATGTTCTTTTTTTTTCTTTTTTTTTAAACACCTGGAAAGAAGGTGGCAGAGGGAAATTCTGGCAGCACTATGCCTACTACAGGTACTACTGCTGTAACAATATTCTTTTACTCCTTGGGATTTTGTATAGTCATTTGTAGACATAGTTCAACAGTTATTATCTTTAATCAATGAGCAGTGAGAAAAGTAAGTCGAGGCAAAGGTAGACATTATGGCAAAGAGTCAGTGATACTGTTGTTTTTGACAAGCACTCCTCCACTAAGAAAACTTTGATTAAAGCTGGGTTTAGAAAGGCACAAAAGATGTGGAAGTTGAGGAATAATATGAGACTGTTTTACTGGATAATTGATAAATTGTTTTCTAATTAAACATAAAGAGAAAGCATATATAGTACAGAGTAGATCAAATTTTCCCATAGTCCTAAGGTTATCGTGTTACTGGGTCTGTTAGGTAAATGGGCCTCTCATTCAGTCAATATAAACCTTTACAATAGATAAACTGTATAGTTCAGTGTTTCATGTGAGTATCTGGTACTAGGAATTAGAAACATTACTTTCAGTTATTATTACTTATATTAGAAGCGACAAACTGAATTATCCTAATTTTCCTATGTCTCAGCAACTTTCATATCCTTGTCAGCTGCCATGCTGTCACTACTCACCAAACAGACAGAAGAGTCACTTGTAAGATATACTCGGGCAAATTAGTTGCCACTAAATCTGCTCTATAGTTCGGACTGTCATTAACTTGGAGAATAATACCTATAGATAACTGAGATCAGTCACTAACTATATTTGAGCAACTATTAATATAACTGACATTCCCTCCATTTTCTATAGCTGCCTATCCAATTGAGGGTTATGGTGCAAGTTTCCTCTGTATTGCCCATTATATGTTTCTTTTGGAAAGCCGAAACTTTGCAGTTTCTCTATTGTAAAGATTTCTGTTGATTAAATGAATAGAGGATGAGTGGGTGCCTGGAGCCCGAACTGAAATCCAGAGAAAACACTATTAAGTCTGTTTATAGGAGAAATCGCTAGTCAAAGACATAAACAATACGTTGATTATTCTGAAATGATATTTAATCAGTTTTCCAGAGAAGGAGACATTATTTGATTAATGCCAAGGATAAACAAGCCCTTATTAGGGAGTAGAAGTGGCTGCAGTGTCAACATCACAGACTCTTGTGTGTTAAAGGTGGACAGATTGGTGAGTGTAAATAAAAATTAGACCAATGCAGACCTGCATTTTCAGGAAAACACTCAAGACTTTTTAACCAGTCTTCCCTTATAACTGATTGCAAAGTACTAAAGGCCTTGAAAGTCTTCAAAAAGAATCTGGGGTCATGGAGACCCAATTGCACTAATTTCTACCAAGATTCTTTGGAATATATGGCCCAGGTTTCGAAATTAAATTATTCATTAAACCCGAGTTCTTCATTGAGCAAAAGATTACTTCTGTAAAACAGAACTCAGTTGTGTAAAAGTTCATGAGAAAACAGTCCCACTTCATTTATTAACATTTCCCAAATGTGTTTATGCTCTACATTGCTACCTTCAAGACCTCCTAAATACAGCATGGTGATTTTTCTGTAAATTGTGGTCAGAATAGAGTAATATACAAAGCATTTTATAATGTGAATCTTTTCTAGGTCATTACTCTATGAAACTGTAAACAGTTGCCAGATGGTGACCTTGTAGTTGCTATATTTATCATTTAGTCTGTGGTCAACACTGCTTTGAATTGTGAACCAAGACACGTTAAGATTGGACACAGGAATGATGTCAAATCAAATCTAAAATTTGGGCCTTGTAAGCAAACAGAGCAACAGTCTCTAAAGCATGAAATCAATTATTTAGTAATGCTCCACACTTAATGCAGCAGCTTGTAATCTCCTGGTCAGATATTAAATGGGCAATATCACTACTACTCTAAATTTGATGTGCAGGATAGGAATGCTCACTCACATGCTTAGTGTTCTGAAATTAGAAACTGATTAACCCTTGAAAAAAAAAAAATGAAATGCATGGGATAAAAAGTACAGCAAAGTATATGTACAGCTCTACCAATGCATCATTTTCTAACTTCAGGTAACCATGTACAGATGGGGAGGAATCTCAATAGTGTCTTATGCCCCTTTCGCACAGGACCAGCGGTAATTTATAATAATCATGGGGGATACCTGTGTTTTTAATTCCGTCTGAATGTCTGTGATTTGTAAAGTAAAAATTCAACCTCGTGTTACTTACCCTATTTCTGCAAACACAAGGTCATGAGATATTTTTAATCCCATTCAAATGCATGTCAGTAATTTGATCTTTTAAAAAAAAAAAAAAAAAAATCCTCTATCTTTTCTGCCTCTTTCCTGGCGTAATTGTGGTACATAGTGTGATATGATATTGCAACTTTAGTTTATATCCAGCCAATATAGTAAAATGATCTGATATTTTTGGATTGAAAAACTGATAGAAATTAATCAGCATTAAGCTTCACACAGAGATGAATGAAATAAGGGCCATTTCTCAATACGCATTCTTGGGAATTGACAAACGGCAAATAAATCCGGATTAGCAGAAGAACAACAATGAGATGAAGACACGTGCAGCTGCATCAAGCAGAAAAAACCTTTTTATCTTTCATCAAGCTCAAAGCCTCTTTGACAGCACAAAATCTTTATGACTTCAACAAACGCTCTGGTTACATTTACCATTAAGTTTAGTGTTACCATGGTAGCCCAAAACATGGACTAATATGCAATATTCTAGTTTTGTCGTTTCTCATAATGTTACCTGTAGTCATTGAAATCTAGCTTTTGAGTGTCTATTCAGATGCTTTTAAATCAATATTCAAATTTAATGTTAAATTAAAGGTAATTGTTTAATAAAAATGTTAGGTCTCGACGTCCCTTCTGGGATCAGTGTCTGTAAATTACAGTGAACATAGACTTTGCTTATCTAGCACAAGTGCACATAACTAAATACAGATATGAGGGTGTAATTTTAGAAGTACTACAGGTTCAGAGGTAATTTTAGTCCAGTGTGAATAGGGCATTATTTACCTTCTAGCTGTTTTTGTTTTTAAGTTTGTGTAAGAAGTTCACATCATTTGTGCCCATTTAAATCAAGCTGTAGAAGGCTGGGTGTCGGCATGGCTGAGGAGGGTTGACTGGCCTCTGCCCATGTACCCATATAGCTTTGGCTTTTGTTGTCCTATGTCAGGCAGGTGGTAGTGTTCTGCTGCAGCCTCATTGGCACAGCTTGGCCGATGTGTTGCCTGCCATTCAAAAGATAGCAGAGAGAGAGTGGTGGAGAGGAAAAACAGAGTGAGAATGTGAGGTTTAGTATGATGGAGGTAAGTGCACGTCACTTCCTTTATAGCTCTCTTCCTGTACAAGTTGTTGCTGTGCCAGCAGATGGTATGGCTAACGATATGGCTGATTTTGAAGGTGTTCTAACCCCCCTCCCTTCCTCCCTCCCTCTTTCTTTCTTTCTTTGGATGACTATGGTGTGAAATGAATATGCACTTAGTGGATGCAGCACATTTACAAGCCTGTCATTATCTGCCTCATGGACACACTGCTGTGCTTTGATACCAAGGGATATCCAGGATATCCTCTGAGTTTCAGAAACCCAATGCATTTGAAAGCCATAATCAGTTGTTCAACCAATCACGGTTTTAAATAAGATCTGGGTTAGTTGAATAAATTGTTTTGGGTCTTGGCTTGCAGTACTTACTCTGCATTACTAATGAAAAAATATTAAGGGACACTTGAGCCTCGTTGTAATTAGTACTACGTACCTTCTATTTTTTACGTGTCAGCTCAACCATTTAAGCTTTTTAAAAAATAATCATTTGATCGTAGAATTATGTGTGGCTGAAATGGTTTATGAGGTTAATTTATGGCTTTATAATGGATTGTTTGGAGGTTAAATTCCTCTCGAGCCTCATAAATGATTACAAAACACCTTGTGTGAGCCTCTGAGAAGGTAATGGGATGAAAACGGGTTCTTATGCTTTCTCAGGAGTGAGTTGAGGCAGAAGAGAGATTTGCTTGCATTTCAGGCCACACGCTGTCTCAGTGTATGAGTTGCTACACAAACATCTCTTTCTCAGCTGAATTCCACCATCTGGGTCCACTGTTTATTTTATTTTATTTTATTTATTTATTTGTTTGTTTTGTTTTGCATAATTCTGAGGTGCCGATTTAGAGCAATGATTATCCAAACTTTTCTCCATCTTCTTCTGCCTTTTTTCATGCATGGCAGCATGCAAGAAAGCGTGGGACATGCGCGCATGCACAAGCCTCTGTTCAATCTGTGTTGTGTCTTAACATGTAATTAATGTTGGGCTGGGATCATTGTCGGCTGCCTGTTGTTCTTCCATTGCTTTTATGACTGGATCAGTGTCAGGATTAGTGTCTACTCTTTCAGGTGTTCATTTCTGTCAATTTCCATTGAAATGATCTGTAACATTGAGCAAATTGGGCGGTGGACACTTCTGTTAATTCAGGATTTCAGCATTTATAGACTTTTTTACGAATACATCCCCAACCATTTCTTTTATATCTCCCATTTTATTGTATTAATATATTTTTCACTGGGTCATTTAAATATTTACCATAGAATTTTAAAAGTTATTTGTAATGTTAGTATCATATTTTAAAAGTAAGAATTCTTAACACATCAGAGTGAGTACAGAAGAAAAACCTGCTATCTGGCACAGTTGGACATGAGGCTCGATGAATGGCATCTCAGCTAATCCAGTCACAGTGGAAAAGCACAACATCAGAGGCTTTGTATCCTGCCCAGACGTCTTTTGTCTCTCCTTCCTTTTTTCCCCCTTTTTGTTCCGTTTGCTCTTGTTGTTGGATTTGTCCTCCTTTCAGATGGCTGGTAGCCATGCTGCTCTCCTCCCTGTGTAGCCTTGCCCTGTGGTGGATTGTGTATGGCTTCCCTTCTTCCATCCTGCATTTCTGTATAGACGGGTTAGGATTTCAATGAGTTCTGCTGCCCGTCAGCCCCCAAAAAACCTGTCCTGCCCCTCGTTCTGGAGCTCTAACTGACAATGCTGTAAGTGTGCCCCTAGTCTTTTTTTAAATTCCCAAACCCAAATTAGAAATTTTGTGAAAAATCATCGTCTTGTTCCTTTATTTATTTATTTATTTCTTTTTTCATAAATCTGAAACATTACAGGCTGCTGCCTTGTCCTTGTCACCATTTTCTGCACATAATGATTTTGAACTATAAACATTCTTTTCACCCTTTCATCTTGAAACATCATGCTTTGCTGGTTAATGGGTTGACTGGAGTGCCAAGTGTAAAAAATACAGTGACGTCCTGTTCACCAAAATAACTGATACAAATAAAGTTCTTTAAATTGTTTAAATCCATCCTTTGGCTTTCTCTTGTACTTGGCCGTGCTAATCCAACCTCCCTAATAAAAGCAACACTGATTTGTTAACTAGTCTAAAGCTGTCAGTTTTTTTAAAACATTTTGCTCATCTTCATGCAGTCTCGTCCTCCTCTGCCTCCACTCTTGTCATGTTTTTCCTGACATAGAGTTTCACATGTTTATGTGATCTCGCTTTGTCTTCTCAGACAAGAGGAGAATAAAATGCACACCAGGTCATCGTCACAATCCTTTAGGTAAACTGAATTTGTACAGTATTAAAGCCTTCAACCAGACATGAAAAAGAAAAGTCTTGTAGATAATGTTTATTTCCTCTGCAGCAGGGTCATCATGCAGGCCGGCGTTCGTGGTTGCAAGACCAGCATCAGCCCCCTGACCTTGTCTGACCAATCAGACAGCAGGAAGAGGACCAGGGCCTCACTTCCAGCTAACGGAGTAGGAGGAAGGTCAATGGTTTTCAGATTATTTCAGATTACTTGATTAAATGAGTGTAGTAATTTAGCCAGAGTTTTTTTTAACCTTATCAGAAAAAATATTGTATCTTTTTATTCTGTGGCACTGAAACACAGTTGAAAAGCAATCAAGAGGCTATAGCCACTCATGGATCCATGTGGACTAAATTAACAGCTTCCCTTCTCTCTGCCAGCTCCCTGTGTCACACCAGGCTGGTCAGGTCCCTAGGCAACTTGCATGTCGTGGCTGGCAACAAAGACCCAATGTGTTTGGAGCCATGTGGCAGCCATAGAGACAGAGCCAGTGTGACAGCCAACACAGGCCCCGTCATCAACTTAAACATGGCACAGGGTCATCTGCAGGCAAGCTCCCTCAGACACACTCTGAGCCATATGGAGACTTGGGCTGCATTTGCCTACATAATGAAGAATATTTCTTAAAATTTAGGGTTTTTGAAAAGCATTAAGGTTTCGGCACCCCTCATCATAATTTCAACTTGTATGGATGATTGAGTAGACGATGCAGGGATATCCAAGAGGTATAAAACTGGTGGTGACACAATCTTGTCAAAATTTCAGCTCAATTTGGACGTTTTGTAATTATAAAATTACAAAAAAACAAAAACAAAACAGGAGCACATTACTAAAGTTCAAGCATTTATAGACATGAAGGCTCGTATAACTTTTATTGACAAGTAGATTCCCTCTCCTTGTTTCAGCAGTGATTTTTTTTTATAATCATTATTGGAAAAAAGAAATAAGTGATGTGAATTTAAAATCTTTATAAACATTAACTTCTATTTCTGTTTTCATTTTGTCCATTGTCACTGCCACAAAAGCAGTCTCGGGGTATTTTACAGATAAAGCAAAAAAAAATTCAGTTCCAGCTCATTTAACTGCAGTCCACTTAAGTCCAGTTCAGTTTGTCCTAATTGTTTACTGTATTTATAATGGGATTTCACAAAAAATTGTCTAGCTTGAGAAATAAACTAACCACCTCAAATTTCAGTTAACTCCAGTCCTTTTTCTTGTGTACGCAAGATGTGATAGGTTGGAGTGGAGAAAATGGCATTTGAAATCAGTCTTTTTCCTTAAATTAGCAGGTGCTTACATATTTAAAAGTAATATTTGTATTAATTAAATAGTGTAAAAAGGTGCAATTGCCACCAACGAAATAGAAATTTATGACAATCCTTTCCTCAGTTTGTACTGTCTTTAAGGAAGTGTGTAATAACAGAAACAGTTCAAATTTGGAACATAAAAATCAGTGATGGGTGAAAGACTTCTCACATAAAACATGAAATGCTCTCAAATGTTACAAAGACATTTTATGCACTGCAATTTTATTTTTCCAAAGTGGGTATTACAAAGTGTTGATCATGCAGGGTTCCTCTTCTTTGTGACCTTAACATCAAGAATTTTTTTAAAAAGTTGTCTTTGAGTGACTGAGTATTTTAGCCTCAGGATATTAGATAATATTCTGATCAATAATTTATTTACATTAACAGAAACTTTGACTAGGGCTGCCAAACTTTAAAAAGGTTCAAGAGTTTTTACACCCATTGGAAAATGACATTTTTAGAGAAAATGTAAATGTTAAAAACAGGTCAAATTTGGTGCCTATGTAAATCCAGTCAGAAGTCCCGAGGCTCATCACATTTCCTCTCTCATCTTAAAATTTATAACTTATAATAAACTAAGACTAGGCTGCATCATCCATTTGTAAAAATACAATCACTTCCCTTTTTTAATGTAGATTTCTTTACAAAACTAGTAAAATTCTGCTTACACAAAATAAAATAAAATACTTCAATAGTATAAAAAAACTATGGTTTTCCATTTTGTTTTGTTTTCTTTCCTCATTAAATCATGAGGGGATGTTTTCTTGTTTGTGAAGGGAGCAGTTTTTGGGGTTTTTTTTTTCACTGTACTCAATACTTTGGTTTGAATTGATAAATCCAAGTCATACCAAGGTTATTTCGTCATTATGCAGCATAATTAGATGTAAATGTACTGATGATGGTGCAGCCCAGTCAAGGTTCTTCTTCCAGATGTCTTAATTAAACTGTATGAAAGCCTTATCTTGCTCAACCTAACACTTATTTGGATGCTAAATTTATTCCACCTGCCTTGGTCTCCCTGTTGGTGTCTTTCAGTATTTTTCCTGGCTTGGTCTACCTCATGGGCAATTTCTGGAGAATGACTGGCTATAGCTTTTCTAAACTCTGTAGCTCACTGTGTGAGCTGCCTACAGCCTGTTGATGCTTCTTTGTAGTTTTGTTGGCATCTTTTGCTTGTGCTTATGTCTAATAGTCTCTTTCGATCTTAACTTATATTCTGCAACAGGCGAGTCGTCTCCAGAGGACGTAAAGCTCACAAGTCTTTCCAATCAGTTAGATTTTCCAAGCTATGGTACCTATTTCATCATCTTTCCAACATTTACTGTATTTAAAATTGCATTGCATGGCATTTTATGGTTTCAGGATTGAAATGTTCTGACATTTCCCATAGAGGGAAAATAAGTAGCCAAAAAAATTGTGCAGTAAAGCGATAAAATCAGTGTCTCTGTCCTGATTTTTGTTTGTTTCTTTTTATAGTCACTCCATACCCAAAGCTAGAGCTCCTCTACTTCGGTAAACTGGTGGATCTGAGAATTCTTCGGATGGTCCAACTTGAATTGAGTCTTTGAATAGACTTTTTCTCCCTGAATGGTTGATACAAGTCTCAAACAGGATGTGACTGATACAGCACTTTGATGGTTTTTATATTTTAATCAGCATCATGAAACAAACCATTTTATTCTGTGACCTGTTTTTTCCTGTTTATTGAAGCATGCAGTTAGCAAATACCAGATTCAACCATGACAGTCAGACCGGCATGTGAATGTGTAAGTCAAAGAAATTAAAAAAAAAAAAAAATTTGCACTGTGCAGATGTGGTTTACAGCTTCATTGTTAAAACTTAGATGAAATTGGCTTTCTGTTGCAGTGCAAAAGGCTCAAGGTTGGATTTTCCTTGGACATGGTTTTATCTGCCAAAAAAAAAGAAAAAAAAATCTATTATAGCATTCACTACTGTGCACATTTGTACTGCAGTTTGGTATCTGGTTTGTCTCAGTCATTTACCAACCTTGTCAGCTCATGAATTTCAAGACTGTAAGTATGTCAACATTTAATATAGCCTACTCAGTTTGTATTTTGTAAATATTTTATACTTGTTAGAATCATGCCATTATAAATGGCCCTAAAGGGGCCCTGTTTAACCCCCTAATTACATTTGCTTGTTAATGCACAATCTGAGTTTTAAAATAAATTCTCTCAAATATTTCTGGCATTTACCTTTTTGTTCTATACACAATGATTTCATAGGCACACAACTTGATGGGCATGCAGTATTGAATCTCAGGTAGAAACACTGACTTTTTTGCAGTAGAAAGACTATTTCCTTTCCCAGGAATTAGATAAAATAAGGCATCCTTCAGAATTGAGTGACCGCTGGGAATTTACTTAGGTACCCATGTTTGTGTGAAGTTTTTCATAATTCAGTGGTTTATATCACTGCAATAATTAGCCATTAAAAAAAAAAAAAAAAAAAAAGCCAAAGTCAAACTTTAAATGCATTTTTTAAATTGGCCTCTGAATTTGACTTGCCAGTTAGATTTAGCCTGCTGAAAGGAGGAAATGGTAAATATAAAGATCTAAAAACATGTAGAGGTTTTTAAACCCAGAGCCAGCATGACTGGTAGATGTAATGTGCGATATCACCTACTACCTCTTCCAAGTCGGTAGTACCTCTTCACTCCCAGGAACCTGAATACGTGGAGCCTTTCCACACAGTCCCCATTGATGTAGAGCAGGCCCGGGTCCTCACTGCTCCTCCTGAAGTATAGTATCATTTGCTTTGTTTCTGTGGTATTCAGTAAGAGGTTGTTTACTGAACACCATGCCTCCAACCTGCCAACCTCGTCCCTGTACACTGATCATCTTCTCCTGAGATGAGCCTGACGACTGTGGTGTCATCAGCAAGCCTTGTAGTGCTTTTGGAGAGGTGGGTCAGGTTATAGTTATGAGTGTACAAAGTGTATAGAAGTGGGCTCTGCACATAACCTTAGCGGGAACCAAGGTTGTGTCTATCTGTCTGTCTGTGTACATATATATATAT
>JAOWBL010000024.1:2803383-2817979 GCA_028564865.1 Zenarchopterus dispar | reverse complement strand
TTCTTCCCCTCAGCCATCAGACTCATGAACAATAGCTAAACAACTCGCAGAACAGACTATTCTCCTGCTACTTATGTACTTATGTATTTATGTAGATTTTTTTTCTCCCTTTTTTGATTTATCTGCTTATTCACGTATTTATTTAATTCTATTTTACTTCCCATTATTCCATGTTTTACCTGCACTGTTACATCAGAGCAATCTCCTAGTCTGTAACCTGTTTACTGGCAATGGCAATAAAGCGATTCTGATTCTGATCTGAGATGTGTTTGTGGAAAACTACGTTTTTACTGGAACTTATTTTCCAAGATGTTTAAATAAATGTTGAAGAACCCAAAGCTTGAGTATTGGGTAATATATTAAGGGTTTATTAAACATTAGGAAACTTGTAGAACATGAGTCAGAACCAGATATTCCAGCAACTGACTAAAATTATTCAAAGGAGGTAGATGGCCTCTACACCCTTTAGCATACTTTAATCTTTTTAAAGTATTTGATCTTATATGGGTAAACCCCAGAAACAAACCTATGAACCAGTCAATAACTTTAATGTCTTTAAAAATGTTTGGATTGGACATCTAAATTGATTGATATGTCATTCCTAGGATATTACTTCTGCAAAAACTACTTTCCATTTTACATATTTTTAAGACTTCTCAGCATTTATTTTCACATTACACACAGGTCGCATATAGAAAAGACATTAGAAAAAAGAAACAAAGTGAATCTTTATTCTATTTTGTTAAATAAAAGTATATATTAAGGTTACCTGCTGCAGGCGTGAAGCATAGTTCTGTCTCAGCTCGTCCATCTGTCTCTCCCAAACCCGTTGCTTCTCCTCAAACACCTGAATAATTGCTGCCTCACTTTGGTCTAAATTTCTGCGCATATGTTGCACCTGGTCGAAAGAAAAGAAGAGAAATCCGCAGCCACTCAAACAGTTAAAGCAGGAGGAATCCAAATTCAATAAAAATATGAAAATTGAAACCAAAAATATTCAGGTGACCTTGCCACAGTTAATTTCTTTTTGTAATTTTAGTAAACTGAACAATGTAAACCTTAACAACTATCCTTATTCTTTTAGCCTGATTACCAATAAAACATCTGCAAAATGGACATTTCTGAATGGCCTCTGACCTCTTGCTCTTTCTCCCACAAGCGGTCCTCGAGGTCCTGGATGATGTCATCAGAAGAGGGGGAGGGACGCAGAGGTGCTGGAGCATCACTCAGGTGGCTCAACCTTTGATAGGATGAGGAGCTCTTCCCTGAGGAGGACCGGCCGCTGTCTGAGGCGCTGAGTCCATTCTTCAGGAGAGAACCACATAATGGTTTGAAGAAGATGGTTATGAAACATCAGCTGGGTGCATTGGTCGCCAAACTAAGGGAGAAACGATGGCTGTACCTGGTAGCCAGGCTTCTCCATCTTCTCCAGGCCAGCAGCTGCACCAACCATACCCAGTCTGTTGATGTGGCTCGTGGAAGCACTGAGTGGCCCCAGCACTGCAGGGGGGCCACAACCAGACCCAGAGCCTGTGTAGGTGGGGAGGCTGGTTAGGGAGTTTCTCCCTGAATCTGACATCCCTCCCTGAACCACTTCATTACCGTTTCCCCCTCCCTCACTCCTGCTGACCCTCACTGGACTGTCCTGGTCCAGGAGCAGGGCCTCTGGTACTTCCCCTGTCTCTCCTCCTCCATCTCTGCCTCTCCTTCCTACTCTGCCATCAGCATAGCCTTCACCCCTAGCCTCAGACTTTCCCTCGCTCCCAGCCCCTCCTGCTTGGCCCACCAGGTTCTGCATGGAGTGGAAACTCTTGGGAACCACTGGCTTGAAAGCAGAGGGGCGAACGAGGCCAGAGTTGCTCTGCATTGCCTGTAAAACAAAAGGAAGAAGGGAGAGTAAGGGCAAATGAGCTGCAGTTCAGAGAGAAAAGTACATAATAAGCCTGGTCGGGACCCAAACGTGGATTACAGACTTGTCTTGGGCTTTTCCCTCAGGTAAAGGTAAAGGTACATACTTTTGAGTCTTTTTAGAATAACTTCTGTTACTAGTACAATACTTGTTATATAGTCAATGACCCAGCTAAAGCTATATATTTCTGAGTCTTTTTGGAACTAGTTCTCAGTCATTTATTTCACGTTTGGGTATGAAAGTATTGTTAATTCTGTACAATCTGAGGTGAAAAGGTACTACCTTTTCACTAAATAAATTTGAGAACTAGAAAATTTTCCTCGATTTGGCTCCCAGCTTGCCATTAGGGGTCATGGTGGGTTGCAAAACCAGACTAATTGAGAACCATTGCCATAGGGGATGTTTTAGTGACAAAACACAGTACTGCAGTGTAGTACTGAATATTCATAATATGTATAACGTTACGTCTGTAAATGCTGGAGGTAATGCAGGTTTTATTTCTGAAACATCTAATTCTTACAGTCAGTATGTGTCAAGTGTATACAAGTGTTAAAGGAAATAGTTTTAGTCTGTGCTGTTATTTATGGGTTATTACAAGGTGATGAATGTTGAACGTCACTCGAGTTTATTGTTCTCTCTTTGCATGAAAAAAAAGTTAAAAATATTCATTAAAAAGGAATTGCTTTATTCAGCTTCTATAACTGCAAATAGCCATATATAATATGTATTGGTCTTTTTAATTTTTTTTTTTATTAAACTTAATTTTAATTGGCCTTTTGCTATTTTGGTCTCTACAGGAACCTCAGAACAAACATGATTAAAATATATATGTCACATCATGTCATTGATTTTAGTCACAGAATGCCATAGACTATTACATTTGTCATAAAAGTATGTGAACTTTTATTTTGTGACCCATTATGGATCAGCATCTGCAGCCAAATGTAACTGCTGATCAGTGCATTTTTCTGAACAGATCAAACTCAACTCTGGGAACTCAGTGGGTGTTCTTGTATGAACTTCAGACAACATTTGCTCTAGATTAAAGCAAGAACCCTTAACTGGTGGCTTCACAACTGCAATTGCAATCTTCTTTAACTAATCTTAAATAACATTTCTTCTATGCTAAAGAGTTTTGTCTTTCTCAATCATTTAAGGCATAGATTGTATTTTTTTCTCAGATTTTTCTGTTATGGTGAAGAATTTGAACAATAATGGTTACTTTGCAAGCTTGCCCAAATGCAGTAAATTAGGCCCAAACCATAAATCTTCTACCACTGTGTTTCACAGATTTGATAACCTGCTTATGGTATTGTCGATGCTGTGTTTTCCTTTAGCCAAACATAATACTTTTCCATCAAACCTGAAAGAGATACACTGGTCGCATCCATCTGCAAATCATTGTTTGCAGCCCTTTATCTTGACATTTAACAAACCCAGGACAGCAAACACATTTATTTTTGGACACCTGTGACTTTTTCCTTGTAGGATTGTCATAGACACTATTTTTTTTTTTTTTTTTTAGTGGTTTTGGTTTCTGAATGTCAATATTCTCTGTGACTTTAAATTTAATCATGGGTTCCTTTACTTTTACATGGGCCATTTCACCAGTAAAGAAATATATTTTCTAACATTTCAGTTCATGGATTCTCCCCATTGACTTAAGGACTCTATCTAGCTGTGGGATTCTCTATTAAAATAAGACTATTTCATTCAAATCTCAAAATAAAAAAAGTTATGAACACTTATGTCCACTATGGCAATTATCCTTGCTGATTTTTGATTGGGTGCAGTTGTCTTAAATGTTGAAGTACCTGCTCCAGTTTTCCTGACACTGGCATGATCTTGGGTGGGTTGTGGTTTGGAGGGTTATGGCTGCCTGGATTGTTCTCACTGTCGGTTCTGGCGGTGGCCATTTCTCTGCTGTGGTGATGGTTCATGCCAACGCTGTTCTTCTCGCTTGCACCTCGACCTACAATGTTCCCACAAACATCTAAACCCACTACCTGCATCTCCCTCTCCCTCTCTCTCTCCATCCTCTCGTTCTCCAGCCTCTCCCTCTCACGCTCCCGCTCTCTCTCCCTCTCTCGTTCCCTCTCTCTTTCTATCTTCTCCCTCTCGATTCTCTCTCTTTCCCTCTCTCTGGCCCTCTCCCTCTCTCGCTCCCTTTCCCGCTCTAGCCTCTCCCTCTCCACTCGTTCTCTTTCCCTCTCCCGGTTCCTCTCTCTCTCGCGCTCCCTCTCTAATCTCTCCCGGTCCCAGTCTCTGTCCCGGTCCCGGTCTCTCCCCCTCTCACGCTGCCTCTCCCACTCCCTCCTGCCAGCTATGTTGCCACAATCCAACTGGTTGTTGTTGGAAGGGGCAGTCATGGTACATTCAGTGTGGGTGGAGGAGGCTGTCTCAGTGGGCCGGTCTGTCCCGGTGCAGGTCCCAGTCCCGATACTAACACTCCCTCGCTCATCGCTAGAAGCCGTCCCATCTGATATAGTTGCCGGAGGGCGTGGCAGCCGTTCTGCGCTGCAGCTGCGGTCGGCAGGGCAACGGCGAGAGAGAGGAGGAGCTCGGGGCAGGGTGGTCCTCGTGCCCACGGACTTCATGGCAAACTCCTGCTCTCCTGCCACCCCACTGCCAACACTGCCCATAGTGGAGGTCAAAGGTCAGGGATTAGAGGTTAGGAGTCAGGATTTGGGAGGGTCACAGATACATTTGGCAGTAGTGTGGGTCATCACAACCTAATGCAGGTAGTGGGGGCACACACACTAGAGGAACACAGAAAAACGAAAGCAGTTATACAAGATTGTAATTGCATAATGACAAGTTATACAACAACAGATGCAGAACAGACTCCAGCCCACATGCAGGAGCAGTGTGGTCCTCCTATCATGGTAAAAATGAAAAGGTCAGCAAGGCAAATCTGGACATCGATCAGTAGAGTGAGTGGATAAATACCATGTAAAAATACAACTTCTTCTTAAGTTTAATGCCAAAATTTTTCTTTTTATGGAATAGCTTTATCATAAATGGACTTTGAAGATAAAACTTTCCAACTAACTTCTGAATATTGCATTATGTAAAGGAAAGTTTCTTATATAACACAATAAGAAACACAACTTAGACAAAACTACTCATCTGTAGGCATTATTGAGATAGAAAATTACAAACTGTTTTTTAATGGCCATAAACACTGTAAATTTATTTTGTGAAATATAATTTAGAACAACAGACTCAACAATGACTGTTGTGTTTCCTTAAGCTTGTAAAGACCATTTCACTCACGCCAGAATAAATAGAAACCCAGTGTTTTTATGAACTCTCTTGTACTTCCTCATATAGTAAAGTTGCAAAATAATAATAATAATAAAATTCACCTCCCCAAAGCCTGAATGTATGTCTGAAGTTTAAGCATAAAGGTGAAATCCTCCCGAAAACACTCTGAGTTTGGTCAAACTGAAATAAACCTTACATAACATGAATCCAGTTAGATACTGGGATCTGCGTTTTAGGATGATGCTGTGAGACAATACAGCAAATACCACCCACAGAAATACATCTTATGAGAGACCACTTTTAAGCTGGATTGGATCAAAGTTTGTATTTTTTTAGAGAGTGAGTTTTTAACTAAACTCTCGATGAGCTGCACAGAAGGATTCATTTTTATGTTGATGCAGTAGTCAAGAACGGTGGGCATGAGTTTAAAATCCACTACAATTCAGTTCTAAACATGTTACAAACTAAAAGTATCATCTCTGTAACTTAGTTGTGTAGTTTGATTCAACATCAAATCAAACTACACAGTTCCCAATTTATTGAAGATTAAAACTAAAATAAGGTGAAAATGTCTCAATTTCACATCATTTCATGGTGCTGCTGAAAATTCTTGTGGTACTCCAGTCTGGGTCATCCACTAGGCAAACCAGACATAAAGCATTACCAAAAGCTATGCAGCAGTTTGTGGTAATTTGATTAATTAAAAGTTTTCTGCATAAAACTCCCCTATAAAAACAAACAGGTAAGCATTTCACATATTCTATTTGTTTATGAGATTCAGTCTCACAGGCAGAACCAAAATCCTTGCCATATATAGTTTCAGTTAATATGGAGCATATGCACAAGTTTGTGTTTAATACAATAATTAGAGTCACTTAAAAATGCAACTATATTTATTAGTGAGTGTCTGAGGGTCAACCATATCTTTCTGCATTTTTTTCTGATTCTTATTTTGTCAATGTTTCTGCTATTTCTCCACATATTGTATTGAACAAAATGTCAAAAACACTCCGGATTAACTAAGACAAGACAAGCTAGGAGCAGCTTTAACTACACCTGCAAGGGTACAGACATGTTAGAAATGTGCCTTGAAACTTTTTGAAATCCATGATAACCTGAAGTGACACAATTGCTTTTATCTTTCAAACCTGGATAATTGCACACATTGCAGCAACATTTTCAAGATACTCTATTATTATATTAATAAATGTGAGGAAAATTCCATTATTACAATTAAAGCAGAATGTTTAGCCTCTCAAACGTTTTTGTACTTAATTTTTCTTTCTTCTGAGAGTGGAAGAAAAAAAAAAGATTTTAGTAGCCAGCTTTAACCTTTCCAGAAAACCTCTCATGTTTAAGATTTTACACTGCATTACACTGGAAAATGTTAAGATTAAAGACCCACTGAAAGATATTTCTCAGTTTTAGGAGCATCTCTAAATCAGCACTTTGGTGTATACAAGGTTCTGGGATGCAAACTGTTTTGCATCTCCGCCTGAGTCCATCTTGGGACCTGTGTTTATTGTCATCAGCAGCTCTTTGCATTTGTGAACCAATAGGCATTCAGGGTCTCCTTTTTGGTAACAGCAAAAATGGTAATATGATCCCTGTAAAATAGGCCTACAAAGAAAACGCGAAGAAAAGGGTTTATTTCCCGTATTTTTGCCTTCATCTTACGCATAAATAGACATGTGTGGACAAAAAGATCATGATGTTTATCCTGCTGTATTTATGAGTGTAACCAGCAGCCATCTGATACACTAAACTGCAAAGCATTTACGTGCATTCACAATTTACATTTTCCGAAATCCTAATGTTACATAGACAGATATGCAGTGCACCTCCCCATTCGCAGCCCATTTACGAGCGGTTTACTTCCACTTCGGTGAATAGTAGTAGTAGTAAAATACAGTGGGTATCTATGAGCTGTTCTGCCTCCATCCCCTCCCCTCACGACTCCTTCGCTCTCCCTTTTCTCTGCATCCCTGGGCGGCAAGGGCGGCTTTAGCAGCCTCCGCATCAAACCCTGTATCCACTGCGTTACTAAATAAATACTCGCTAGGCCTGCGACAAAAGAGATATCGCACCAGCCTCGCTGAATTAAAAATTATTAATAATAATCATTATCATAATAATCTGGTTCCAAACGCAGAGCGTCATTGACATTGACGACGTATCATGCAGTAGCTTTGATTTACCGATTGTAGTATCCTGGCGGTCCATCATCAAAGGCTACTCACTATTTTGCAGCTTGGCGGTGTGTGTAAGATGGCAGTCCTCAGTAAACAGTATTTTCGGTCCTGGTCGGTCGGGCTTTGAATTGTTCTGCTGCCGTGGCCCGTTTCTATTAGGGATGCTGTCTTCGGTGCTGTCAGCGTCGGATGCTGATGATGGAGTCGGTCGGTTGATACGCGCATCAGCTGAGAGACACACACCCACCTCTGGCCCCGCCCCTCTGACTGCATGATGCAAACGCCCCCTTTTGGCATTCATCCAGTGTTCCTGCTCAGAAATAAGAGAATTATATACTATAGCCACCTGGATGGATGGACGTGACGCTAAATGATAAAGGTCACTGTCTCACAGGCTTGCTCTTAATAGGGTTTCATACATACAGAACAAAACACAGCCTAGTAAAGTAGAAATAATTTTCCTTTATTACTCTACCATACCAACCTGTTCTATACATGCAAGTAGTTGCATCCTAAATGTATAAGGGAAACTTTATCATCTATATATCTTCATATAAGGAAAAGGAAAAGCGCTCCAGTCAGGTCAAGAAGTAATTGGACAATAATAGTCCGCCCCCCCGCCCCCAATTTTGCCTTTACATGTCATCACAATGGATTTGAAATAAAACAATGAATATTTAATCAAAGTGTAGACATTGAGCTTTAATTAAAGAAGTCTTGCAAAAAAAAAAAGACATTTATCATTTAGGAATTACAGTAATTGTAAGAACAAACTATTTGAGCAATTTACTGAAAAAAAAATCATTGGCCAGATTATTCTATTTAAGACAAAGAACACAGATAAAAGGTCGGGTTTGTATCTAGAATTGATAGAGCTGGGTTCAATGGCATCAAAAAGCCTGGCAGATCATAAGAGACAACTGAAGTGGATGTTTGCATTTGAAAGCATCAACAAAAATCAAATATACTCTGGAAAAGGTAAGTGTATCTTTATCAAAATCTGCAATCATGGCTATATGAATATAAACACAGAGGATTGCAAAACAAATCCACTGGGAATATTCAAGAACAGGAAAGAAAAATTAGACTTTATCTAGAAATGTGTAGGGCTCATGACTCACAGTGTACCATATCATGTGTCAAACACAGTGGAGGCATTATTGTGGCATGTGTGATAGCGAGTGGTGTTCATTGATGATGTGACTGCTGACAGAAGTAGCAAGATGAATTCTGAAGTGTGTAGGGCAAATATTCTGCTCACATCCACCCAAATGAATGCTACATGACTGATAGGATGGCAGTTCAGAGTACAGATGGGTAATAACTCTAAACATACTGCCAAAGCAGCTACAGGCTTTTTTAAAGTAGAGAAATGGAATATTCTTCAATGGCCAAAGCAGTCACCTGATCTTCACTCGATACAGCAAGGTTTTCAGTTACTGAAGCTAAAATTGAAGATAGAAAGGCCCCAAAAAACAGCAGCAACTAATGGTGGCTTGCACAGCATCTCCAGGGAAGAGATTCAGCATTTTGCAATGTCCATGGGCTCCAGACATCAGACAGTTACTAGCTGGAAAGAAAGAATCTGTGTCCAAATATCTATTTTATACACAATTTACTCATTGTCCCACCTTTTTTTGGTAAGAGATGAAAAATGACCAATGTGAAACACAAAACAGTAACAAAGATTCAAGATTAACATAGAAGAGTGAATGATTACAAACTAAAGCAAATATATTAATGAAGTATGAAGTAAGCAGAGAGAAATGTGAACTTATGAAAAACAAGCATAAAATAAAACTAAACCAAGAACACATAATAATTGAATATTCATGACTTTTGATTGTTTTGTGTCTTTTTCCATCTCTGAATCTTTGCCATTGCTAGGATCACTGGTAGGCCTTTAAAAAGTCTGTCCACGGACCCGTGGCTTCAAAATATAGCTTTATTGATATTTACAATAAATAAGTGATATCAGCAAAACAGTGTACATAAAAGTAATTACCCAGCGCTTGCAACATACAGGTGCTCTAAGCCAAAAAGTGACTACCAGGTGATTTTAACCAACACATTTTTTTCTAACTACTCTAAGTCTTGTTATTTGACTACTATAGTACTGAGCTATGATGTGACTTTTATATGATGCCACCAGCATTTCAGACAAAAAAGTCAATTTAGTTTTTTTGTACCTCCAAAGCTGCAAATCTCTTATGACGTCATCAGCACGTCATCCGTTAAGACTTTCTTAGTGTCCATGAGGTGGCAGTGCTGTCTGCTGTATTTACTGGCTTGTGTCGAAAGTCACGGCTGCAATACAGATCTAAGATTGTTGGAGAAAAGCTTTTGGCCACCATAAGGCGCTGTTGTTTCTTCTACTAAATTGAACCTCAACTCCATAAGTACCCTCTGTATTTACTTATTCAAAGCAGGGCACAAAATCTCAGCTCAGGACCGGAAAATTATCGATTTAATGTCTTTAGTATTCATCTCCTTCCACCCCCCACTCCTCCCACCATCACCTTTTTTTTTTTTCTGGAATATGATTTTTTTTCCTCTGGTATTGGCGATGTTTTTGAATTACCAGACTATATAAAATATATATGACTTACAAAAATGATGCTCAGACACCACTATTTTTCCTTAGGCTTGTGTCAGGTTGGTAAAATCCCTATAAAGTTTTTAAACACAGCCAACAATTTCAATACTTTTTATAATTTCTGTTTTTTTTTTTTTAAATTCATGCAATCCAATATCATATATTCATCAAATAACTTCTTACAAGATTCCACCTCTGACACACATAGCCATTTGGTTTTGTCAAATAAATAAAGACACAGTTTAATGTGTCATGTATTGTTCATCTCAGCTTCTGTTTGGCTAATAATAATACCTGGTAAAGACCAGATGATTTATCATCAAGTCTTACCTTTGAAAATGCATTAATTTACTTTTTTACACTGTAGCTCATCTAGGACCAGCACTGGGATTGAAAACTTGTTTAATTTTTGTATTGCGGATTTCAACAAGGTTTGTGTTTCCTGTAAGATCCTGTAAAGTTTACATTGACAGCTCAGTCCTTTACCGACTGGAATCTGATGGTATCACTGATCTTTTAGTACGTTTTATGTTCACTGCTGACAGTGAGAATATTTTTTGTTTTTTGAAAACATAATCCTGACTTGATCTACTTTTTTTTAACCACCTGTAGTAAAAATAAATAAGAATTTTAAGTTGTAGGGCCTGACCTTTCTCTGGACCTTGATGTTGTTTTCTTCAAAGTGCATATGTGACATTATAGCTGCTCTGTTATGCCTTAACTCAGGTTACAATTGGACAGAGGGAGCATGTTGGAGAACCCACCAGAACAGAGTAGAGGCAGTGAGAAAGAGCTGCTCTGTTTCTGGAGAACCTCTTGCAGCTGTCCAAAATCACCACTGACACCTGATGGACAGGCCCAACTGAGAGACAAAAATATCCCTCGAGGAGAGGGCATCTACCAATTCATGAAAGTCGGGGGATTTCTGCTAGCTGAGGACATAAAAATTACAAAATACAAACACAAACTGAAGAAAATTAACATTACTGAGGGAATGGGAGCATGTGTCAGTGGTGATTTTCCCCTCAAAGCTTTTCTTGACAAGTCTCTCCTCTGAAGACCTTTGATTTTCCAGGGGACTCAGTAACCCATTTTCTGGCTCTGATGGTACAGTTCAAGAGATGTAGGGCTATTTTAATACCTTGAATGAGGAATGTGCAGTTGGCAGTGAAGAGCACAGATAGAGTCATTGGTAGGAGATCCTCGACTGTCCTGTCTTTTATCTTAACACACTACTGAGCTAAACAACTCTTTACCAAAGTCTCAGGAAATACTGCACCTACAATGGAAAGTCTGGCGATATTTGATTCACCTGGAAAAGGGAGGGGTTTGAAGGCTACCAAGGAGTTTTGGGCAGGAGATGTAATTTTCTCTGAAGCCAGTATTGCAGCTGTTGTATTTGACAGGTATGGTGTGGATGCAAGTTGTGGATGAACAGTGGTGATGATGTTATTATAGAAGGTTTATCTCTTGATTACACTTTAACAGCAACATCCTACTCATTCCTGCTGATGAAAAAACAGGCCAGTTTCGTTTCATAGTGAAAAACTGATGTATAACAATTGTGTTCTTGTAAAATACTATTTGATTATATGATGTGACCTGACTAGGAAAAAAAAACAAAAACAAAGAAAACTTCAAAGTTTAAATGCAAACTGGAGAAGAACTTTTAAGGTGGCGGAAATACATGAAATAAAGAGAAAATTATCTTATCGTTTGGTCTTGACCGCCAGTAATTTCAAGCCAACATGCTTAAAAGCTGTCATTCACATGGTAATAGTTAACTGACCACTTCATCTGTTTCTCTCCACAGTCTCGCAGACCGTATTTGCCACAGCTGCTTTCGTAGACAGGACAAGCTCCAGAGGTGTGGCCAGTGCAAATTTGCACACTACTGTGACCGAACTTGCCAGCGTGCCGGATGGCCTGAACACAAGCAAGAATGCAGTGCCATCAAAGCCTATGGAAAAGTGCCAAATGAGAACATCCGGTTAGTAGAAAAAAAAAAGGAGATACGACATTATCCATTCATCCATTTGTCTATCATCTGCACCTGCTTCTTTTTATTCAGGGTCCATTCTTCTAAATCACAAGAAACAAGCCTTGTTTGTTGTAGTTTTGTTGATGATTTCAATATTATTTTTTAACTAAGTAAATTAAAAAAAAAAACTTATTTAGTGATCAGACTCTTCATCACTTTACCACAGTGTCAGATTATAGTGTTATTACTTTTACAACCAGAGGTTTTCATTGGTACTCCTCAAATGTGCAGAGCATGTGTATCAGATTTCACCATGACCTTACTCGTCCTTTTCTTTGCTGCTTTCTTCACTCAGACTGGTGGCACGGATCATGTGGCGCCTTGACAAAGACGGGAGCTTGGTCTCTGACATGCAGCTTACCACTCTGGACGAGCTGGAAGACCACTTAAATGACATGCAAGAGGATGAGCTGAAGGAGTTCAAAGTGGACATCCACAACTTCCTGGACTACTGGCCCCGAACCAGCAAGCAGCACACAATTGACGCCATCTCGCACATATTTGGAGTGGTGGGTCCTTATATGTAAATCAACCTAGCAATATATCTTTACTGTGGGAATACTGTTTGTATTAATGTTTTTCTTTTTGTGTAGTTCAATTTAAATTTAAAAAAAACCCCAAACAAACAAAGAAAAAGTACAGTAGCTGCCAAAGACCAAAAGTGATGATCTCAGTCATCCATGTCAACTTGATTTGGCACCTAATACTCCATTTTCAGCTGCCACTCAGGTTTAAATATTCACATGTGTACTTGTAACAGTTAACAATGTGTGCAGTTTGCTAACAAGGAAAGTATAACTACTAATATGTGAGATGATAAGGATGTTGCAAACATAACTTTAATCAACCGGCTGGTCTAATTTGTTTGGCTGAAAACCAAGCAACATTTATGACTCTGGTGAGTCAATCTGTTGCTCTCAGTTCTTTAATCATGTTCCAAAGACAAATAATGTCCTCTACCACTTCTTTATCAAAGCTTTGACACTCATAAATACTGCAAGCCGGTAAGAACTACACCCAGAAAAAAAAGTCTGCTATTAAGCCCTCCACTTACCTCTTTCCCCTTTTAATACCCATTGAAACAAAGGGGTGTTAAAAATGTTCCTCTAAGCAATGGACATGCCTATGGCTTTATTTATACTTCACCTTGATCTACTGCATCAGATGATGAGTGACTGTAACTTCCAAAACCCTTATTAAACCTGAAAATACTTGAGAGCCTAGGACAAACATAGAAAAACACAGATAAAATGTCCATAATTTACATCTTGTCCATATTTTCTACTTAATTTGAAATGTTGCAAATCTCTCACTTGTACCAGATCAACTGTAATGGGTTCAGTGTGAGCGACCAGAGGGGTCTTCAGGCGGTAGGAGTCGGTCTTTTTCCAAATTTGTGCCTGGTGAACCATGACTGCTGGCCAAACTGCACTGTGATCCTCAACCATGGCAAGTAAGTTTAAAAGAAAAGAAAAGAAAAGACTGCTCTCTAAAATTTGTCCCCTCAATGTTTTGTTTGCATTCAGCTTCAAATGTGTCTAACCTAATAAGAAAATGAAAAATGAAAACTGCTCTGTTTAAGAGTTTATCTGCGTGTTGTCTTTCAGTCAATCGGCTGTGAATACTATGTTTCATTCTCAACGGAGGTGCGTTACCTCACCCTAAACCTTTTTAAGTGGTATTTTTTAGAGCACTGTCAAGACTAGGACATTAGATGCTTAATCAACATGTCACATGCACATAACCCCTCTCCATCTTTTGTAGAAAACAAAAGTTGTCACTTCTGTAATGTGCACTCTGAGTTTGATGTGACTTGGTTTTGTCATAAAAAGTTAAAGCTCATCTTGAATGCTCTAACCTCTTCTTCAGTGTTACAAAAGGCTCCCTCCAGTATAATCTTTTCATTTATATTTTGCCATTAAACTTATATATTTATCTAACTGCTTGCTGTGTCTACACAGTTTTATTTGTGAGCTGCAGTTTTTCCTTTTTTTTTTTCTTTAGTCACTTGTTGGTTGCCTTTACAGTGTTTGTCTTCAATTAGTTCGCTTTTAACACCCTGTAACATCATTTCCTTGTAGGTATAGTTTTTTAAAAGACCATTTTGGCAGTTTAGCTGTTGCAAAACCTTCAGATCCTGTGTGTCCCATGAAGCTGATCAGATAAATCCTGCAGCGGGCCTTGATGTCCATTCAGCTGCCTCTCGAGGGGATTTCTTGTGCTGCAGATGACTTCCAACTTCACTGTCTTATACTGCAGCTGGAAAAAAAGTAGCTCTTGCTCCGCTCTCTTGGAAAAGAGAAAAAGAGCCACTGTGGTGCCAACATAAATGATGCTAGAGCAGAACAAACAGTGGAGCTGGAGTTTGTTCACACCGTGAAAGACTGAATGGAGAGGCAGGAGAGGAGCTCAGCAACAGCAGCCTGACCCGACTGCAGATCAGGAAACACCAGACTGAAATGGTTTTGCTGAGGCTAAACTGTCTCAAGATAAACTTCTTACATTTACCACCTTTAGAAATGTATTTCTTATCTGCGTAATATCAATCAGAAAGTCAACTTTGTGTTATAAAGTGTGTTATAGTTTGTCTC
>JAOWBL010000024.1:2757957-2774404 GCA_028564865.1 Zenarchopterus dispar | reverse complement strand
CGCCCGGGCGCGTAGCAAATTACGGGCATGGCGCCTCTATTTAAGACCTAATTATGCAAGTTGTTCAACCTTAGGCTTTAAAACTATAAGGTGTCACAAAAAAATGTCTAACATACACCAATTACAAATAAAACTACGAAAATATTGCTAATTTATATGTATATGCAACAAAATTCATTCACATTAAAGAATTAACTTTCTTATCAGCACTTTCTTTCAATATATACATACTGATAATAAAAAAAAAATGAGGACTGAAAAAAATCCTATACGCCACAGATAGCAAATATCAACAAAACTTCATAAATCCACTCCTGCCTATTATAAATTATACTGGCCGGTAGCACGCTGTAATCATGCACTCTTGTTGACGTCATGTATAACGTCAGCCCCTCTCCGCAAAATAACGTAAGCAGTGTTAAATGTCTTTTTACCTCCACTCTTTCCACAAGTAGCCACGGTAAATTTAAATGTGGAATCAATGAAATACTCTATAAGATTAGGAAAATTTTGAGCAAAGTAAGTGTCTGTCTCTGCAAACCATAACTCTTGATTGTAACTGTGATTAATTTTTATCATAACTGGCATGAAAATAATAGCTGCACCCTAGCCTTGTGGGTGGGGGCGCGTCTATTAGAGCGGGAGCGTTAAATAGGAGAAATATGGTATATATGTATATATATATTTTATAGATATAGATATATATATACCCGTAAAAACGTCTTGAGTCCTTGCTGCTCTCTTTGCTGGAACTTGCAAGTCATTGGTGATATCCAACACTCCTGCTGTCTCTTCATATCTGTTGCAGTTGTAGGAGACTCAGATGAAATGAAGAATATGCCTGCAAGATGACATTTTTATGCACATGACTGTGGTGTAAAAGAATGAAGAATGTTTTATGCTGAGGAAAACCTTTGTTGTATTTTTTTCCCTCCTTGTGTGCAGTCCCTTTGTCAAACTTAATATAATTGACAAGGCACATAAATAATCAAATTGATTCAAGTTGCTGAATCCAGCTGTTTGTAATCTCTTATGTCATAGTGCATCCAGATATTTACATTTTTCTCTTCTTTGAATACAGTCATTATTGAGCCAAGAAGTCAAATTTAGTTACAGTTTTATCCTCTGTGATTAAGCCACAGAAAAACAAAAAAAACACAACTGTTTTCTGTCCAGTGAAATGCCTGTCTTTGAATTAAGTGCCATGCACAATTACATGTGGCTATAAAAAATGTATTTGCTTTGGTTGAGTTATTTTTTTAATATTTCAGGATCCGTTTATCTCTTCTAGTCAGCGCTAATGGTGTGATTAACATGATTTGATTTTACACAGCTTCCTGGCTTGCATATGTGACAGCTTGAAGAGAGGTTAGTAACTCATCCCTTGCGTTGTCTGTCAGCCAACACCTATGAAGTGTGTGTCTTCACCGGTGACATGCTGGGAGCTGGGACGGATGCCAACGTCTACATTAATATTTATGGGGAAAATGGAGACACGGGAGAGCGCCACCTCAGAAATTCTGACAACCTCAACAAATTTGAGCGCGCACAGGTATGAAAAGTTAAACAAAGCTTTACCTATGTGAAACCTGATCAGTACTATTACTGGTCAAACTGGAGAAATCCTGTAAAGCATTCTCAATAGTCTCACTAAAACATAATTGATACCTTATATTTAAACACTTTTTTTACCTTAACCCCTTCATGCATGTGTCATAGGATTCATCAGCCATTCAGAAACAATTTTCTGGTATTTGCATGGGCTTGGATGGTTTAGTTTCACATTAGCCACTTCAGTGGAACAAAACTGCCATTTTTTTTTTAGGGATTTTTGTTTATTTTATTTATTTATTTATTTTTCATTTGAATACCAAGGTCCATGATAAACATTTGAACAGTAATTTATGATAAACATACAGCTAGAGTTTCTCATCCTTAATTTGTGAAATCGTTGCATGATATCAAAAGCAGCGGACTCATCAATAATTTGCTCAAAATTATGAAAATGAAGAAAATTCTTTAAAAAAATCAATACTACTTTACATTTACTCAGAAGTAAATTACTATACCACTGTTTTTGTTTTTAGTTCATGCATGGAAGGGTTTATTTTCTTAAGAGTTGCACTCCTTTATGCACTTTCCTGCAAGGGTGAAAATTAACTAGCAGTTAGACAAAGATCCAAGTACATCCAGGCAACATGAGCCTTGCACTAAGGTGTGTGTGGCAAGAGTATTCAAGTAGAATTACAAGGTCTTCTGCACGCAGGCCAGCTGTGACTGAGACGAACCGTAAGGACTCTTCTGTGTCACTGAACCTGTCCTACTTTTACTCATTACTCTGTCCGCACCCTTGAATTATTTATCTGTACATTACAGCTGGCTCCATGGAAACACGACAAGCTTCTGTGCGATGTTGCTTCTGAAAGAAATCAGTAGATTAGTTAAAAAGAACTGAAAACACAGTCGGAGAAAGTCAAGATCTTTGGTTTACCTTTGACCTTGGGTGCTGGTGCAGATGGTGACTAAAACGCTGTCAACACAATTATGGTAGATTTTGTTTCATCTTTTAAAATACTTTTTTATCAGCATATATTTTAATGGTTAGTATCATGATATGGTAAAACCTTTATCCATGGAGATATATATATATATATATATATATATATATATATATATATATATATATATATGTATGTATGTATGCATTTTGATCTTGCAGCAGATAGTTTCATAAGATTCATTAATTTGAGTGTGTGTGTCCTTCACCAGTCCTCCTTGACTGTCTACTCTCACATATTTTAACATTTGAACTCCCAATTCTGCCAAGGAGGACCAAATCACCAATGTGAAACATGAGAGGACAAGACCAATAAAAAGACAAGGCAGTGATGGCTGCGGTGTATGTAGTGTGGTGATAGATCTTGCTTCCATCATCATTATCATGCCATGTACTTTGTTGCATTTTTTTAATCACATATTTGAAAAATACAACAAAGATAGCATCTCAAATGTGAAACCAGGATGGTTTTAGCCTGATTTTGAAAACCTATAAAGAGGACTAGGTTTTAGATTTTGATTCAGATTTATTTGTCATATATGCAGGATAACAATCAACAGTGCAATGAAATATTATGGTCAAGGTGAACCAGTCAACTCATTAGCCACAACACTGGTGAAAAAAAAGCTATAAACCCCAAAGGAAATGTTTAAAAATATGAAAAAGAGGGCAAAATGTATATACAGATATGTAAAAACATGACCATATGATAAGAAAATTTGACTTAATGTGTGCAGGGTCCAGAGCTGAAAAAAAAAAGAATATGAACATTAAAAATCTTGCAACATTAAGCAAATATTTACTTTTCATGATGATAGCAGTGTACATCGGAAAGCATGGGTATATCATTCATGCTAAGCACTATAGTGTTTGAGCAATACAGCTACCATCTAAGCAACAAATTACACTTTCCAAACCATATCCTGCATGCATTCAAATTCATGCAGCTTGGACCTGAAAAGTGTTTTGACATGAAAAACATAACTAAGGTGCTTTGAACTGAACTGCTGAAGTTCTGTATGAAACAAAAAAGTGAAACTTTTCACTCTATAAACTATAGCAGATTGTCTACTTAATTGTTAATTGAACTCAAAATGAGGATTAATTTTGTTAAAGACTAGCAAATCTCTCAATTTCAACATTTAATATGCTGCCCTGTGTTGTACTCACTATATTCTGTTTTATTTACACTTTATAGCAATGGGTTTTACATTAAATGGTGTCTCTGGCTGTTGAATTCTGCAGGAAGATGTTTTCATTGTGGAAGCTATTGATCTGGGCCCTTTGAAGAAGCTGCGAATCCGTCATGACAACACCAGCTCTTACTCATCTTGGTACTTGGATCGTGTTGAGATAGTGGACACAAAGGAAGATATAACGTGGGTGAAATAGATTCACTTTTATATAGCTTTGGCTCAGTCATTAAAAATAAAGCTGAAGAAAATATCTCATTGTCTATTTTAAAGCTGAAAAGTTTTGTGCAATCACACAAAACTACAACTTCAGCTGTCACGATTATGAAATTATACAAGACAATTATGAATCATAAAGATAATTATAAAAAGCAAATTAATTGTAACTGTTCAAAATTATCAGTAATTCACAGTACCCATTGTAAAAATCACTTTGAAAAAGCAATTTCTTTGGGAATGAATGCAAAAAAGATTTCACCCAAATGGTTTCAAACAAGTGATTGAAGAGAATTATAACAATTATGTAACCATGATAATAATTATCTAAAATAACTGATTTGACGAAGGTTGCTAAATGTCGGTATAACAAGATCTAAACAGTGAACTAGTGTGGATCTCAAGCCTTTCTTCAATCAATAGATACTACTTCCCTTGTAACCGCTGGCTCGCAGTGGATGAAGATGATGGCCAGATAGCAAGAGAGTTGGTTCCTGTGGATGAAGCATTCATGAGGAAGGATGAGGATGAGGAGGGGACAGGAGCGACTCTGGGCCTTGAGCAGAAATGTAATGAATCTGACTCATATCATGAAAAGAAGTCTTATTTTAGTTAAACCTATATGTTATTGTGAAAATAAAAAAAAGGTTTAAAGTTCTGACTTAATAATTTATGTTACAGCCATGTCTACTACATACACTCTTAGAGTAAAAACTGGAGATAAGAAGTATGCTGGAACTGATGCCAACATCTATGCCTTCCTCTTTGGTGAAAAAGATGACACAGGTGGCATCCAAGGACTTTTACTTTAGCCACATGTTTTTAAATAAATGATAATCTGAAAGTTAGAAAATAAAATCTTGTTCCTTAAAGGGATCATCAACCTAAAAGCTTGCAAAAACTACAAGAACAAGTTTGAACGGGGGATGATCAATGAGTTTACTGTGGAGGCCGTCGACTTGGGCGACCTGGAGAAGCTTCGGATCGGGCATGATGGCTCAGGTGAGAAAAAAAAAAGACATTACAGAACAACAAGAAGTCCCTGGCACAAGCAGCAGGCTGTGTAAAACAGTGTATTACCTCCTTTTCTTTACTGTTATAGGAAGTTCATCTGGTTGGTTCTTGGACTGGGTCGAGATTGACGCCCCCTCTCAAGGTCAGAGACTTCGTTTCCCATGTGGCCGCTGGCTGGATAGAGGAGAGGACGATGGTGCAACTGTGAGGGATCTCTATCCAGCTGATTTGCAGACTGAACTCTACACGCCATGTGAGTGAACATCTGTTGAAAAACTGCTCAAATCAGTAGGTAAAAAGTAGCAGGGTGATGCTTGAAAAATTGTCAGTAAACATACTTTTTGCAAGGCTTCACAAAATAAAAGCATCCAAAGTTCTCTACCTCAAGAACTATACTTGTGATGAATGTTTTAATGTCTTTGCAGTTAAGGATGAGGGTCATTAGGATTTTATCAGTAGCAGAATAACTTATTGAAACAACCTTATATAATTTTAATGTGTATGTGAAATGTTTCATCCATTTTCTATACCCTCTGAATCCAACTACTGGGTGTCAGGGGTCTGCTGGAGCCAATCCCAGCCCATTTCAGGCTAGAGGCAGGGATACACCCAGCCCATCACAGGGCCACATATTTAGACAAACAACCATGCACACTCACGCTCACATTTAAGGACAATTTAGAGTTCTCGATTAACCCAAAATACATGTTTTTGGACCCACGCAAGCATGAGGAGAACATATAAACTCCACACAGAAATACTCCTGCCAGGCCTGGGCCTTCTTGCTGTGAGGCAACAGCACTAACCACCAAGCCACTGGGCTGCCCTAAAAAGTTTCAATAGTCAGTCAATCTTATAACTAGAGAGCAAATTCTAACAAATGCTCTTTCTTTTATTCTTCTTATTATTATTATAGAAAAAAAGTAGTGAGCAGCAGTACTAAAACATAACAACCTGTCTATTTTACTGTTTAAAAATATTTTCAAATAAATTTGACAACAGCTCTGGATAATAAATGAAGTTGTGTGTCATCAATATTTTGGTGCTTCCCATCTTTTTGTGGATTTGAAACTTTTTTACCAGTGTGAGAAACTGTTGTTAAATACTACACTCCTGTTTTCCAGCTTGCAAAACAAATCTTATTTCCTGTTTTTCAGTTGTGCCTTATGAAATAAAGACATACACTAGTGATGTGTTTGGAGCAGGCACAGATGCAGATGTGTTCATTGCCCTGTACGGAGCCAATGGGCTGTGCACTCAGCAGAAACACCTGTGTGTCAACAAGAGAGAGCGACGGCTGTATTTTGAGAGAGGTGCTGAGGATATGTTTATTGTGGAGGTAAGCATGTAGATTTAAACCAAAGATGCTTCAGATCTGTGCATGCAGGTCTGTAGACATAAGCTGCATCTTTACAGCTGGAGGATGTCGGCGATGTTTTGGAAAAAATAAGGATTGGACACGACAATAAGGGCACCAATCCAGGGTGGCACCTTGACAGAGTAGAGATCAGGCGACTGCTCCGGAAAGGAAAGGTAATAAAAATAGTCATTAAATTATTAATAAATATAACTCATGATTTAACACATTTTACCTACAAACACCTGTCAGAGTCACTTGTCACTTCCATGTTAGACAGATTTTTCTGTGATTATTGGCAGGGTTCAGAAACTACCATTTTCCCATGTGAGTGCTGGCTGGCCAAGTCTGAAGATGATGGGGAGACGGTGAGGGAGCTGGTCCCTTACAGTATCATCACACAGAAACTCCTCAGGGATGGAACATTGAAGACGACTGAAACTGATGTCGAGGATCCTTTAGAGAGTAAGTGATACCCTTAGTCACGGTTGGAGTGCTATTAATTTTGTCAAACCTTTAACTTAGTTGTGAGTTACTTTACTCATCCTTGAGCTGGCAAAGAATAGCATTAGCATCACTATTTTCTTCTTTGTAAGTGTGGGTACAGAGCAAACAATTGCTTCTCACCTTTTCTGCCATCCTTGTGGGTTGGATGTTAATGGCATTCAATCCAGGCTATAAACTGTTCCAATTTTGTATTTTTTGCTAATTCACCACTGAGTTTTGTCTTCATCACAGTTCACACGTACAAAGTGTCTGTGCGGACAGGTGACATGTACAAAGCTGGAACGGACGCCAACGTTTTTCTCACCATTTATGGAGACCTGGGAGACACAGGAGAGCGCAAACTCGCCAAATCAGAGACCAGCAAGAACAAATTTGAGAGAGGACAAGTAAGTATTGAAAGTTACAGTGTACTGGGCGATATTATCTTTAGGTGCATTTCCATTAGTAGGGGTTCTGGGTCATTTTTCAGGGGCTCATTACCAGGAACAGACCTGCAAAAGTGGCCTTCAGGAATATTGTTCCTGTATTAGGTGAGCTACTCAGATTATACTACAGGAACTTCCTGGTGGGGATATCTGCAGATCAGGATTTCCAAATTATGTTCACACCTCTGACATGAACATAAATAACGGGAACACAACTTATTTGAACAATTTGGACCTAAAACACTTTGCTGTGAAAACATTTGATAGAGATGGAGATTACAAGAAAAATAAACAATACATGGACCGATGATTTGCTTCAGCTCTTGTTGACATATTACATCAATGTAGAGCACTGGTTGGGGGCTTTCTTTTAATCTGGATTTACCAATCGACTCAGACTTAAATTTGTAAAAACACATTAAGGCAGTAAAAAAGTCAGCCCACTATCACCTTAAAAATATATCAAGGATAAAAGATCTGATGTCTCAGTGGGACCTGGAAAACTAGTCAATGCATTCATCTCTATTAGGCTTGATTATTGTAGCATCTTTAGAGGTCTGCCTAAGAAACCAGTGAGACAACTGCAGCTCATTCAGAACTCTGCTCCTCGAGTCCTCGCTAAGACCAAAAAAGCCAACCACATCAGTCCAGCTCTGATGTCATTACACTGATGGCCTGTCCATCAGAGGATAGATTTTAAAGTTTTAATGCTGCTCTGTAAAGCTCTGGATTGTTTAGGATCAAAATACATACTAAAGTTCACACTGACCCAGTATGAACTTTCAAGAACCCTCAGGTCATCACGACCTGTTTTTTTTGTTGTTGTTTTTTTAATCAGTTCCCAGAGTCACAATAAGATATGGAGAGGCTGCCTTTAGCTTCTGTCCTCCACATGTCTAGAACAAACTCCCAGCAAGCCTCAGATCAGCTGAAACATTCAGCTTTTTTAAATGCAGGTTGAAGACACACCTGTTCTCAGCTTCACTTAAATAAAGTTCTGTACTGTTACTTTTATGTTTGAGTTTCAAAACTTGATTACATTTTAACTACTGTGCATCTGTTTTTCCTTCTTTCTTTTTGTTTGAATTTGGAATCATGCTACCGTATTTACCGGACTATAGAGCGCATCGGAATATAAGCCGCACCCACTAAATTTTAAAAGAAAAACATGTTTTTACATATATTAGCCGCACCAGACAATAACCCGCAGATCTTATAGTCTGGTGCGGCTAATATATGTAAGTTTGTACGTTTTGAAATGATATATTTACACAGAAAGATTTTGTAAATATTTACTTACACACATTGATTGTTTCTAAGTGGTGACTGTAACACGGCAGTAAAACGGCTAATCGAACAAAACAGAAGTCATTCATGTTTTTATCCCTCCTGGATAGACAGATCGATTGTGTTCAACTTAAATTCAGCATCATATGCTTTTTCTTCATGTACTTTCCATGATGAGAGTGTGAAAATATTTTGCATTCGCGCGTGTTGAACTGACTTTTCAGGCCAGTACACTAAAAAAACCCAAAAAGAACTAGGGTCTTCTTCTTCACATTGACCTCTTGCGTACGCCCTGTTCTTTCCCCTCCTGCGCCCCCTGATGGCGCAGCGAAGAAAAATCTTCAGATAAGCCACATCGTAGTATAAGCCGCAGGGTTCAAAGCGTGGGGAAAAAGTAGCGGCTTATAGTCCGGTAATTACGGTAATTATTTTTTCTATATGATGATGTTTTAATGTTTCTGCAAAGGACTTTGAATCACCTTGTTGCTGAATTGTGCTATATGAATAAACGTGCCTTGCCTAATCTGAATTGGTACTACCCTGGTTTATACGGTATTAAAAATAGCAAACAAAAATGCAAAAAACATCTATGTCCCTTTCTATTTACTTGTTTCTTATTCTCTCTTCTTTTGCTATTTCTTCTTTTTAATTACCTTTGTATGGTGCTGGCCATTTGTGAACAACAAAAAAATTTTGTTAAATTTTGATTAGTCATCTGTATTTTTTTTATGGTCAATGGTTTTTGTGTAGCACTACAGTGAAATGGAGACACATCAGCTGGAGGGACTGAGTAGGAGTCAGGCCTGTCTGAATCTTTTACCCTGAATCCTCACTATTTGAAATGCACGTTTTGATAGCTGAAGATGAAAAAAAATCAGTTTACTGGGAAGGAAAAAACATTGAAAAAATTTTGATTCCTGGTTTTAGGTAGACAAGTTCACCATTGAGGCTGTGGACTTGGGACAGGTGTTTAAGATACGTATCCGTCATGATAATTCCATGGTTGCTGCTGACTGGTACTTGGACCAGGTTGAAGTGCTGGATGTAGAGACAGAAGAAGTTTACATGTTCCTGTGTGAGCGCTGGCTGTCAACAAAAAAAGAGAACCAACAAATAGACCGAACCTTCTTTGTTAAGGTTTGTTAAACTTAAGTTGTTGTTAGCAAGAGGGGCATTTTTGCTTACACTTTGCAAATGTTTTCCTACCACTGGCAGTACAGTGAATTTTGTGTGCAAAATTACTTGATCAGGGGTATGAAGGTGAGAGGAACACCGATCCATATTTCACCAAGATGTCCCAGGCCAAAGTAGGACTAGACAAAAATGCCAACAAGAAGAAAAAGAAGAAAAAGGTGGCAGTGGTTGAAGAAGGTCCAAGTAAGATCACATAATTATGTTTAGTGTTTCTTAAAGTTGAGTTTAAGAATAACAAGAAAAATGTGCAACAAAGATAAAGGGCACAGGAAAATAACCTTTTTTTTTTAACTAATTCTGCTTCTCTTGCAGTCATTCCCTATCACTTCACAGTTTCAACAGGAATTGAGCGTGATTCCAGTACCGCAGCTCGGGTTTTTATCATTGTTATGGGCCCTAATGAAACTGAGACGGACCGACTCTGGCTGGACCTGCCAGAGGGAAAGAAATCTTTCACGGCTGGCTCCATGGAGCACTTTGTGTGCTACGGGACTGATGTAGGAGAGATCAAGCGGGTTGAAGTGAGAATCTGGAACTGTGTGGAGCTAAATCTGTGATACTGTCTCCTCTGTTGTTAAAATTTTACATTAAGCCATTCTACCTCAGCAATAATTAACTGTAGCTGCGGCTTGTGGTGCACAGATCAAACAAAATCACATATTTTTTCAGCTTCCCAGCTTCCACTCTTCTGTGTGCTCCTCACTTCTTTTCTCTCCTGACTTTTCCTCAGCTTGGCCATAACGGCGTCACACCAGAGAGCTGTTGGCTAGTGGATGAGCTGTCTGTTGCCGTGCCAACCAAAGGTATCAAGTACATTTTTCCCTGTAAGTGCTGGCTGGCGAAAGACAGGGGAGATGGTCTGACTGCCAGACTTTTCAGTGTGCTGGACTCCAGCACAATCAACATCATCCGCAAAGTGAGTCATTGCACCTAAAATATGATGGCTTGGAAAACATTCAGTTTGTCTGTCACATAAAATGTTAAGTCTCTCCCGTATCTCTTATCCCCTGTATTTTTTAAATTTTATTATTTATTTATTTATTTTTAGGTTATTTATTCAGCCACAGTTGTCACAGGAGACACTCAGTATGCAGGGACGGATACCAATATTTTCCTGACAGTGTATGGAGCTAATGGAAGCACAGAGGAAATGCTCCTGCCTAAAAATGGAGATAGGTTAGTCTGTTATTTATTCATAACGGCACTTCATAATAGGAAAAGAAAGGGACGGGGACAAAGGACCAGTTTATATCTGACCAAAAACTGTGCTCAAGAACATTTAAAGCCCAGTAAGTTACATCATGATGTGTTTATTTAATCTGTTTCATCAGTGGAACACAACAAAATATTTAAGAAATAAATCACTGCTTTTCTGTGCCAGATTTTTCATTTATGTACATATTCATTTTGATCAAAGCAGTCATTTTCATGATGTTTACTCTCTTCTTTATTTCAAATTCAAATATATTAATATTCAAATATTCAAAGTATTCAAATTGGAGCACTTTCCATTGCAGGCGTTTGTTTTTATGTTTGGGTTTTGCACAAATGTAGGGTTAATGGAAGTGTGACTATAGACTGTAATTCTGCTGTCAGCTTAAAAAAAAAAAAATCACACCCCTTAGGCAAACATTTTTTCCACCCTCTTGTGAAGTTGTCATGGATGTGAACTGTTACCATGAAGACCCCAACTGTCTTGACAACCAGGCTTTAAATATGTTTATTTCTGCTACACATAGACATTTTATCATGGGAATCAGTGGAAACAGACTTGCTTTTGACATTAGTCTCAAGTGATCAATTGAGGAACTGCACTTTTTTGTACTTCAGGGATTAAGTATATTTAGCAGGACCAATGTAGCCCCTTGCTTGCAACCAGCTTGTTTATGAGCTGGTTGCAAGCAAGTCCAGTAAAAAGTCCAGTTGCAAGCAAGTCCAGTAAAAACTCCAGTAAAATGCAGATTTAATAAAACAATAAATGACAAGTTATAAACCAAGTTTAGAAAACAAGTTGCTACATATCAATTGATGATCATCATGATACCAGAGTGCATGTCTTTGAGTATTTTATATGTGTATTAATTCATTCAGGTTTGAAAGAGGACAAGAAGACACATTTACTCTAGAAATTGATGACATTGCTCCCCTGAAGAAGATCAGAATTCGTATTGATGGCAGCGGGAGCCGTCCTGACTGGTTTCTTGACAGGGTAAGATAAAAATGGCATGACTTTGAATGTTGGTCTATTTCTTATCTTGTGTCATGTCATTATTATGGGATCACTCATTAGCTGGTGAAACAAACACTTTTAGATCCTCATGCGGAATCTGACAACAGAGGAGGTGTATCTGTTCACCTACGAGAACTGGTTGTCTAGCACCATGGGCCAGAAGAGGACAAAAGTCTGTGAGCTGCCAGCTGTGGTGGACGATGAGGAAATGGTAGAAACAACAACCTACATTATTCAAGTCCAGACAAGCGACGTCACAAGTGAGTCAGATACGTTTATCCATTATTGCCAAGTAAAGAGTTCAACTATCAAGGACTCTTAAAATTGAATATATTTTGATAACATAGTATTTAAGAAAAATGCCTCAATTAGGGCATGAGTAAGGTCCTAATAAAATGCAAGAGTAATCCATTAAAAAAATGAAAGAATGAATAGAGAAATGTCTTGATCATTACTAGAACAAAAGGTTTTGAAATTCAGGATGATAATGAAAAATTTCTTTGCTGAGTCCTTCTTGACAGTCCATCCCATTAATCTGTACCATATTCCAGATGGAGGCACTGACGCCAACGTGTTTTTGATTGTGTTCGGAGAGTACGGCGACACTGGGACCCTAGCTCTGAAGGAGAGCGGCAACAGGAACAAGTTTGAGCGAAAAATGAAGGACATTTTCAGGTTTCCTGATGTGCTCAGTCTGGGTGAACTTTCAAAAGTTAGAGTGTGGCATGACAACAAAGGTAAGAAGAAGAGGAACACTGGTGCGAAGGCTAATCATTGCTTCCGCTGTCAAAGTATTTCTAATAAATTGGATGCAAGTCAAAGTACAAAGATTTGTAACTATGTCTTCATCCTAACATAAATTTTAAATCTCAAAATCTATTGTTGCTGTAAAATAAGTAAATAAATCCTTATTCACTATATTTCCTAATGACACAAGGGAATCAATTGCCTTTTTGTATCACTTGACTGTGAAATTTGAGATATCATAAAACCACCAAAGATTTTGATGCGTTTTCTGTTTTGTTTTTTTTTTTAAAAAAAGGCCCTGCTCCTGGCTGGCACCTTGAGTATGTAGATGTGAGAGACGAAACCATGGACCAGACGTTCAGGTTCCCCTGCGACCGCTGGTTGGCAAAAAATGAAGACGACGGGCAGATTATGAGGGAGCTGGCTTGTGCCAACAACGACACCGTAGACCTGAGTGACAAAACCAGTTAGTAAAAACAGACGTCTGCTCTGACTTAATTAAGAGCTCTGTAAATGTTGGGGAAGTACACCTTTCAGCTCATTGCAGACATTTCCAGATGTTGAATTTATTCAGTGTCAAACACGTCTGTCTTTCTGCATTGCCACAGAATATGAAATTGCCACGACAACTGCTAACACAGACGATGCCTCAACCACAGAAAACGTCTGGATTGCATTGGAGGGAAGGAAAGCCCGTTCCAAGGAGTTTGTTCTGGAGAATAAAAAAAAGAAGTTCTTATGGTACATCTTCAACTCAATTATCCAGAGCCCTCGGTTTCTGTTAAACCCACATTATACCCTATTTTATCATGTATATTTGCTCTCTGTTGTCTTCTTTCTTTTATGGGACCCAATCCCACAAAAATGATGTTTCATGTTTAGAATCAAATCCTGCACAAACTCTGCTAATCCTTTAACTCTTCTTTTTTTTTTCACACTTTGATAGCGGTGCCACTGATACATTTGAGTTTTCATCCAAGCATGTGGGAGAAATTGCTGGAATCTGTGTCGGCCATATCACGAAAGATGGAAAAAAGGTGAAGAAGGAAGCCTTCTGGCATGTCATGGAGGTGGTGGTGACAGAAAAGGAGCTGGGAAACAAGTGAGTGGACTCTCACACAACCAACATTATTTGATGTCTAAATGTGCCACTTACAACTCTAAATCCTCTTGTTTAGGTATTTCTTCCACTGTGATGCAGAAATACCCCTGGCAGCCAAAAAGGACCAGTTCCTGACATTTGAGTGCTATAAATCCATCGAGAGCTTTGCGAGCAAAGTCCGCAGTCTGGTCCCTGTCAAGTATGAAATCATTGTCATCACCGGTGATGTCAAAGGGGCTGGCACAGACTCTAACGTTTTCATCACCATCTATGGCGTCAACGGTGACTCGGGTAAGCGCCAACTGCGGCAAAAGTTGCGCAACCTTTTTGAGCGAAGCCAAACAGACCGCTTCGTTCTGGAGATGCTGGACCTTGGGGAGCTACTGAGGGTCAAAGTGGAGCATGATGGCAGCAGCTGCAACTGTGGATGGTATTTGGAGTGTGTTGAGGTGACCAACACAGCCACCTCAGTCACAACCATTTTCCCATGTGGAAGTTGGTTGGATGCTCAGAAGGCTGATGGGGAGATTCAGCGAGTGCTCTACCCTAGGTATTAGGACAAGGAGGAACCGGAATGGAGCACCACTGTGATCTGATTTGTTCTTGTTCTTCACAATGTTGTTGCAAGATGAGGATTGTATGAACGTGGCATTACCACAGCAGAATGTGACTTTTTAAAGGATAAAAATCAGTGTTTTTTCATTAGTTTGTGCCAAGTCTCAAGGCCTTCCTTCTTCAGAGAAAGTTATTTGCTACCATGTATTAGTGTACATGTTGGGAAATGAACCAAAATTGACCTAAGAATTTCCCAAACAACAACACAATAAAACATTTATCTTTCGTTTGTTTGTGGTTTTTGTTTTTTGATCACGTCTGAGTTATGAACAGAGAAGCAAATAATGAAACTGAATGCTAAATGGGAACAAAACACGACAGCTAAAAAAATTAAGTTTATATATGTCTCTGTGAAATTTAAATGATCAAATCAAAATATCTTCTACGTATAAATAGATAAGCATTTTACATGTTACATAGGTTACGACACAGATCATGAACTGAACACTGCTTAATGCTTTTTGTCTCAGTTTTGACTTGTGATTTTGTGTATACACTTTATTTAAATCAAGACTCCAGTATGAAATAGTTTTACTTTTTTATAGAAAATCCCCAGTTCACACATCATACATACTGTACTTTGTGCAAGGCTGCAGAAAGAAAAATGTTTACCAAGAGACTGGACGTTTGAGACTCCAGAATGACAAAAAAAAGGTTAAAACGAACATTTTTAAAACGTAAGTTTGACACAAGCGAATGAAACTCAAGGAAAAGTTGGAGTGTTTGACCTTAATTGTTGGAACAGGTTTGCAATTGTCCTAATCGGGGTGATCATAAAACATAATACAAGGAACAAATTCTTACAAGGACACACTGTAGTGTGTTTTTGACATTAAGAAAGGCCATTTTCAGTTCAGTAAAGATACAGCTGAAGCCAATTAGAGGCTAATTAGAGTCCTTTCTTTGTCATACACGGGAAGGGATTTGATTTACCAACCAACATATACCACTCTATGCCACAAGTGACAACAGTGTCCGCCTGAAGCATTTGGATTTTCTCATTGACACATTTCACAAATAGACTAAATATATAAACTGGAACAATAATAAACTGGAGAGACTAATAGTTCTCCAACATCCCTCACACTTCATGTCTTATTTCCACTTGCACTCCGTCAATCTATGTGAAAAATGAAACAAGCCCCCTGATGTCCAACGCAAGGAAGTAAAGTTTTGTACAAAAAGGTTAGATCAGGGGTGGGCAAACTTTTTGACCCATGGACCACAAAAAGTCCTAAAATTTGATAGAAGGGCTGGACCAGGAGCAGATGCATGAAGTGTTTTGGTAATCCACCTCATAAGAGAAAAAAATTAACAAAACAATTGCAACAAAATAATTAACTCCTCGGATAAAAATGAGGAGCTGAGCAGTGTCTTTTGCATTGTTGCTTTCATCCAGTGCTAATGAATAAAATTGGATGACTCCGCCTTTTTATTTAGTTGGCATCCACAAGAAGTTCAGCTCCTCCGACAGATCTGAAAACCTGCTGATCTCACGTGAGTGATTGTTGATATCCTACCAAGGGTCAAAGTTTACTTTAGATCCAGATCTTGTTTCCTGTATGTTCTGTTCTGTTCTGTTTTACACTCAGGTATAAAATTTAGTACTCCCTCTTTAAACCTGTGTATGTGTCTGTCTGTGTCTGTGTGTGTTTACAGTCCATAGTTATTGTGTGCAGGGGTGAGGGGGGTGTACAGTTGTGTTCAAAATAATAGCAGTCTGTTCAAAAAATTGAGTAAAGCCCAAAATCCTTATAATGGTTTTTATTTCCATGCATTGGGAACACTGCACATTATATTCTAAATCAAAACATGAAGAAAAAAGCAGAAATTCTTTACTCACTTTACAGAAAATGAAGAAAAATGAACATTGGGCTGTTCAAAAAAATAGCAGTGTCTGCATTTTACTTTATAAATTCAAATATTTACTGTATAAACTGAAAAATATCCAGGATTCAGCATTCCTATGAATCACTAAACTAATATTTAGTTGTATAGCCACT
>JAOWBL010000024.1:2703130-2717308 GCA_028564865.1 Zenarchopterus dispar | reverse complement strand
TCTATCTATCTATCTATCTATCTATCTATCTATCTATCTAGCTATCTAGCTATCTATCTATCTATCTATCTATCTATCTATGCTGTAGTTTGTACTGTCGTGCGCATGCGCACAAGGACTTTTCCGCGTCAGCTAACTTCCTCGTCGAGAGTGTTCGTTCAGCGACGTTTCAGTCTGAATCTCCTTATTACTCTTCTCGGCAGTTTGTCTTTGAGTCTCGCAGATGTCCAAACCTCCTCCTAAGCCGGCCAAGCCAGGTAAGTTTGAAGTGTATTTGTTATTGGAAGTTTAGGTGTAACGTCTGGGCAGGACTGCACCTTGTAACCCACGAAGCTAATGGGCGGCAGTGAGCGTTTAACAGGAACAAGTGATTTCTGCGGTTCTCCTGCGAAACTCTCATAAGTCAGAGGGAAGAGAAGTCTCAAACTATGATCCATGATCGCATCCACGATCATTTCCAGCGGCGTGACAGTGGGAGATGAGATAAAAGCGCGTCCCTGCCTTGAGTTCTCCTTGACATGGACATGCTGCTCTGAGGAGCAGGCCCCCGTCACTTCCCTATTTCCACCATCCGCTCAGCATAAGACAGGTGAAGCCAAACAAGTAGCTTTTTAGGTGATGGTGACATAAGGGATATCGTTCATCCACACCCAGCCCTTTTCACAAAATCTAATTCCACTGAATGTCTTTGTAAAATGAGCACCAGAAACTTTAGCTCATGTTTCCGTGGTCACAGCTAGTTGTGGTTTCTGCCTTGCAGAGCTTTGCAACACTATTATACACAAGAAAAAGTGCAAAAAAAAAAAAAAGTTTATGATGATTTGAAAAGTGAAGGAAAGTAGCAGAAAACTGTACATTATTAATAAAAAACAGCTTTTAATAATTGTAGTTTTAAGTTTGTTGAGCTTTGCCTCAGTCTGCTGTTGTTTCAATGAAGAACAACGTGGGCAATACAACAGTAATACCCACTCTGTGTTATCTAAATGAGAGATTCAAATCTACACCTGTGGAAATAGGATTAAAAAACATGCCATTGACATTTATGTCCTACATGATTGTTAAAGAATAGTCCCTGATAATACCTCCTCTGACTGGGATGGTTAGCTGATTTGATGATGTTAAAAGCTTTAGTCTTATTTGGCAAGGCCATGCTTCATTTTGTCATGCTTGAATAATCTAATGAGTTTATTCATATGCAAACTATGAAAATGACACCTGCATAACGACGGATTGACTTACAGGACTGTATGCTGTGCATGGTGGTGCAGAAATTCCATATTTGGTCAATAGGGTTTTATACTCAGGATGTACTCTGAATGGAAACGAATATTAGAACCACTGTTTATGTGTTGACATCAAATCAAAATTGTCAACAATGCATGTCACAGTATTGTCTCATATCTTCTTCCCCAAATATCAAACAAAGAGTAAGATTTTCCATATTTGTTAAAACAGATTTATAAGGAGCACAACCATAAGCTTCATGCACGAGCTTCTGATTTGAAATATTAGAAGGTTATGTTGTTGTGTTGGGCTTTGTACAGAAGGAGGAATCAAATACCCACTAAGAGTGGACATGTTTTATTTGCAGGAGAATGTTAATTTCTTTAAAAGTAAAAGAACACTAGAGAAAAAAAAACCCTCAGTCGTAAGTCGTTTTTTCTGTCAAGCAGCTATATACTCACTCCTTTCTTTTCACATCTTCAACATATCCTATACATACTAGTATTTAAAAAATGTTGCAAGAAGCTGGTCTAGTCAGCACAGGCATTTATGTTTGAAATGGCATGACTAGACCTGCAGGGCAGACATGCTTGCTCCATTAAACAGAGCTGGCGTTGTGCAGTTGTTCAGCCCCTCTCATTCAGACACTGAGGCAGTGTGTTAGATAAACAGCAACCCCGAGCAGTGACAGAGGGGAACTATGGTCCACACAGGCCTTTTAGGTAAACCCATCCAGGAAACAGAACACACTGGACCACCTTTATGTGACCTACATATTGTTAAGCATGTTGCGGTAAAACAAATCAATGTGCACTCTATTTTTAATATTCAGTATTTGTCTTATACTCTGAGTTATGGCTGATTGAAGCAGCACAGAGAGCCCAGATTACATGGTGTGATATTAGTCGTAAAGCTGTGTCATCTCAAAGTAGTACAACAAAATTATAAAGACAACAAATGAGCAGCAATAAGAAGGCGTACGATAATTTGTGTGCAGTTTTCAAGTATCGTAATGACTAAACTACTAAGGGTGTGCCACGTCTTTTGAAAAGGAAGTCAAGGGAATGCTGAGGGGTTTTTATTTACCAAGTAGATGCAAATCAGTAGTTGCATTATCCATACAATCTGCTCCAAAGAAATATAATCTGATATTTGTTTGTGAGCATGTTTTCTTAAAGTATGCATTCATCTCATTAATGTATGGCATAGCCTGCAGCATGCAACTTTAGGTTTGCTCTTGGAGAGAAACACATTGTCGAAAATCTCTACAAGCTTGTCAGAGTCTCTTTAAGCTATCTGTGAGTCTCTGGGCATTTTTTCACCCGTCTGCTGCGACCACAACCTCTCCAGTAGCATTCCAGCAGCAAAGCTGAAAGCTGGTTTTACTCCATCTCAGGTCCAGAGGGCAGCTCACGTTGCATAATGACCACTCTGTCTTTAATAATATGTTTAGTTATTGTATGTTAGCTGTCTTTGATTAATTATATTTGAGAGAAATTTTATCTCAAGGTCAGTGCGGGGGTCGAACTAAACTCGGTGTTCTGGAGGTTTGTGGGCAGCATGTAGTGGTTTTTCTTTGAGTGTGTTTCTCAAACATTGTCTCGTCTTTTCACTCCTCTTTTGCAGGCAGAAATGAGCACAGTATACCATGTAATATATTGTGTATGTTTTTATGTTTTATTTTTATTCTTATATTTTTTTGTAGGCCAAGTCAAGGTGTTCAGAGCATTGTTCACCTTCGACCCCAGAACGGTAAGAGAGCATTCAATCACATCTTTGTATTTATTATGCTCAATACAACCTCATGAAATTACCTAAACCACAAGATTTGATGTTTAATCTGCAGCTGTGCTTGAAGTTAAATGTGATTTCAGTGTCACATTAGGGATACTTCAATTAAAAAGGCTAGAAAATTGAAGTATGGTAGAATGTAAACATTAACCCTCCTGTGCTTGTTCAGCCTACATGAAATCAGTTAAAAGATTTCACATCTACTAAAAATAGTATGTATTCACATATCAATAATTAAGCACTTAGTCTAAGTTGTCATGAAGTCATAGTTACTGACTTTAAGGTACACAGACTGACAAGAAATGAAAAGATCCCATAATAACCTCAACGAGCAGCCAGAATCTGACACGATATTGCAGTTTAACTATATGCCAGGATTCATAAGAAGAAAAACAATAAAATTGTTGCGACGCCTACACCCATGAAATCAGCCAGGCATCACACAATCTACTAACTGGTAGGCTACAATTAAAATACACACCTGTACAAAAGTTGTCACATAAGAGTTTAATTTACTGATGAACATGTTGATTAAAGGCCGTCAGGATTGTAGTTGAAAATGGCTGGAGTTGCATATTAAAACCAAACCCATGAGCTGCTTAATACACACAAAGTTAGTAGCAGCAGTGGACCAGTTTAACAGCAAGTCCCCTGCATTGCAAATCCAACAGCACTAAAAATTGAAAGACCTTCTCAGACATTCATGAAGGTTGATGCACTAAAAGTGGTAATCCAGGTACATGTCACTGCTCTTGCTGAATCTTCTGACAGCCACAGAAGACGAAAAATACAGTGACCCCGGACAAAAAGCCAGTCATCTATTACTATAGTTGACATTTTCATCTTCATAGTTGCTGACTATGACTGTGTGTACTTCCTGCATTGTGATACACCAGAATACATAAACTTAATGCCCTACAAATATATGTTTTCTGTTGGTCTTTAATTTAGACAAAGCACCCAGTGTGTGACTAAATGAGCGTAAGTATTAACAAAATTAGTGTGTGGGGTGATTTTTTTTTGTTTGTTTAAATCTCATGTTTAAATGTACCTATAAGGAGTTTAAGCACACAAGTAGGAAAAGAAACCTCTAGTTGTGACATTTTTCTGAGGACACTGAAAATAAGTTTAGGTTAAATCTCAGCTGCAGATTAAACCACAGATGCAAATAATGGTTGTCGTGTTGTCAGTTGGAGTAACTGTGTCTTTTTTTTCCAACGTTTCAGCCAGATGAGTTGTACTTTGAAGAAGGAGACATTTTGTACATCTCTGACACAGTAAGAAAAAGCTGAGATTTTTATTTTTGTGTTCCTCCTCAACTCCTCGTGTCCCACTGACTTTGAATCTGCAGTTTTTCTTCCTCTTTTTTGCATTTTTACCTCCCTTTTATGGTGTTGTTCATCCTTTCTTCTTCTTTGACCAGACTTTTTTTTTCTCCATTAGTCTATTACTTTTAGTTTCCTTCATTTCATTGGTATATGGTCTGCTCTTATCTCCAACCATTAGCTGTTTGAGGAATTTATCATAATAATAATTATAATTATAAAACAAAGATTTCTGTATTGCTGCTTTTTTCAGAGTGACACTAATTGGTGGAAGGGGACATGTAGAGGAAGGACGGGACTGATTCCAAGTAATTATGGTGGGTAAAGAATTTAATGTACACATTGTCTAAATAATGTCGCCTCTACTGTGATGATGAGGAAGCTCACAAAGTGGACTGACACTCTTGTTTTTAGTGGCTGAGCAGGCGGAGTCTATTGACAATCCAATGCATGAAGCAGCCAAGCGAGGTATAAACTTTAAATGTTTTTTTTTTTTTTTCTAATTTATCTGTATGCAGTTTGTATGTGTGTGTGAACATGCTTTTGTGTTTTTGAATAGGGAATCTTAGCTGGCTGAGAGAATGCGTGGATAACAAGGTTGGGATCAATGGGCTGGATAAGGCAGGAAACACTGCCCTCTACTGGGGATGCCACGGAGGACATAAAGGTAACGTTGAAGACTCCACTGGAGGTGGATACTTACTCTTAAAAACTGAATTTTCAAACTGACAGTAGTAAATATTATTATTCCATGAATATTAAGTTATGTTTCATGTGAGAAGTTGGGTAGAGAATATAAGAAAAGTGATATTAGCCCTGCTATGTGATTATTATGTAATACATGAAATAAATACATTTCCTTTTTTTTCCCCCTCCATCAGATGTAGTGGAGGTGTTGTTAAGCCAACCTAATGTGGAACTCAACCAGCAGGTGAGCTTTAATAACTTCACTTTAGAGGGTTTAAAAACATCTAAGTTGTAGCACCACACTCACAATATGGATTTCCCACTCAATCTCCTCCATCACGGAGAGCAGTGTGTTGATGTGATGAGAATAGAAAACCACCTCAGGTGCTACATCTCTGAAGATGACCTCAGTAGTGCATCTGTAGCGCATTTCAGACGTATGCAGGGCTTTTAACAAAACTGCTCAAGTCTGACCTGCAGCATTCACATAACAAGTTTATGTGAGTTGCTGTTAAGAGGACTCAAATCAGATATATTATTGAGAAGATAAAACTGTCAGAACTTTGACAGAAGAAGACAAATGAACAAGAGAAAAACATTAAAATGTTTGATGTGCAGCTGCAGCTTCTGCTCTCCGATCTGATCAGATTTTTTTTATAATTACTTCCATCCATTGCCTTGATATTTAACCCAATGTAGCACACTTGCTAGATTAATATGAATATTTATGAAAACACTAAGTCTTGAAGATCTTAGAGATTTTATGTGTGACGTGGCTTTTCTTTTCAAGAACAATAGTGACTGTAGAGACATTGTCTTCAGGTTACACCTTCTGTGCTGTAGCTGAATCTTAAAGATGCCAAGCAACCACCTTTTTAATAAGCTTATAAACATGTAAACAAAGCGATATTTTAGTTTTTCACCTGATTTTAACGTTCTCCTTCAGTTGAACTCTAAACTGACATCATAACATGATGGCGATAAATGTGCAGTACGCTTTCTTAACATCTCTAATGTGGTTTGTACAGAATACAGACTGATGGAAAAAAAAAAAAAAGCAGTGCTTTGACTGCAGGGATCTTGTCAGGAATTGAGATGTTTTTAGAGGGACATTCCTGTCCTTGATTTATACTGCAGAAACCAGGGCTTAAAGTTTCTATGGAGATGTTATTGTTTTCCTATTAACTAATGCTTGTCAAGATTTCTGTCAGTAATGGGGATGTTTTGTGTTTTTAGAATAAACTTGGAGACACTGTGCTGCATGCTGCTGCCTGGAAGGGTTATTCTGACATTGTGGAAATGCTGCTTAACAAAGGTAAGCGTTTATTTGTTTGTTTTCTTTTTTAAATCCTTGTTTTTAATGAGATAATATCCAGCAGGTCATCCTTTTCATTTGGATGGATACTAAAACTAAAGAGGCAAAAGAAAGAGATGGCATGGTTCCAACATTTTATCCACATTTAAGTGAATAAAGTGTGTGCTTCTGAGTTTGAGTAGTTTTGTTCAGCGGGAGTATGTTTATTTCAGGTGCAAGGACAGACATCAGGAACAACGAGAACAAACTCGCTCTGGAAATGGCGACCAATGCACAGTGTGCTTCTCTTCTCAAAAGGAAACAGGGAACCAGTAAGTCCAGCTGGCACTGGGGTGTATCTTCCCAGCACTCACACACTAAACTGAGAGGGAGCAAGGCTCACTTAATAATAAACCACAAAGTCACTGGTGAAAGCTTTTAAGGAGACATCGTCTTCTTTTCATAAGTTGATGATGCAGTTGTCTCCTCAGATACTCAAATATAAGCTCTAAAGTCCAGAATTTTTTTTTTTTAATTAGGTCCTCCTTTACCTTTTTTTGCTAACATAATGCCTCAAGGGATAAGCCATAGTAAACAGAAGTGCTCACATTACTAATAAAATAAAAACAATTATTACTATATCTTGGTCTATTGTAGAAAACAGAACCACACTTAATAGTTATATCCATATTTGTGAAGGCGATGCACAACACTACTTCATGTTTTTATGCTTTTGGACGTTGAGGTGGCAAACACAAAAGATGAGAAGTATTCTCCTTGAGTTTAATATTTGATGTAGACTAACTTTGTATTATTTTTGCTGCCTGGTTGTGACGTGGTTATTGCACTAATGTGAGGCTTCAGTTACATCATGCAGGGTTGTTCAGTTCAACATGTGTTCAGAACCACACCTGCTGAAGTAATTGGTGTTCAGATGATACAACTGTTATTTTAAACCGCAGAGGTTTGACCGATGTACCAAAGTTATTCTGTAATAAATGTCTCGGTTTATTTCTTGTTTCAGATATCACGCGCACACACAGCAATGCGGAAGAGTATTTGGACGACGAGGACTCGGACTGAGCGAGTCCTTCCGGATCATTCATTGGTTTAGTAATTTTATTGGATACTTAAATGGATTTGCTGCAACTGCAACTCCATTTTATTTCATTTATATTGTACAAACACTTCAGTCTGTGACCTTCAGCCTCTAATCAGTGTGAATTTCAATCACTGAATTAATTGTCTTTACAGTTCGCCTGCTTTGCCAAGTGCATTCCCAGATGTAGGGAGATAGTCTTGGTACTCTGGGAGCACAAACACAACATGAGCTGAAGGCCAGAATATGTATAGAGGAGGGGAAAAGGGACCAAATCTTTTGAGACTACACTCCAAACATGCAGATAATATTCAGTGTATTAAATGGGAATTAAAGTGCCAGCTCAGATTAGAAGATTAATCTTTCAAGCTGAAAATTTCAAGCTCTTCTTTATTTACTGACCCAAAGACTTGACCAAAAATAGTTGTAAATGTCTTTTGCAGCTTGGAGCTCCATAGCAATTTTGTACAATGGGGAGACAATACATTACCTGCAACCTTTCACCTTTAAAAGGGATCCAAAAGTGAAATATTTTCCTGTGTTACATCATTAACACTTAAAAGTTGTAATTAATATGTTAATGGGATAAACTGCAAACAAGCAGTCCTGTATAGCAGTTATCCCATTAAACTAGTCTGTTGCTCTTGTATTTTGGTCAGTTTTGACATTTCTGCTTGCATGTGAGATCTGCTTTCACTTCACTGTAACCTAAGACTGGACTTTTAAATTTCTATGTGATGAACATTTTGGGGGCCTTAATTTCTTACTGGGAGATGTTTCTTGTTTTGCTGCTTTCCCACTTTAAAAAAAAAAAAAAAGAAAAAAAGTGCCTTTAAAATTTAAAAAGCAACAAAGGATGTCAGATTTTGATTGTGTATGTGTGCATGTTTTTGTCTCTTGAACTTGTCAATTTTCAGAAAACTGCTTAAGATTTATATGATCTTCAATATGCAATAAAGAGTTTAACTTAAAATTGTACATATTCATTGTAAACATGGCCTAAACAATGACTCTTAAAATGTTTGTCACTTAAAATAATAGTATTTGATTCACTTTAAGGGTCAGGATGCTGGACAGCACTCCCAAACACGAACACACCACCCTTTACCAGGACGCTATGAAATCCAATGAGAAATCTTGTGTAAAGGATTCAAAATGATCAAAATTCACAGAACTTCTTTATTACAAAAACAGCATGTTGACATTCCCAAAAGGCAGAATGGGCATAAATGCACAAATTTGACGGACAAGTTCTTTGAAGGATTCATGCTACAAAACCGCCACCCCAGAAGAAAACAGGAGTGAAGCACAGGAAAGGCTCTGAGCTTTGAAATCATCTCCTCTCCCTTACGTTACCCATCAAGATGTGGACAGACTGGAAAAATTCTCTTTAATTTGATGACAAATCACTTTTCAAAACTCAAAGTTATTACCTTCACTATGTAACAGAGGGAAACTATTACAACTTTTAAATCCAATTTAGTTGTGCCGGTACTTAATAAAGGGGCATACAGCGTGCTTTCTACCAAAATAAACATTCATGTCAAGAGGGAAACGAACAATCTCACAACCTCATTCATATGAAATCAAATCTCTCTCCAATAAGAGTTAAAGAGGAAGAGGATGGACCTATTAAAAGTCTAAATCATAGGAAACCTGCTGCAGAAAACCCTCATGGATGGAGCAAGGATGCAGATTATGGAGCTAGTCTCTGCAAATACACCTGGCCTTTATTCATAACACTGCAAGACGTCAGAAAACAGCCGGTAAATAGCATCTCAGTGAGACAGTATGGTTCATCTGAGGATGTTGCATCAAAAATGCTCTTTAGTAGCAGACAGTACAAATATTAGTGGACGGAGGAAGAGATTAAAGATGCCTGGACAGATGTTTATAAATAGTAGTTACTTTACAGCAAGAGGCTCAATTAAGTCTACAGTAGCTAGTAATTTAGTACTGGGCTAACCAAAGCCTGTATTTTCTTTTTAATTTGAAAAAATAAAGATGGAGCGTAACTAGGCAACCAGCAGATAGTTGACTGATATAGCCATTACATAAAATTGGCAACATGTACATAGGGGAAATAAGGATTTTTAGAAAGGGTAGCAATAACTTAGTTTCAGAGGTGCATGTAAGCATAATTTTATGAAGTAGTTTAATTTAAAAGACCCAGCATGTGCCGCTTGCAAATTGCTCAAGCTTCATGTTTAATGGACAAACTGGAGGCCAGTGATTTCCCAAAATGTTGAAATGTTTTATCATATTTTGTTGAGAAATTAGAAATACAAAAACAAAAGATTAAACATGCCTTATCAAATATGGTAAAAAACCTTAATACCACCAAATGTTTCCAAGTAATGTGTGATAAAAACTTTCACATGAAAATGAGAAAAATCAGAACCAGATGTTTTTCATTGCTTTCATGCTGGTTTCCTCTTTCTTCTGTGAATAAGACTAATAAAAGATGAAAATGCTGTCCTTTCTTGAAGGCACGTTATAGGCATAAAATTTGTAATTACCTCATGATGGCCTTATTAAACAAGCTTTAAAGGGAGATAAATAAAATGATACTTCATAACAATATTAACAGTAACTGAGTTTAGCTACTTTTATACCAACCCTAAACTGTAAATACAAAGGAAGACTTTTTTTTTTTTTAATAGCATGCAAAACATCACCTTATGTAAATAGTAGCCATGTGTTTAGCTACGAAATGATGCCCCGCCTCCCACCCAGGATATGACTTTTTAAACTGTTTAAAGTAGCCTACAAATAAAAGAACACAAACTTCTCAAATTCACCCGAAGGTGACAACTCAGATCCATTTTACTTCAGTATTAATATTTTGCACTGATGCTTGCATTATTTCATCAACGTCTACACACAAGTTCAATGCTGAAATTATTCCATTAAAATAAAAAATAAAAATAAAAACAGCTGACTTTAAGAGTTTTAAACAAAGCAAGAGTTCACAGTAAGCCGGACCGAATAAGAGACAATGCATCAACCTTTTCCATCAACTCTGCATGGTGTCCTATGAATATTTGCTGTCTGTTATGCCTCCTGGCATGTAGGGCAGCGATCTTGCTTGTACAAATGAACCAAATAGCTTCTTTCAAGCTCATTTTACAGAAATATCATCAGACATCACAACAGTCATAGGAGAAAAAGATTTCATTCTGACCAGTACAATAATCACAACTGAAGATTGAGGAGAGAAACAGCTAGTTTGTAATCAGACGACAGATGTGTAGTTGAGAACTTGTTAGACAAAAATACTGACAGATATATCTGCTCTCATTAATAGGTACATGCATGCATTCTGAATACAATTAATTGTATTATTGCACATTAATCAACATGTTGTGAGACAGAAATCTTAGACACCTTCCAAACTAATCCTTTCAGACGTAAAGATAACAGTGTTGCACTGAAGAATGCCAGGCATTTTTGTGTTTCTGCTTGCTCAAGTAACAACTCCTGCTCCAAAAAAAAAAAAAAGAAAGAAAAAAAGAAAAAAAAAAGTTTAAATATCAATAATGCAAGACTGAATTCCAGCAAATCCGACTTTCCATCAAAGCAGCTCTGATTGTTCAAGTTTGACAGATCAACTGCTTTGAGCAAAAAATTGGACTTGGGACTTTTTAAACCCATGTGTGGAATTTAGAAAGACATTTAGCAAGTATGTGAAATGGTTCATTTCATTTTACATGCAGCTATTCTCAGCATGCTTCAAGAGGTTTTCATTAGTGCTTTAACCACATTTCACCACATCTTCTAAAGGCCAAGATGGCTGAAAGTTCTGAAAACTTCTTTTTTTTCTTTTTCAAACATCTTTTGAAATAATTGTAGGCACACAGCATTTATGCTTTCAGTTTGGACTTGTTCAGTGAGGTTTCTTTACAGCTTTAACTCATTAAGATCAGTGCAAACACCTCTCTTTCACACCTGGAGTGGCATTTGCATGTTTTGACTTTTCAAACCTGATGATACACACTTGTTTTGTGAACATAGGAACAAACCATTTAAATCAAAAGCTGAAGATTTGACATCATACATAGATGTTTGTTTACACACACATATACAATCAAGTATGTATATATATGTGTATATATATATGTTTATATATATACACACACACACACATACACATACACACTTTATAGATTGAAAGTTTTCTAGAGAGCAATTCTGGCAGCCTTTTTTTTCTCCCCATAAATTCCTCAGGACTTGGTCCCCATTTTTAACACTAATCCAATACCATTTTCATGCTTATCTTGATTATCTGGATCAGAATGAGTTAGAGAGGGATTGCAGCAAGAGAAATCTGAGGCAGCATTTTTCTCCTTTATGACACTTTCATTTTCTGCCATTCTCAGTCCTCCTTGATTTCCACATTAGAAATATCAGGGAAAAGATCCACACACACACACAAAGTAAAAAACTGACTCATTTACCTCTGGGTAAAGTGAGTGGAAGAACAAAGTTATATCACAGACGGTTTGTCCACTATCAAGCTAAAAGAAAAGTATAAAATATTGGATTTTTTTTTTTTACAATAAATAAAAGTCATTTGGATGTTAAAATAAAATACAATACAATTAAATTATTGGGATCGAAGGCATGACATCTTAGATAAACAGCTAATAAAAATTCCCTCCCAGAAAATAATTTCTTTCACAGATCAACTTTTTTCCCCCATTTTGTTTTTTTTTTGTTTATTTATTGCGAAAATGAAAATATATTTTTTCAATGTTTTTTCTCAATAGTCCATTAAAAAAAAAAAAGTTCTGTAGTACCAATGAGTCCTCTAAAATTTATCTACAGCTGTACAATAGCTCTTGCAATAGGTCAACAAAAGATCTTGCAAGGGAATCTATGAAAGAAAAAAAACGCTTTTGACATTTACAAAAGGCCTTTTTACAGATATGAATCAGAAAGGGTCATAATAAACACTATAAAAAGGGAATAGAAACAGCATTCACTAATGAGATTCTTGGAGATTGGTCTTCTCTTCAATGGCCTGTTTCACTATTTCGGCCAACTTCAAACGGTCGACTTTATCAGAGAAGGCTCTTCCTGTAATTTAAAAAACAAAACAAAACAAAAAAAAACATTGACAATTAAAGACTCGACAAACACAGAAACTAAAAGAAACGACACAACCAAAAAACTGACCCAAATGGCAACATTATTAATGTAAGGTATTTTACTGATTTATATAGATTAACAAATCCAATAAAAACTCAAATTTTTCACTTGTGAAATGTGCCTGGTAATTATCCTATAAATATTTTTACCAGTACAGAAAGTACCATACCAGTTTGCAACGGGATGGGTACTTTTATGCCACTACTCAAAGTAACAAAGATGGCTGCAGAGCCTCATGCCATTATGTCACACGCTTAATTTTTCTAACTGGTTGTATTCAGTAACGTCCAGAACCAGTTTCTTTTGGGTCTTTTACTACTACTCCGTGGAAATTAAAGTAAAATCAAGAGAAACCAGAATAGTTCTTTGTATTAAAGAGAAAAGTAATAGAAATGGCTGACCAGGCTAATTATTTATTCAGCTATGACCACAGGGATTATTGAGGAAGTGAACATATTCAGTGCTTTCTGTTGATGTTTGACTAACAATGAATCAGTTCTGAAGGCTGTAATGTTGATATTATTATTTACAGACCGACAGCTGTGGAAACATTATCATTATTATACATTATTTACAGTATATAAAAAACTCATTAAAGTGTAATGCAACTGAACAGTTTCTGGCCACTCAGAATAAGAAAAACATGGAAAAATCAGCAATCTCTATTATTGTTAACTCAACCAAAGATACTGTTCAAGAACCCCCCACAAAAAATCAATAATGAATTCAGAAACTTTTATAAATCTGTATTCATCTACCAATAAACCAAATGAAGTGATACTGATAAATTTCAAAACAATATCAACTTACCTCACCTTTTGCACAAGCAAAAGAACTTGATAAGACGTTAACTCTAAAAGAACTTCACAAAGCACTCCAACTTATGCCAGACAACAAATCACCAGGACCGGGGCTTTCCTGCAGAATTTTATAAGCACTTTTGGAATATTCTAGCACCTAAATTTATAAGATTAAAGAAAAGTCTAAACTCCCGAGAGACATTAACACAGTTATAATTTCTTTAATAAACCCGGCACAGATTCCCCTTTTCCAACAAGCTACCATCCATTATCTCTAATAAATTCTGTCACAAAAATGATCAGTAAGGCGCTGGCGTTACGAATAGAAATGGTAACTTTGCTTATCATCCACCCAGACCAAACAGGTTTCATTAAAAGGCAGAAACTCCTCCAGTAACATGCACAGACTATTTCATTTAATTCATTATTCATCACAAACACTTCAACAGCTATATTCTTATTGGATGATGAAAAAACATTTGATAAAGTTAACTGGAAATTCTTATTTCGAACACTTAAAAAATTTGGCTTTGGTGAATCATTTATTTATTGGATAAATATTCTATACACATCACCAATGGCAACAGTCACCACAAACAGATTAATATCACAATATTAATATTAATATCACAGCACTTCACTTTGCACAGGCGTAAAAGGCAAGAAAGTCCATTGTCTCCAACTCTACTTGCTACCTATATATAACCTCTTGTAGCAGCCATATGTCAAAATAGTAAAATTTTCATGAATCAAAATTGGAAATTCAACCCATAAAATCAGTTTATACACTGATGATATTCTCCTGTA
>JAOWBL010000024.1:2685193-2698085 GCA_028564865.1 Zenarchopterus dispar | reverse complement strand
AAAGTCACACTCTCACTAAGTTGTGGAAAATAAGTGACTGATTGAGTATAATTTTTTTTTCTCCCTGTATTTGTATGATGTGTTTAGAGAGAACAAGTATGTTCCTCCAGGTCAGAGGAATAGGGAGGCGATGTCATGGGGGCCAGGACGTCAGAATGCACCTCGCTTGGGTCAGAGCTCAGCTGGACCCTCTGCTCCCCGACCAGGACCTCATGACTACAGTCCGAGCTCTGGGGCTGACCAGAGGGTAGTTAATGGAGGTATCTTTCATAAATCACTTACAAACCAGTGATTTGTTTCTACTCATTTTCTAAATGTGCAGTTCTTAAGATTGATTTCCTCCTCTTGTCTTGTGTTCTTTGATCAGTTTCAACTTAGAGCATCAAGGATTTTGGTATTTGTTAATTTAAGTTTTTGTTCTTCAGCATTCATTGCTACATTTTTGCCATTCTTTTTCTTATTTATTTACCCTAGACCTGTTCCTTCGATCCCTGCTGCACCTCGATATATATTTTTTTTCCTCAAACTGTTAGTGGTTTATAATCTTTCATCAAGTTGCTCTTAATATGATCATTTGTCCTTGCCTCTTTTAGGTTCATCCCATTGGCCCTCACCCTGTCCATCTCCTTCCTCTCGTCCCCCCTCTCGTTACCAGTCTGGTCCCTCCTCCTTACCTCCTCGGGCAGCCACGCCCACCAGGGCACCCTCCAGACCCCCTTCTCGACCTTCCAGGCCCTCTTCTCATTCAACCCATCCCTCCTATCCCTCCTCTTCATCCTCCTTTTCTCACCCTGGGGCCACTTCGCTAGCCTCCACTCTTCCAAAACGCATGTCTTCAGAAGGTATCCACATGATTGTGGAGCATACCTGGGCAAAGGCATATTGAAGGTGGAAGGATTGAACTTGGTGTTTAAACTAAATTTTCAAGCTAATCATAAAAGCTATTTTAAAAGTCCAAAGAGGACACTACTTTCAAAAATACATTTGCCCAGGTCTGGTGTGGAACAACAAAAATAGGTGAAATTGCTTCTTCAGACTGATTTGGGGAATGTAGTTTATAAAACTGACCCTTTGTCAACTGATCAGGCAGTTTCACCTTGGTTTGTGGGTGCACCCAGGTGTCTGTGCTGTGCTTCTGTGCATTAAGCTCAACAAGTGTTCTGTCACCAAAACAGGAAATCAGCAGTGTTAGACTTACTTGTAGTGAAGCATTGGTAGAAAGCATTGACAGGCAGAACATGCTCTTAAAAGGAAAAAAAAAAAAAAGATTATCTCCACTAATCTAGTGACTATGGAAATCCATAATTGAACGGCTTCAACAATATCTTTGCATGGATAAAATTGACCAAATTTGGCTTGGCAGCAAGTTCTGCACAAATCCTTTAATGGCCCATTCTCATGGTAAGATGTGCTGAAGCAAGGAAATATGCCCACGCTTTTGGGAAGGAAAAATAAAAGTAAAACATTAAAACACACACAGCAGGGCTCCTGCACCTTCACTTCTTGCTTATTTAAGCAATTTGGTTAGGAGTAGATGCTCACATTCAGTTACCTTTTGTCAGTTTAGTGTTTGGACTTAAAACATCAGTTTAGATCAAAGTACCATCTTTGAGATTTGATATGACATTTCTGCACTCATATTGGATGCAGAGTTTGGGAATATAGTTTTGCTTATTGCTGCCCAATTTCATGTGCTAGGTTAACATTAACTTAAAAAATTCTAATATATGTTGTACCTGTAATAATTTCAACATTTCAGCAAAATCCATCAACCACTAGAAGATATGTAAAACAAATTGTGTCTATAACTTTGGTCCTTTGGAGAACAAGAGTAAAAATATAGTTTTAATCTTTAAAGTATACTTTATAGTTTTATATTTCACACTACTGTAATGGCACCTTTGGTACAACCATCTGTGCTTACAAATTGAATTAAGTCAACTAAAAGATTTGTGGAGAACTTGCTGGCAAAGGTTACCATAGGGACAAGTTGTTCTTGTTAATGCTGCAAGGTTTCCCATACAATGTTAATACGTGGGTTGGCTGCCCAGGTATATTAATGGTCAAACAAGGTATTCAGCAATCCACTTGTGTGCTGTTATCTGGAGTATTGAAATCTGTTGGAGTGGGGCTGCATGAAGAGCATTGATTTATCCCACCCATTTCATTCTTACACTCACACACATGCATTACATATTGTGTATTGAGCTTTACTGAATGATCAATATACAGTCATGCACAGAGGGAACATTTGTTGGGCTTCACAGCCACCAACCAAGTCAACGACTCAAATTTTAAAATCCTTTTACTGTATTCTGGAAGACTTCTGTTGAATATTTATTATTATTACCCCTATTTCAGATTAGCTAGGAGTTATGTATAATCCTCTACATATTTACTCTCAACAAACTATAATTATTACATGATGCTGATAAGAGCATAGGTGAGACAGGAAATTGAGGGCTTCTGTTGTTTCAGAATAGTAGTCACAAGTGGTTGTACAGGTGCCTGGAATCCTTAAAAAGCTTGAAATGTAATGTTTTCAAGGTTTTTAAAATACTTTGTATAAAGTGCTTTTGAAATGTTACCTTATTTCTTTTGTAATAAATAGCTGTTTTGTTGAATAGCTATTGAGAGGAAACTTTTCCTGCTAGGGCTTTGTGTATACCTCTGCCTGATTTGCAGGTGTGTTTTCTCATGTGACTGTCTCACTAAACACACAGACTATAACTCCATCTTGACTTGACTTGTGGGCCATTAGTAAATACTATAATCATAATGATGATTATTAAAGCAGTGGGGTTTTAAAAACATTTCTAGCAACTAAGATGTACACAGGATTCTTGCACGATCTTAAAAAGTCAAAAAATGTATAAAATTCACAACTTTACATTGAAGTCCTTAAAAAGTCTTTAAAATGGCCAGATGTTCATCAAAGGTCTTAAATTTAATTTAGTCAAGTCTCAAATTTTTACTTTAGTTCATTCATGAGAAACATTAGTCACATAAAATACACAGAGTAAAATGCTGTAATCAGAAGTTTATTGTGTTGTCTGCCTTTCTGAGGGGCTTGGATAGCTGCCGGTGTTGGTACGTGATGATTAAACTACAAATCCCACAATAACTGCAGGCAAGGAATGACCCAGTTTGAGGCCATGTTTGCAGCTACTATCCCCCACGTGTTCAGAGTCCTGTTGGTTGCTTGTTGTTGAAAACATGGAAAATTGTGTTTTCAGCAAGACTTTGCTTGATATCAGTGATTTTTCATGTTTTTTTGCCAGTGGTCTCCAGCAATCAATACAAAACTTGATGTAAACTTTGGAAGAGGACCATCCAGTTAGAAACCTTGGGTGTGAAAGCTCTTGAGCTTCACTCCAAGGCGGAGAAACACCTGCATGGCACAAAAAGCCTTCAAATGGCTCAAGCCATCACCAGTTTTGTTGGCCACCATCACTGTCTTTGTCTTCATCATCGTTCGGTCCCTCTGGACTCCAATGCAGTGTCATGATCACTTCAGCTAACGACCTTCGAGCTATATTTGGATCCAGTGAAACATGAATATCTGAGATGCTTTGGATTCTTCATTCAATTACAAAACACCTGTCATATTGTAATAGTCGTAATATTGGCAGTCATGGAGCAGCGGAGGACCTACTGAAGCATATTGAAGTAAGTGATAGTTACTTTATTAGTGTAATGTACTGAATTGCATTGATATTCAAAGGGAATGTACACATGGAGTGAGAACAGGTTGTACCTCCCAAACTCTTCAGTGTTAACATTCAAATTCATATTCAGCATGGCTACACCCTTTAAAAAAAGTTGGCTTCATTGGGATAATAAATAGATAAGAATGTAGAAGGGCATTAGGAAAAAAACCCACCCAGTTTCATATGTTTAGGATGCAGGTACAGGGGGGAAAAAAAATCCTCAGCCTTCCTGTAATGTGTTAATTTTGTAATTTAATTTCTTTCAGTAATGTCAGCAAAATTGATTGAAGTTGGTCACCACCAAGCCTTAGACATACTTGAAAGGTTATAGTTTAGTACATTTATATAGTTAAATGTATAAAGTGTATGGTTATATTTTTTAGATGTTCATCTATCTTTTTATTTCTATTTTCCTTGAAGAGTCATTGTTTCACCTGGACCACTTGGAAGTCTCCATTGATGGGTCTAGGGCCCAATGTCAGCTGGAAGCTTTTGGACCTACTCCAGCATGACCGTGCAGAGAATAACACAACTGGTGTCCGTAGGCAGCTGTGGGCCCTACCCAGCTGCTTGGGATTTTTGCAAGACGTTGCTGCTGCTATCACATGGCCAGGCCTCTGTTGATAAGAGATTTTCTGTCAATAAAGAAGCAGAGGCTGAGAACGTGCAAGAGGACGAAATTGTGAAACACAAGCTTATATGTGACTATGTTGTAATGCATGGGGCTGTCACACAGGTTTCCCTCACCAAGGAACACATTGCATCTATAGGTGCTACCCGGTCAAAATACAGATGCTTTCTGGATCAGGAGTGCACCAGAAAAGAAAAGGAATTCCAGGGCCAGAAAAAGCTGCCTGAGCAGTCTCTGGAGGACCTTAAGAAAAGGAAGACAAGCTTGGAAGAGGTGTCCGCCTGTCTTGCCAGGGAGGCAGATACATTTGCAGAAGAAGCCAAGGACAAGGCTGGCGCCAAGATGGCTCTGCTCTTCTCCAAGTCAAATACCCAGAGAAGGGCATACAAGGAAAAAGTTTCCCAACTCAAAACTGTTGAAGCTGAGATTGGTGTTAAAAGGGGTTATCTCAGACTTATTTGGGTTAGGTTGTACATAAACATATTAATGTTATGTTGTGAAGGTTATTTAGGTTAAGGAGGTAACTGTTTCGATTATGTTTTTAATACTGAATTTTTGTATTCAATAAAATGTAATCTTTAATTAAATTAAAAAGTTTTGAACTTCTGGGGTCATTTGAATTTTTTTTGGTAGTGTTTCGGATTTGGTCTTAAATTTCATTCATCTTGGTTGTAAAGGGTCTTAAATTTAACTTATGAAGCCTGCAAGAACCCTGCATACAGTACTGTGCAGAAGTCTAGATCCCCTTGGTCTTATTTATTTATTTATTTTTAAATCAAAGAATTAATGATATCCATATTTATTCCCAATGTTACACTTAAACCCAGCTAGACTGGAGTTCTCAGTAAAATGTTGAACATCTGTGTGACAGTCTGCTGTCCTTGGTTTAATTGGATCTCCTGCTAAATTACTTTTGTTTGTGGGGTTGTGACTATTGTGATTTTATTTTTTTGTCTATATTATATAAAGGTCAAACCATATGGGTTATATTACTATTTCTGTGCAGGTTGTGGTCACTATTAAAAGAATGGCCAGACAATCAAAAATGCACAGTACTTTTCAGTCGTTCATGAAATGTTTCTGGGAGATGGAGAAGATTTGTATCTAGAAGTACTAATGATGCCTTACAACTTAAGTTTTACACATAAGATCAACATAAAAACATTTAAAATACAGAGGTAAATTTAAATCACTTTGAGTACATGTATTATAAAAGTATAATTTACCACAACTCAGCTAAAGTATTTGAATATTTTTTTACAATGAACCTTGAAAGTTCTTGAATTTGACCTGGGAATGTATGAACCTAAACCATTAGAGCTCAAGCTGTTGTAAGGAGTGAGTGGTGATAGAATTCAAGTGTGGACACAGTACTGGTTGAGAGAATGTAGATTTATTGAAAGAGATTGAGGTCCAGAAGGTGAATAAATGGTATCCAATGAGGCAGGTACTCCAGAAGACTTATAGGTGCAGAGCCAAGGAAGATGGAGGGGTCTATCATTGGCCACATGGGAACTGCTGGCAAGATAGATGGAGGAGAGAGTTACTAAATAAATGAAACTTGGTTTACAAAATAATGAGACAGGCTTGGGAGCCTGTGAGAGTTACTGCAACAAGGAAAACAATCTTGTGCCTGATGGCTGACATGAGACTTAAATAGCTGCTAAAGTAATGCAGAACAAGTGTGGCTCAGTGGCAGGAGTTGTGACATTGATGAGAAGCAGGTGTTGGCTGCAGGACCATGCCCTGAGCCCACAACCATAACCCCCACTCCGTCCTCATCAGGAGCCACTGGGTGATGGGAACCGCTCAGGGTGCCAACATCATAGATCCCAAACCAGGAAGTGCATCAAGGATGTAGGAGCAGGACACCCAGGCGCGCTCCTCAGGACCGTACTCTTCCAGTCAACCAAGAACTGCAGACCACCGCAACAGACATCCAGGATGCAGTGGATGGAATAGGCAGGCTGACATGCCACCCGTCAGGCAGGTGGAGGGAGCCTGGCTGGAGGGACCAAAGCATTGGAAAAAACTGCTTTGAGCTGGGAAACGTGGAAGGTTGGATGAACCCGCTTAGTACTTGGGAGCATCAACTTCACTACCATCAGATTGATAACCTCCATGGTCCTAAAGGTCCGTAGGAACTTTGGAGACTATTTGCAGGACTCGATGCAGAAAGGGATATTTTTCAAGGACAGCCATACCTTTTGTTCTGGGATGTAGATAGGGGCAGGGTTCAATGAGTGTCAACATTGAGGCGATCCTGGTCCTGAGCCTGAGCCTGAAGGAGTGCAACCCTGGCCATCCTCCAGACACGGTTGTCTCAGCAGATGTACAGTTGGACGGAAGAGACCACAACCACCTCCTCCTGGACGGAAAGGATGGAAGCTGGAATCTGGATGAGCACTCGAGGGGGACAGACCAGAGGCAGAACTGGTGAGGGAGTTGTGCGCATACGCAACCCAACCCAAGAAGTGACACCAGGAAGAGAGGTTGGCTGCAGTTGTACATCATAGGGCAATTTTTAGGTTTGGGTTGTGTGCTCAGCTTGTTCATTGGTCTGTGGGTGAAATCCTGATGAAAGACTGGAGGTAGCACCAATGGATTGACAGACTTACACATGAGAGGTGAACTGGGGACCCCTGTCCGAGACGATGTCCACAGGGATTCCATGCAGATGGAGGACATGATGGATGGGTAGATCAGATGTTTCTTTGGTAGAGGGAAGCTTGGGGAGAGCTACATAGTGCACAGCCTTGGAAAAATGGTCAATAGTGCTGTGTATAAGGGTGTTACCTCGTGACGGGGTAATCCAGTTACGAGATCCAGAGTGATGTGGGACCAGGGATGACTTGGAACAGGTAATGGACAGAGAAGACTAGATGGGTGTTGATGTGGGGTCTTGCTGCGGGGACAGGTGAAACACAGCTATAACCCCCCGGACATCCTTTGCCATCGTAGACCACCAAAGGACTAGGTACAATGTACAAGATCCACCCGGATGGGATATACGTCGGGGCTAATGACCTCACTGACTCATGAGAATGAACAGAATCAGGGACAGATGGTTGGGTGGACCAATACCCGGTTCGGGTTGCTGCTGTTGTACCTCCTTGACCTTGGTCTCAAATCTCCCAAGATACTGCTGATACCACACACAATGGAGAAAGGATGGAAACTGGGGGAGTAGGATTGTCCGGTGCGAACTGATGGGACAGGGTGTCCGTTTTTTGATTCTTGCAACTGGGTCTGTAAGATGAGGTAAAATTAAATTGGTTGAAGAAAAGAGACCGCCAAGATTGTCGGGGGGTTGAGCTACTTTGCCAACTGTAGATAGGTGAGACATCAATGATTGATCCAGATCAGAAATGGCACCCGGACCACCTCCAACCAATGTTGCCAATTTAGCCCCCAGTAACTTGTGGTCTCTCAAATGATAGTTTTGTTTGACTGGAGTCATGCTGAGAATAGAATGCACAGGAAAGTAGTTTCTGGGTTTAAGGTGATTGCTAGGACAATACTGCCCCCCTCTCCTGTGTCGAGGCGTTGACCTCAACCAAGAACTGATGTGTGGGATCCGCATGTGGCAAGACTGGAACTGCTGTGAATAGATCCTTCAGTTTCTTGAAGGCCGCAGCCATTTCATGTGACTGATGAAAGGGGACTGGTGGAGAGCTGACTGGTTAGACTGGTCAAAGGGGCAGCAATGCAACTATATACATGAATGAACCAATGGTAAAAGTTTGGGAATCCAAGGAAGTGTTTGAGCTGTTTAACAGTCGTGGGCACAGGCCATTTCACAAGAACTTTGACTTTGTCAGGGTCCGCCTTCACCTGACCACTCTCGAATATGTATCCGGTGAAGGAGACACTTTGCAGCTTTGACATACAGTCTGTTAGGAGCTGTCGCAGGACTTACCGTACATGATAGATGTGTTCAGACCAAGTAGAGGAATAAATCAGAGTATCGTCCAAGCAGATGAAGACAAAGTAGTTCACCAAGGCTAATAGATCAATTGGCTCTGGTGACTTGGGAACAAATGAAGACTTTGGGATGGGTGACGGGATGTGTGGCAGGAGGGATTCCAGTTCATGATGCTCCCCATCTGCCAGTCCACATGAGGGTTGTGCACTGACAGCCAGAGATGCCCAAGAACCATGGGGGTATTAAGGGCATCCACAATAAAGAACTTAAGTAGTTTATGATGATTTCCAGAGATAAGCTTTGTCCGTACAGACTGGTCAGTGACTTTATAAAATAGCTGTCCATTTAGCGCCTTGGCACTAACTTGGGGGAGACAGGGACTCTATGTGAGTCCGATCCGGGTGACTTATTTGCAGACCAGGAAACTTCCTGCTGTGCCAGGGTCCAGTAGGGCCCGGATGGAACGTGTGGACTGAGGGGAGAGATAAAGTGGCCGGAAGGAGAGTCCTGGATGGCAGGATAGAGGAAGAACTGGAGGTCACCAATACTCGCACACTTACTGATGGACTGGGTCTTAACTGTAGGGGACATCCAGCATGACCTAAATCCAAGGAAAGTCAGTGTTGCCTCTCCTCCCAGAGAAGACGGGTATGGCCTAATTGCATGAGTTCCTCCTTTGACACTCTGGGGGGCAAGCAAGGGGGTGTGGGCGTGGTCTACAGGTGTGCTCATTGGGTCTGGGAAATTAAATCATCCAGGGAGCTTGGTGGACCCCTTGTAGCTGATTCATCTTTTACTGGTAATTGTTCGAAGTCCCTTGGTGAATACACTCTGTAAAGCTGGGTTTTTCTAGCCAGAGTCCACTGCCTGAAGGTAATGGCATATTCTACCACACTGAGGAGCCCTTGACGTATCTGCATGATCTGCTTAGCCACCTCACCTTCCCTTACTGGATGGTCAAACACTTTCTTCATCTCTGCAATGAATTTGTCCCAAATCCTCATGTTCATATGTAGCCTCTGCCCAATTCAGGGCTTTTTCCTTTAAGAGACCAATAACATAAGATATCCAGTACTGATCACTGGCATACCTGAGCGGCTTCTGCTGGAACATCAAAAAACACTGCATCAAAAGTCCTCTGTATTTACCTGAATCCCCAGAGTAAGGCTAAATAAATAATGTGAGGTCTAAGGGTTAAACACAGGTGATATGTACATCATTAAGGTACACGCCCTACCCCCATCCTACCCAAACATGCACAAGCACTCTTGTTTCATATCTAAATATATAAATGAGTCCTGTTATGTTTTTTTTGTTTTGTTTTGTTTGTTAAATGCAATAAGCTGAAGTCAAGTTATTAAAAAAAAGCAAAATGCCATAGTACTGCCATACTGTCAGACAACAAATTTATCAAATACAGTTTTCTGCATCACACATTGCTTCTTTCTCTCTCTCTCTCTCTCTCTCTCTCTCTCTCTCTCTCTCTCTCTTTTTTAAAAAAAATACCTAATTTATAACTTAACTTGGTTGTGGTTGAAGTTTGCAGTGATGTTTGGTCACTTCACATGGGCACTTAGTTTCTCTACTAACATGCATTTCACAGCTGTTTGATATGATGTGTGATATCTCGTACACAAGCAGCACTGTCACATTCAAAACAAAACACTTGTAGTTATGAGAGGTAAAAAAAAATATCAGGACTTTAACAAATTGGAAGTTCATTAGCAGTGTGACTGGTTGTGTAAATGTAGTCCAAGATGTAGTCATTGCAGAGAATTCACTTTCCCAAAATGTTTACATGGATTCATTCATAAATAGGCTGGACGTTAGGAGACAGTTGAATTCACTGCTGCGGTCAGTTTATGAAGTCATTCCTGTCTTCGCCCACAGGTCCTCCGAGGATGTCTCCAAAATCCCAACGAACACCTCGTGCTCACAGGGTGGCACCCTCCAGAATCAGTGGAGTCCCCTCTGGGGTGGATATGATTTCCCACAATACATCTGGAGGTACTTGGTCCTCAGTGGTCAGTGGAGGTAAAATATGCTTTTTGTTTTTGTTTTGTTCTTTTTTTTTTTTTAATAAGAGATTTGATTTGGATGCCATACATTAAATGACCTTTCTTTCAATATTTATATATTTATCTTGTAATAATTACAGATGAATAAAGATGAGGGACGTGCGGTTTGAATAACTAGCAATAACAATACAAAGGGTTTTTTAAAATATATTTTTTCTCTTTCCTTTCTAAGCTCACAGACCTCGCTCACCCCGACAGAATAGTATGGGGGGAGCGCCCCCTGCCTCCTCCTCCCTCCCATCTCCCCAGACAGGAACAACTCCTGTGGAAAGTGTTACCACGCTGACATTAGCTTCCTCTCCTACTGCTGCTAGTCCTGCCCCCAACATGGTCACCTCTCTATCAGGAGATGGTAAACACAAAGTCCACTGATACTCTCAAGTAGAGGACTGATGAATGAGTGCAAATCGTATGGTAGAATTTGTGTTGTTGGTTTTGTCCATCAAAGGAAATGGCTTCAATCGCTTGTCCTTTTTTGGGCTTGAAGTGCACGTTTTTCAATTTTTCCCTTCTCCCATTATGTAGGCAAAGACTGCTGTGTGCAGGAGGCCAGCCAAACCCCTCCCTCAGCAAACAAAGAGGTCCTCAAGCCTTTAGAAAGTTCATCTAGTATCACCAGACCAGTCTGTAAAGGTATATACACACTAGACATAATTTTTGACCTCATGCACATCCCATCCTTGGTTTACATTTGCTTTTATGTTTATTTGTTGTGTAGTAATTAGAATGGTTGCAATGTAATTCAAAAATGAAAATTTCCATTATGTGAATGGATTTATTTCTGCTTACAGGACCCCCTTCCATGGCACCAGACCACAGAAAACAAATAGATAATTTGAAAAAATTTAGTGTAGATTTTAGAGTAAGTATTTGGCATATAGTAAGGAAATCTAACAATTTAACATAGCTAGCTTAATAATTGATTTTCTTTTTCCATTGCACATCTTCCAGTTGCAGCCTAGTTCAAATCCAGACCCTACCTTTGATCAGATGATGACCAAACCTGTAAGAGATCCAGCAGACAAGCCAAAAGACCTTCCTCTAGAAAAAGCAGCTACAGCAGCACGAGATGGTACCGAAGACAGCGTTGCTGTGATTGCTGCTAGCACCCCTGGAGATCCCTCTGCTTCATCCACGACCACCACAAACACCAGTAAGCCTGGCAGCCCTACTGCTCTGTCTCCATCTCCTTCAGCACTGGACCAGAAGATATCTCAAGGAGTTCAAACAACACCATCTACTTTCAGCAGAGACAAGGAGGCAGTACAAGCGTGAGTAGAGGAGACTAAAGGAAAACCTCAGGCAGCCATGTGCTTATTCTTGTTGAATTATGACTAAACACAAGTGTTATCTGGGCCATGTTAAAGCCTGATTATTTTCTTTTTGGCAGTTCAGATCCATAGTTACAAAAACACTTTGTAATTCAGACTGAATAATGTACGCTACAAACAGAAACTACATTACTCAGTAGTTTTCTTTTTGGTAAAGGATTTAAGCTCTTTGATTAAATTAACAAGAACCATAATATTTCCAGATGAATCAAATGGTAACTTCTAATCTACTCTTTTGCAGTCAAGTAAGAAAATCAACCCTGAACCCAAATGCAAATGAATTCAAACCCAGGTTTAACACACAGGTCAGTACGCCTTCTTACACTACAAGTTTAATCAAATAAATGTCACAAATGTAGATTGTTGTTTTTAATCCTTTTTGTATTGTTGTCTCTATTTGTTATTCTCGTCAACAGCCCAAACCAGCTAACACACCAACACTTCCCCGGCCTCAGGGCCAGCCCAGCCCCTCCATTGTGGTCCAGCAACCCCCTGCTGTGTATGGTCAAACAGTTTGCTTCCCCCAGATGTATCCACTCACATCAGTCAGCCCTGGAGTGCAGGTAACTCGCACACCTGCTTGCTAAAACGTGCAGCATGAAGACGGTTGAATTTATTTTAGTTTAGTGCAGATCACTGAGCATAAGACTGTGCCAGCATGAAATACAGTTCTTGTAAACTAACTTCCAGCAAGATCTCAGATCTGTTTATCTTTTGTCATCTTCCATAAACTTTAAAAATATTTTGTCTGGAAAAGAAAAAAGTATTCAAGAAAACGATAAAAGGAATATTTATGTAATCAAGAAAGTTTATACATACAATTTTAAAAGCATGCTTGTGCCACTTTTTGAGGTTTTCCATGTATTTTTGATGAAAGTTTTTAGAAATGTACATGTAAATGTAAATATATATATATTTCCTGTGTTGCTTTAAGAAAAACTTGGTGATCCAACATCAGACGCATACAAACAATAACGACTAAAGAGTGGTTCTTTTTCCCCTTTTCTTCCCCTCCTCCTCTCTCTCTTGCTTCATTAGAAAAGCATAATATGGAAGGTTTGTGAATTTTTCTAAGATTTCTATTTTTTATTTTTCCTCCTTTTGTTAATCCCAATCAGTACAGATTTTTTTATTTTCTTTTTCCTTTAAATAATTTTTGATTTGAATCAAACTTTTTTTCATTATTCAGGTGGTACATATGATACACCTGGCATTAT
>JAOWBL010000024.1:2650971-2669472 GCA_028564865.1 Zenarchopterus dispar | reverse complement strand
AGCTAACAGCAATGTTTTGCTGCCACAGCTGCCACTGTTTTCACCTTTCCACTCTGTTGCCAGACCCCACCACCTGTTGCTTGTGTCAAAGCAGTTAAACATTACTGCGGTCCTGATTCATAGCTGGAAAAAAACATAAACATTAAAAAAGAAGAAGCTGAGAACCCCAGAAACAATAGCTCTGGCAACAAAATTAAATATTAAAAATGAATAAAAATAGAAACGTATTTAAAATCAGCTTCTGTAGATAGGTCTCTGGCCAGTCTTTCCAAATAGGTTAAAGATCAACCGTCATTACCTAAAAATAAAAAGGTTATTTTATGCACTTCATCATTCAGGTCATACTTTTACCCCCCCCCCCCCAAAAAAACAAATAAATATAAAAAAAAATTTTAAACCTAAGAAAAATTCTGAGAGCTACTTTTGCTAGTTTATGATACGTGTAAACTGATGGAAAGTATGCAACCAGGAGATCACTAGAGCTGGCCACATTCAAAATAAGCTCTATCTGTGGCATCGTGGAGGATGTGGGAAACACACAAACACACACATGAGCATGCACACGCGCACACACACACACACACACACACACACACACACACACACACACACACACACACACACACACACACACACACACAGCTGTAATTGTGGGGTTAACAACACTGATAGAGATGACTGTGTTCTTGGAAACCGTCAGAATCTGTCAGTGACAAAGCCTATGAATAAACGTGTCACTTACTGCACTGCCCTCCTTGCATACTTCTCAGAAATAAAACATAAGCCAAATATGAAGAAGTTAAGACAGTGCACACGAATTCAGAGAACTGGAACTAGTTCCTTGTAAATGAATTAGCTGTGGCTTTGCATGCAAGACAGGACCAATTAGCAACCCTGACAGAGAGAAAAAAAAAAGGTGGAAAGAGTATAAAAAAAGAAGATCAAGTTATTTATTATGAAGGGATGATAGAAATCAAGACCTTAAGCTGAAGAGTGTAACCCCAGAATTGAAAAAGGGTGTAGATTCATTCTAATAGTCACCATGTCACAAGTCAGTTTTCAAGTATATAAATAACCCAAAACATTTTACTACAACATTCAGTGGCTTAGGAAACTATAGAAGAATCTGCTTTTCATGTATAATGGTATACTTCTGCATAAAAAAAATCCACACTGAAACATTCCAACATCATATTTACTCATGCAAATATGCAAATACAAGTGTACACGTAAACTACTGATATTTAGTTCTGTGAAATACTTTTATTAAACAGCTAGTGTCTGCCGGAACAACCTTTTTCTTTGCCAATTAAATAAACGTTTTTCAAATATAATGCACCCAAGACTCTATGCTCACCTCCACTGCAGTAATGACATAATAATATTGTAATAATAAGACGCCGAAGGCTGCTTTGTGGTACGGTATGTCACCGTTCACAAGGACGTTTGCCATTTAACTTCTAAGATGTTTTAGTAATCTACAATGTTGACCATGCAGTCACAATGTCCCTGACTAGAGTCCCATTGACAAAGCACAAAATTAAATACACTTCAAAGTAAAAGTATAACTCTCCAGCTCTCTTTTGAGGTACCTCTTATGTATGCATCACGCTGCAAACTGTTGCAACTATAAGTTTCCATGTACTTCAACAGATTTATTTTTGGACATCAGTGAACACATTTTCAATGACTATATTATCACATTTACACAAGAAGTGTTTGCCTGTAAGGAAGTAAATGAAACGCCCTTCAGGAAATGTATTTCTCCACTAGAAAAATTAATTTAATAAAAGTAATGTAGTAAGACAAACAAAGGCTCACATACATTTCTCTGTAATTCTTTAAGATTTAGGAAATGCCGTGTATGTCTTTCATTTGTTACCTGCCAGAAATTGAGAAATTTTGCACAAAATTCTTCTGAATTATTGATAGAGAATAGCTTGCATATCTGTCTGTGTATCACAAGTGAGGCACAAATCCACATTTGTAGGCCTAACCATGTGTCAGTTATGGGTGTGTGTGTGTATGTGATGGTCAGTTAAGGGTGTGTTATGCATCCAGTAACTGCGCACAAGTGGAAAACACTAATAAACATATTCCCCCTGGCAATTAACACATTTTTATTTAGATACAGTCAAAGCATTGTAATTTTGGTCTGTTCTTTGTGTTAATTATATTTCTTATAAGTGTGCAAAGTTCCTGAAAGAAAGCATGAAAGCTGACTTTAACTTCCTGTAACACCTACATTAACCACACGGATCACAAGAGACTTCCAAGAGCCAGAGCAAAAACTCTTCTAATAACACAACGAAAAATGATCTCGTTTGGCAGCGGGGGAAAAGAAAAGGAAAAAAAAAGACACATGATTATTTTGAAGTGAAAATTCAGAGCACAGATAATGAGTAGATGCTAGCTGTGCCTACCTCTGTAATGGAAACTTGCCTGAAAAGCTGCCCTGAAATAATGGAGGGAGTCAGTCTGAAGCTCGCTAGAAAGGTTTAGACTGATGGAGAGTAAAAAAGCAGATATTCAAACATGCTTACATGCTACAGCACTCATATCAGTTCAAGGTTTTAAAAGATCATGCAGTGTTTAATCATTAAACTACGCCAGCAGAGAAATAAATAAGAACTAATCAGTTTATTTTATGTAGATATATAGAAGAAAACTGATTACCTTCGGGTGACTGTTGATGTTGTACAGGGCAGTGGTGCCAAAGAACCAGGACTGTAAAGTACTGGTTTAAGTAATGAGAAGCGCCTCACTCCATCATCTAAGGTTAAATAACTTTTTGTCGCTTCTTTGCTCAATCAAATCCATGTGATGATTTTTTATGGTCAAGCAGCGTAAGTGCTGCAGGTATTACCGACACATCCTCTAGACGAGGGGTCTTGAACTGCAGTCCTCAAGGGCCGCTGTCTTGCACGTTTTCGATGTACCCTTGCAACAACACACCTGATTCAAATTAATAACCATCATATCATCAGCTTGTCATCAAGGTCTGCACAACTCTGTTAATGACACAGTCATTTGTGTCAAGGTGTAGTGAAGCAAGGAAACATCTAAAACATGTAGGACTGCAGCGAGGACTGGAGTTTTAGACCCTTGCTCTAGATCCATTTACATAGGCTAATTCCACGTATTTAACACACAAATCTAGTGTGCTGCTTGTCCATTTTACACTGATTAACATGGGGCAGCATATTGAGCTTGCCCTATGAATAACTTGCCTCTGAGGGTACACTTAATCGTAGGTCAGGACTACTGTTAACAGAACTGATGTAGGGTGGCAGGATTTTTTGAGGACAAGACGAGAACTTCTGTGAGCTCCTGATCCTCAGAGCTGTGGATGTCATACATCAGCTTATTACAGAACCATATCCTGCAACTGGCTACTAAAATGGCAGACCCTGACTTTGCAAGACATGAAATTTAGGTCACTGACAAACTGAAGAGCCTCAGAAAGAAGTTATTTGCGTTCAACAAACGCAACAGCAGGAGTAGCAGAGGGGGACTGCTGGTCATATTTGTGCAACACAATTCGGGGGAAGTCACTACACAAATCCCATTGTTATTCAACATGGATCCACCACTCACTCAATCTTCTGCATCAGCCAGCTCTTCTAATGTTGGTGAAGCTAGAGAGGCCGACCAAACATGTTACATTCAACTCAATAACATGTTTTGTTATTCTGACTCAACTTCCCTCGCATCAACTTGGCTTTAGGCACCAAAGAGGCAATAACCCACCTTGCATTTACATTACCCATGTGCATTAAAGACACATTAATCATCCAGGGATAATAGGGGGGGTCTAATCTAAAAACATCTTTTGATAATGTCCACAGCTTCTGCAGTTATGTTTACTCAAACCATGTCATAATAGTGCTTGGTATGTGCATGTGTAGCCAGATAGGTGTGAGAGTGTTACTTTGTTCGAATGCTGATGAACAAAAAGAAAAGAGGCTGACAAAAGACAGTTGGACCTGTTTGTTGCACTGCCTGGGGGCTTTCCATATGCTACTCAGCAAGGTCATGTGCACTGGCACTGTGGTTGTAGGTTGCACACACACAAACAGAGACTAGAGGCCCGCAAAGAGGTGATGACAGAGATAAAAGTGTACATGCATTGCTTGAACAATCAAATATTAGAAAATCACCAAAGAAAACCATAAAGCCACGTGATGGCCACCTCATCTGATTTTCATTAATGTCAGCAGAAAACAGAAAAAGTGCGTCACAATTCCTCCAGCAAAAGATGACACTGAATGAGAAAAAGATCTGACAAACATCTTGACCACATGACTCTAACCACTCCACTTCCTTTAGATGTTTCTCTAGATTTTTGTAACTCTGAAACACTCACAAGCAAGCACACATGCATTTTCAACTGTCTAAGATAAGTTTTTCCATTCTGTCTGATAATGTTTGCTTAAGACTTAGTTTAAACAAATGCACACAAAGTTCACAAATGTTGTGTAAAGCTGCAATTAAATGCATCCTCTAAAACACATTTCCCCTCTACTGCATCAACTTAAACTCTTAGGCTTTTCAGTCAATAATCTTTTATTCTATTATGAACCATTTAGCCTGTTTTGACACCACACGTGTATCTTTTGTATCCACTGACTGTTTTTTTCCCCCTTGTTCTTGATAAGAGCCAAAGGCAGCAAGCTATGCAAGGTAACCCTGATTTCTTTACAAACTCTGAGATCTTAAGGTGGTTCCCATCTCTCATTTTTCCCTGACAACTTTACATTTTCTTGACCAAAAACACCCAGAGGGCATTCAGTCAATCCTAAGGATGCCATTAGAGACACCTAAATGGCATCCTTAGGATTCAAAATCCAAAAATTTCACTCTGGGTTGTGTCGTGATGTCACAATAGCTTGACAGAAATGTCACTTTGGTGATATAAACTCTCAGGCCCATGTTCCTGCTTGTACAGTTCTTTCTCCGTATGATTTTATACATAATGAAAGCGTGTGTGACTGAAATGAAGCAAATTCTGACCGCTTATCATGGAACCAGGCTCAACATTCAACTCTTATCCCTCCAACATTCCACACGCTGCTCTGTCCCTGTTTTTCCCCAAAATGAGTAACACAACACCAGGACAAAAGCAAGAAAAGCAAATGGGAGATCCTGATATTAACTCCATCCTCCACTTCTGACTGTCACTTTTTTGTCTTCAATACTTGCTCAAAACCTGGGCAATTCCTCCACAGGTTAGAGAGAAAAGACAAAACTCTAGTAAGGCCATGTTGGTCAAACACATCACACGTCTAAAACCTACTACACTGCTTAACCACAGGAACAATTGGCCTATTTCATCACCCTCCTTATACCAAAGGCAGCTCTTAGTTAATTTTTAGCTGTGGTCATTTATCAAATTTGGCTAAATAACGCAGGGTGAACACCTTATATTTAAGCTCACTTTTGTAGAAATATTTGGGGTGACTAATAGTAGTCACACACTACTGGTACTAAGTTATCAGAAAATATCTGGCATTCAGTTGCAAAAACCTTGTAAAACACATCTTTGCCGTCAAAGGTGGACTCCCTGTACAGCGTTTCATTTTTAGCACAACAAGAATCCACCAGCGATGCATCACCACGTTCTGTTTCAGCACAGCGCTTCAGGCTCATCTCTCTAACTCTGCAGCCTCAAGGAAAAGCCAAACACAAAATGTCACAAAAACGGAGATAAAAGTGTTTTAAAATACTGTGACATTTTTTCAGAATCCACTTTACTGGGCCATGAGTCTAAAACCAAAAGATAGTAAATTTTCAGGCTGTTTTGTTCTTGAAGGCCTTTGACACAATTTTGAGAGTATTTATCAACTACTGATAAATCTTATGATACACTGATTATTATCGTAGTCCTGATTTAGTTCCTTAGTCTAGATGTTTCTACCTAGTTCTAATGGTGTGGAATGACATTACATAATAGCAATTATATGTACATTTATAACATTTAAATGGAAAATCATCCCTTGCACACTATGCCACCATAAATGCTTTGCCTCTCCCTGTCTTTGACACTTGCCTGTTTTTGTTATCTTCCAGAAGTGGTCATATGATATCGAATTAAGCGCATGCAAGTCTTTCTAAAGGCCTTTGGTTTTGTCTATTCACACTAGACTACAATGCCAATGTCTACAAACTCAAACAAACTCCAGAAGATCAATAATTTTCAGTTTACAAGGGTTGAACTCACAAGAGCAGGAGTGTGGCCAACAGGCATAACCAGAATCAAAATTTTAAGATTTAAAATGAAACTACACTAGTGCAGAACTTGCTTGATTCTTTCCAACTGAGAATTAAGTTTAAAAGTTGGATCAGATTGATTTCATCTGTAATACAGTGGATTAAAGTTGTAATTTGGCTTTTCTTGGGAAAAAATGGGTTCAGAGATGTACTTTTGTCTCCTTATACCCCGAATAGCTGATACAAGTTCAAAAGCAGTAACTGACCAGTTGATCTATAAATAGCTGACCAAATGAGAGACATTACGTTTTTGAAGCCTTTGATACAGTTAATAATAAATGCTTTCCTCAGAGCTTTGTGGGTTTTAACTTTGGAGAATCTCTCTATGACTCACAGTATTCCTGACAAGAGTCATTACTGCTGATTTTGCCTTCATACTGACTCTGTACTCGGTCTTAATCCTTTAAACCCTCCTTTCATTCAAGTATGGTGTGTGAAAGCTTTTATTAGGGAGAAAAAAGGGGACAGAATATGGGACCAAACTATATGAAGAGTGAGCTTTCTAAAATCCAACACAAACTTTATCATTTATGAAGCATTGCATTAATCATGCCAGTAAGATCATTACCAAGTAAAATGGGTAAATTATAAACTTTAGTGAACAAAATCCTGGCATGAATACTATAAAGTTTTTTTTCAATGTTAGTATGTTGAGTATGTAATAAAAATCGTACTCATGGACTTGCACTTTTGTCATATTCTCAATGTTTTATCAGTGTCTCTGGGTTTTTAGATCCTTCCTTTGTGCCCACTTGTGCAGGAAATCTCTCGCCTGCTTTTGTCCAAAAGCTTTGCTGTGCTTTCCCATGACTGCAAATGTTTTCATTCAACACCGGTGAACTCAGCTGTAACTCAACACCCTGCCTTGGCAGCTTTACTTCTACATGCAGATTTCTATGTTAAGAAGGTATCGTGTAAGAAACTGATTTCACAAAGTACAACACGAGCCGTCCAGCATGTGATGTTTGCTTTTGTCAGTGTTTTCAGTGATCCAGTTTGGTGGTTTATTCATCAGGGGTTTGTATTAGCAATGGCTAGTAGTTGGATCTAAATGCCAGGGGCCACATGCACAAATGATGCAGAATCTGTGCACCTCAAGACTTCTTGAGACAAAGTGCACACAGGTTTTTGAAGCAGTTGGATGTGGTGAAATATAAATGGGAAAAAAAAAAACAACTAACAGAACTGAAATAAAGCAATACCGCCAACTTCAATAGAAATATGGTGATTTCTGAAAAAAAAAAAGATTTTGTTTATTTTTATTACTTCTGTTAGTGATTCATGTTTTTTGAAAAAAGCAGCTTTGCAACATATCTAACAAAATCTTGGAGAAACAGTTCTCAGGCACTGAACTATAAAAATAGGTGATATCTCTCTCACAGGAGGTCACGCATTTCTCTGCCGCTACTCTGAACATGTTTGAGAGCTGTGAGGAGCAATGCTAGTGACTGAGCTATTTGCACAAGTGTTGTCCTTGTGGTGACTCAGATAAAATGTGTGTGGCAAAAAAAGTTGTGATGTGACATTGTAGCTATCTGTGTGGGTGATAATTCTGCAAGTAAATCTGACTAAAATAATGTCACATTTATCCAAGGCTCTATATGTTGTATAACTGTTATCATGTAGGGGACTACAAAAAGCAAAACAAAACAAAACAATCTGTAAACACCAGTGAAATATTAGTGCACCAACCTTTACCCTCATAAATCTTTGAGAATATTCCACATATATGTAATAATTTTGAAGTAAAAAGGGTATAAAAGTCAAGTATTGACTCCTTTTTTTCATCTTGCACAAACACAATGGAAAGCATGTTCAGTGAGAGGCCAGTAACAAGATTACAGCAGATATTTTCTTTGTTTTTTTTTTCTTTTTGTTTTTCTGTGTCTTGAAATTGAACATCAGCTGCACATTGTTCAAGCACTCCTTGAAAAGAGATGGATGACATTTGTAGATTAGATGACGAAGACTTGCAGAAGTTAATGATGGAGATACCAAGCTTTCATTGTAACAATGACAACCAACGGGATTGCAGCAGAAATTTCAGTCCCTTTTGCTGTTAAATTGCCATTTCTGCCATTTAACAAATCACGTGATGCAAAATGGGCAGACTAGTTTGGGCAGGTCAGGTGAGAGAAACTGAAAAACAGAACCTTAGTGACAGGCACACAAGTTTGAGCAATCCTATTCATTGAGCCAAAATAGACAGTCATTAGCACACTTGGTCTCATGCTTTATCGGTCTTGTCGAAACAAAAGCATTTGTTACATGATATCTGCACCATATATACATGTGGTGAACACACGCTCTGTGAATACGCTGCTGAAGACTGCCTGCATACCCACACATAGTACATGACTCAATTTCTAAATTTCATGAAACTCTATCCCTGGAAAGAGGAAAAGATTTGGCTTTGTGGGTGAGATATGAAGACTACAAGTGATATAAAATGAAACTATCTCTGAAGAAATGATCTGTGCTCTGACTGCTGTTGTCAGCAGAGTCAGTCTGGCTGGCTAGATGAGCTACACAACTATTTAAATGGGTGCTATTCCCGTTATATCCACTAGGCGTTTGTCTAGCCTTGGACATCAGATTGTTGCAGAAAAAATATCACACTTCACAGAAACCAGAGCTGACCGTCAGCCTGGAATAAACTGTTTCCGTATCTTTTTATTAAGGGACTATATTTCCATGAGGCATAAATCTGTGGTTGAGTTTCAGGTTTAACCTAGAACCAAAAGATCTGACAAATCTCAATTTATTTCAGTAACATTTTTATGACAGGCAAGCTTAATGCCTTAAAACATTGTGTAATTCTATATACAATAAATTGAAAAAAAAAGGGGGGGGGGGGGTATGGTTATATAGGCCTACTGCATTCATGTGAGTTTAACCAAGGAGTATTCCAACAACAACAACAACAACAAAAAGGATTTTATAAACTTTTATGTTTTCTAAGAATTTGTAAGACATCTTAAACTCCACCTGTCCTCCTTTTTCTTGGAATATCTACTCGCAGCCTGTATTTTTCAGGTTCCCTGCTATTGTACTTCCTATGTCAGCTTCATTGTGTTTCTCATTCAGCTGACTGGGGCCCATGAGCTCTGAGCTTTAGTTGTGGTATGCAGCAAGAGCCAAATTAACGCTGCATGTTGCCATAAGACAGCCTCAAGTACAACAAGTAACACAGAACAGATGGACACCAAGGTTTAGTTGTTGGAAAAGTATTTTCCACTGATTTTGCAAACGCCTCTTACTGTCAGAGAGAGAGAAAAAAAGCAAAAGAAAAAAAAAGTGTAAGTGTACACCAAAGGAAAAACACATTTTTGACACAGATCTAAATGCAGCTCGTCCCAGTTATACTGTTACTAGTTATACTGTTACTGTAAATTCTTTCCTTTTCTTTGTACTAAAGGCTTAGAGTAGTAAATGACAAGGCTTTTATCATATCAACATACTAAAAAAATATATTAGAGTCTATCGCAAGAGCACAAACACAGAGAAGAACGAACTTCAAGAGCAACATGACACAGTGTAGGCACATGTACACACAAGCATGAAATGAAACCATGTGGGAAAGATTAAGGCTGAAAGAGCTGGAACAAACACATGTAAGAGGAACAAACACTCACATGCACACAGCTGAAATGAGATGAGAGGGGTATGATTAAGATGAAGACTACAGGAGGTCTGAGGAAGCATATCAGACTGTAGAAGTCTGTGGGAACACACTCTAAAGGAGAGAATACCACGATTTTCCTGGCAAGATTCTACCCTCATCTATAATCCTGACTACTGGATGTCAGATGAAAGGAAAAATAGGGCTTGCAGTTGAAGAAACAGCTTCTCTGGTTGTATTACCGAAGAGGGTAAAAGATACTGGGACATGAAGAAAACTGCACAATAAACTACAAAAATATAGCAGAAGGGTAGAATTTGTATGAAATAAATTCAACTACACATCGGCAGGAATAATTTGTGTCATGGTATCAGTTGTCCACAGCAGGTTGGTGCTAAAGATTGAGACAAGACTGAAAATGCCAGGGTGAAGTCTTAGACAATACTGAGCAGATTGTGGAGATGTCTGCTTTTTTCAGCTGACAAGACAAAATTCACTTCTGCAAAAAAATACAAGCTGCGCTGACTCCACTTTGTTACATTTGTCAATCCATCTGAAAAACTGCACCAGGACATGAAACCTGTCTATCAAATGCCATATCATGTTACTATTTTTCTCCACAGAATTTAAATTGCAAGAACTACGAAGAAATCAAACTTAATTTTTTAACCCAATTAATTCCACTGAACATTGTAGAGTATTACTGTATATTATCACTCTGATATCACAGGAAATTTAAATAAAAATCCTTTGAAAAGTGTTTATTATGTCAACATTTTACTGACAAACTTGGAGTTCTTTGTCAGTAGTTTCAGAACATGACCTAGATGTGCAAAGAGAAGAGATTATGAAAAAAACTGACTATGAACATTTGATGATTAGATTTTTCTTGTATTTTCACTTGTTCTTGTGGGTTAGGGTTCGGGAAACTGATATTTATTGCATGCTTTGGGCCCCGATTTACTTTCACCTTCCCATTTCATTTCAATTAAGTTACTCAAATCTGTATTAAAGCTGGCATTACTTCTGAATCAAAACTTTTGCTTGAATTTTCAAGGGTGGTGTTAACTGCAAAGTACTGTCAGTCAAATTTGAAAAAATAAAATTGAGAAACCAAATTGTTCTTGCTTAGCTTGACTTTTTAAAAAAAAAAAAAAAAAAAAACCTCTATTCCACTGATAACCAGCTTCACAGAACTATATACATGCAATTACAGTAGCCATTTTTTCCTTATAATATGGTGCAATGTTTGGTTATAATATGTGCAAAAACTTCAGATTATGCAGAAGTGAAACTGGCCCCTGTTTCCACTAAAATTAAAGGAGAAGCACACATCTGACAATATATTCTGCGTTGAGAGTTTATTTTCCCTAAGGACTATGTGTACTGTTCAGATTTTTTATAGGTTTAAAGTCTGCTTGATAAATACAGGAAATGATAATCTAATGTGTTGCTTAAAATCTGACAGGAGATTATCTTGTATTGCCCTTTCAGGCGCAATACAATTTTCAGTAGGGAACTTACAGCTGTGCCTCGGCTGCAGCTTTCTCACGCGAAACATTATCAGTTTCCATGCAGCTTGCTATTTTATACTAAATGAGCTCACTGATATTACTTCTGTTTCTCACACATATAGACACATTAACATATATAAATAAAAACACACACAAACACAACCAGTGGATTCCTATTCCATGCACAGTGTAGATATGTACACAGACTTACAACACACGCCCTTATTCTAACACATATACACCCACAAAAAGTCCACGAAAGTAAATCCAATTTGAAATTCATTAAAAAAAAAAAAAAAAAAAGTAGCATAGACAGAATATATAAATAGGAACATCAACTTACAACAGGCTGGTGTGCGAAAAATTTATTTCAGGGTGTGGATGCATTTGCTTTTTCTTGTGTGTGTGTGTGTGTGTGTGTGTTAAAAAGCAAGCATGCAACTCTGCTGTTCTCCTTCCTTTTAAGGCCATTCTCAGGACCTTATCTATCTGTCCTGCCAAGATTACACACACAGACGTACGTGTGCAGACACACATACACACAAAAGAGAGGGAAAACACTCGGAGCATCAATGCAATTGACTTGCTTAAGCTAAACCATAATGATCCTGGTGAATCCTGCCAATGCCTTCCTATTCCGTACAACTATGCATCCACAAACCCACAAATGCATACGAACACACAAAACTCAAGCTCTATCATCAAGTGAATTACCTCACACGAGGATAAGGCTGCAGCTGTTTGACGAGTTGAGGGCTGCTAAATATAATAGACTCAAAACACACACAGTAAGACACACATGTATAACAGCTTTTTCACTGACCTCTCATTGAGCTTGACTAAACACTTTAAACATAAGAACACTGAATTCACAAGATATTATTCAAACTAGCTGCAATAATACTTGTTTGGGGGGGAATTGCAAACTGTCTTGAAGCTGGCCCCATCTGGAAATCCTAAATGGTTTAATGCTCTGAGCTCTTATTTTCAGGGATGCATTTTAGTACGAGCTGTGGTGTGAGCTGTGGTGTGATGAAATGTCAACAAGCAAAGTCAAAGGAAGGCAATTTGAACTTAATATTCCTAATTTCAAGAAATGCAAGTTGTTCAAAAAAAACCTGTTTTTTCCCAAATGTGGTAAAATTAGATTTTATAATGGTTTAGTGGATGTATAAATATGAGGTAAGAAGTACAGAAGTTGTGACTGGCTGAAGCAAACCCAAAACAAACAGGAAACAGTGTGGGAGGTATAAGTACACACTAAAGGGTAAAACAAGGCATGAATCATGCAGATTGTTTGATGTATACAAGTACAGAAATGTCACACTGTGAGAAAAAAAATGCCATACTCATTGAATAGGGATAAGTATATTTTAAAAGTATGTGCCAATGAGTAATGATTCAGTAAGGCCAACGCTGATAAAATCAAAATCTAACTGCATTTCCTGCACCTTCGTCATCTAGGTTAGAGCAAAGTATCTTTACCCTGTCTTCGAAAGTAATCAGTGTTCAATGGAATTTTAACAGCAACACTGCCAGTTTGGATACAATATAAAATGATCTAGCCTGACTAGCCTTCATTATAGCAAACCCAAAACAAACAGGAAACACTGGACTAACTATATATAGAATTATTTATTTTTCAACTGCAATGACAAAGGTGTCATGAAAACCACCTATCAGTATTCTGAGGTGAAGTTAAATGTCATTACAGCTTTTGTCGTGTTTTCTCATGTGGCAAAATGTGCCCCAGAGAAGCTGTAAGATGAACTAAAATACCATGTATAAAAACAAACAAACAAGACCAGAGAAAAGGGGTGATTTTAAAAAGGAGAGGGATTAGGGGGAAACCCCTAAGACTAAAACAGCTGGAAACAGGAAATTACTTTGAGTTTTCATGTGTGTGCTTGTGTTTTTGTTCATTTAGAGTATGTTGCATTGTTAATGTACGCTTACCAAGCAAACCCTTTAAAGGTTTCTGTGGGTTGCCATCTTATTGACACAAACAGATCTGCAGACTTATCTTGTACAGATATGAAACACAAGATGAGGAACCTGCCAGATGTGAAATGGCTTAGTAGTCTGCAAAGTTCTGAGAAGTTAAAAAAAGGCATTTTGAGAATTGCACATCTACAGTCCTGTGAAGCAAAGTGTGTTCACAGTAGGCAACATCTGTACAGAGATGTGGACTACGTGGAAGTTGTCAGATATCGATTACAAAACCTGAGTGTGGCATTGTTGAAACATCTGCAGGTTACACCTTCCTTCACCAGTGACACAGCTTAAATGAGATACTGTGATCTTTGAACTATCACATGCTTTGGTAAAAACAGCAGATACAATGGAAAAGCAGGATTTTCAACCATGTCCTTAAACCTCTGTCCAGAGCAGCTGGTTTGATGGGTGAAGTGAGCCAGCTTTGCTCTACCCACTTCCACTGTATAGCAAATGCAGCAGGAAGTTTAGTTTGGTGGAGGTAAAGACAGAAAAGCTGGATAATTCTACTCAGAAGAACATTTTAGTATTCGCTAAAGTTGGAGTGAAGATGCACCAACTTCATTTTTGAAGCCAGTATCACTAAGCTTATTTAGATGCATTTAGAGTAGTAACTATAGCCTAAAAACAAAAGTTAGCTACTGAAAGTTGAATTTTAATAAATGGGAAAGTAGAGCATTATAAAGAGTCTTGTTAATTTTAAGAATGTACAAATGTAAATGTGCACATGAGAATGTGTTTCTACCTTGGGAGGATCATAGAGCTCCAACTGGAACCTCTCCCTTCCTCCTCTTTCTCCTCCACTTTGAGCGTCCCTGATCTTCCTGACCAGCAGGCGGCAGCGTTGCCAGTGGGGCTGAAAGTCTGAGATAGTGTCATCCACCAGCAAGTACTTAAGTTGGTCCTCTTTACAGCAGCCACTCACATCTGATCTCCTTGGCCTAAAGCTTCTGCTTCGAAACCAACGGAAACTACTAAAGAAGTTAGAGACAACGCCACGCCGTTGTGAAGTGGGTGTGGCTTCAGAGGTCTGACAAGAGGAGTGGGAGGAAGTGGATGAAGATGACCCTTCCTCATTGGTTGAAGAAATCCCTGCCACTCTGTCACCATTATTTGGGGGATTATTGGTGGTGGTGGTAGGGTTGGGGTTGATGAGAGTCAGGTCCTGTGATGAGCGGGGACTGGGTTGGGGCCATCTCTTGAACAGCCGTTTTACTGTCTGCTGTATTTGACTGACAGAGAAATGTGTGTCGTCAGTGTGCCCAGGATTTGAAACCAAGGACTCAGAGGAGTACCGCTCAGTCAGATGATGTGAATTAGCGCCAGAGATCTCTTCGTTGCTATGGCTATGAATTAGTGGTGATGCACTGCCAAAACTTCGCGATCCTGAAAAGGAGTTCCCTGAAGCACATCTCAATGGCTGCTCTTGTTCCCGGTTTACCACCACCGACTCCACCTTTGGTGCCAAAGACAACAGACCTGCTCCTCCATTTGGCCTGCCTGCCTCCCGATAGTCCTGCGTCCCAGAGAAAGACGCGAGCCGCAGTTGATTAATGACAGCATGTGATTGAGGAGCTGAGGGTAGTAAAGATGTGGAAGAGGTGTTAACGGAAGCAGAAGAGCACTGTGTGCTCTGGTTGAGTGGAGTGCCGTCTTTGTCAACTTCGCAGCAGAAGTGCTGTTGGAAGAGGTCGGTGAACTGTTTTGAAAAAGCTTCTGGTGGGAGCACGTCGTGTTGTGGATGCTCTCTAGCAAAATTCCGATAATGTCCGGCCAGCTGCCGGGCTGCAGAAATGGCATGAAGCTCACAGAACTCCCTCCAGCCTCTTGGGGGCACTGCTACACTTTGACCTCCTCCTGCTGAAGTGGTGTTGGCTGGATGGATAGTGTTACCATTCATTGCAGTAACCAGGCTGGCTGAGAATCACTGCTGCAGGACAAACAAAGTTTAAAAGAAAAAGAAAGACAGAGGAAAAGACACAGGTTATTGGAGAGAAGGCAAGGGTCAATTACAAGATATGGGTGCAGAGATAGTTTATAAAATTACAGAATTAAGGAGGGATATGTAAATGCAACTAGGTCAATATAATGTGGAGTCTTGTGCAAAAACTGGAGGACTAAAAATAAAACTGGCAAAACAGTCAGCATCTTTTTTCTGTACTTGAAAGTTTGAAAGATTTCAAACATTAGGAAAGTACAGGTAAAAACCCAGATTTGATCAATGCTCAGTTTTTAACATTTCATATAGATTTACAGAGTCATCAAATAATCTTTGGCAAATCAAAATTTCCTAGAATGTCCTCATAGATAAGGATGCCAATAGTTCACTCTAAGAATGAAATGGTGACCATTTGTGGAAAACCTCTTAGCTGGAACACAGGATTTCCTTAAACAAAAACAGAAAATTAGTGTGAAATGGAGTCAAAAAAAAGATTACTGAATCAATTCTGCATCGTACTCCACTGATACTATGAATTATTCCAAATACGGTACCTGATAATGGTAATAAGTCAGACAGGCAGTGATAAAATTCTGATTGAGGAAGTATAGTTAGAAAAATTCTCAATCAGATTGCATGTATGGCCATCTGTGTTTCTGTGTTTATAAGTGACCCATTTGCTTTTATTTCCTCTCAAGATGTCAATGAAGCCTTAAGACAGAAATAATTGCGAAACAAACTTACACTGTTTATACACCAAGTGTGCTTTGAAACATTCTGTTGTTATTCTTTTCCCCAGCTCTTTTGATCTTTTTTTCACAGAGTAGAAAGTACATGTGAAAGTAGACAGGGGATTACTTGGGTTTTTGGATTAGAAAAGAAAAGGAGCACTGAGAAAGATTTTGTGTCTAACTGCTTGACAACTGGACTGACCATATTTTTTGAAGTGTGTGCGTGCAACTTTCTTTGCATGCTCTGAGGTTGTGGTCCTATGGTAGTCTGGCCTACTACAGTAACTCAACTTGTTATTCTCTTTTCTGGGCTTTGTTTCACTTTCTTACTTATGCACTGCATAGAGTGGAGGATGATTAGTAAAGCTGAACAAAACTCTTTGTGATCAACTAATTTCATGACCAAAAACATGACAAAGCTGGCTTGCCATGCATCTTTTCAGGTTTCTGTACTAGTGACATTTCAGTTTTGTTGTGGAAGCTCCAGATTAAAAGTTAAATATAGTTAACATTAATAAGTGACAACATTCAGAGAATATTGGTTTCTCATACTGTATAGATGTATATATGTTCTTTGAGTTTGCTTTCTGAGTTGGTAATTAATATGGAGCAACCAGATTTCACCAGGAGATACATGCAGTCAGTCTGTCAAACATTTAATACACATTTAAAATGTGCTAAGTTTCGGCAAATTTATTTGCCTAAACTATCTGCTATCACCAGGAGAAATAAGAACAGGAACAAGTTAAATACCTATTTAGTGCCAAACGCAATTTGCACTATGTTACAAAACTTCCAGCAAATTCTGAGCATCCAGAAAAGCATCAGTCACATGTTTTATTTCAAGCCTTACATCTGAATTGACAGTGACAATTTCAATTTTGATAATGAAAAGATGAGAGCCAAAATATGTAATGTTATTACATCAACGTTAGATCAAAAGCTCTATCGTAGTTAAGCAAAAGATAAAAAATTAAAAACTGAAAAAGCCTTGGTTTGAAGTTCTAACTGTAATTACCAAAGATAAAAGGCTGAACATTCATGCTAGAAATTATATCAGATCCTGCAACGCTTGGCGTGACTATCTTACAACACATTTTTAAGAAATATGAGGTACATGACCCACATTTCAGATACTTTGTGTAATAATTATAATATAATATTTATTAAAAAAATTTTGTTCAGTATTATAGTTTCCAGTTACCTGTGCAGGTGTAGCATCAACCAAGCAAAATAATAGTAAACACACACACACAAACATAACAACGAAAACCTCTAACCTTTGAAATAATAAATAAACAGAATCTAACTTTGACAACCCAGCTAACTTGGATACTAGAAAAACACCCAACAATCTGTCATCACTTGCATCACTTGACTGATTTTTAAAAAGAAACTGTGATTCAGCAAACTGAAATCGAAATTCTAAATGAACTTAAGTCAAGCTTGTTTTTTTTTTTTTTTAATCATATGAACGCAAACTAGAAATTATTCAACTGCACTAGTTATAGAAGATGATTCAATATTGGATTTTTCTGCAAGCAAACAATAACAGGTGGAATTATCTGAAAAGCAAGACTTATTAGAAGATAAAGAATAATGCCTAAACAGTCTGCATAAATTTTGGAAATACATTATGTAACAACTACAGGTTAGTTTTTTTTTACTAGTATATACATGCCTCCAGTAATGTGCTGCTGAACATCAGAACACACTCAGAGCTAAACTCCAGTAGTATTAACAAGAACTTATCCTTGTCAAACTTATTTGCCTAGAGTACATACCATCTTCCTCCAGTGTAGCAGAGAAGGGTCTATTCTAAATAAAGTATTTGTATGTGTGTGTGGGTGGGTGGGGGGGTGGAGGTCCAAGACTGTGCTCCAAGAGATCACAGGAAACCACAACAAACAGGAGGGTCATTGTGGTTGGGATAAAACATGGAGAATTATGTCTCGTTATCTGGTGGCTAATATTGCTCTTCATGGTCTGAGCAACAATGTTCAAAGGCAAAAAAGTTTTCAAAACTTGGAACCATGTCTCATAATAACTCAACACATTTTTCTTGAGTGTTGTCAAACATACCAGGGGAGACGTACGTCAACAAGGCGGTGAAAACTTGGCATCGTGAAATATTGCGTCACTACAGTTCCTGGATGTGTCCTGTCACAACAACCAATTCCCTTCCTGTACATTTCAGAGCGTGCTACGTGCATGCCCCCTTCTGCCCCTCCAGCTGGCCCCCCCCAGAAGTCTGTTTCTATCTGCCTGGCCAGCCCAGCCATGACTCAGCACTGACTAACTACAGAGCATGTACACACACACACACACACACACACACACACACACACACACACACACACACACACACACACACACACTACACACCCCACACCCTTCACTGTCTAGTCTTTTTGTCAGTTTTGTACTTTT
>JAOWBL010000024.1:2608278-2644552 GCA_028564865.1 Zenarchopterus dispar | reverse complement strand
CATTTTACTGCAGGAAATAAGTCTAGTAAAATAACATAAAGTGAACCCAACCCAAGTGAATACAAACTTAAAGACATGGTTGTGAGTATCGTCAGTATATGCTTTCTGTAGGTTACTTTCTGTATTCCATCTTATCACCTTTTCATCCTTTTGATGGTTGCAGGAGATTTCAGCTATACACTGAGTGAAAAGACAGGGGACATGTTGGACTAAGGACAAAGTATTTCAACTTTTTCAGCCTTCATACAGATACTGATGCCTAGGGTTTATGTAAGTTAAATAAAATGTAGCAGCTGCAACTGAATATTTGTAGAAGCAAAATTAATGTTATGTCATATGTCAGCAATACATTTGATATGAAAGGATGCACTCAAGGACTGGTTTAATTTTTTGGATAACCAAATCACAATTTTTTTTTTCAATATCAGGACCAAAATTCAATCATAATATCAAATTGGTGCATCCTTACCCTTGAAATATCCCAAGTTCATCACAGTAACATGGTCAGTCACACCCATGCACTTTGTAAACATAATTTCTCACAACATGGGCTTGATACTTCTACTATTCAAATTCATTTCCACCTAAACAGAATGTACCGAGTCAGTCACAACAGGAGGAGTGAGCTTGATCCAATAACTCATACAAGAACATCCAAGAGCCACTACTCAAAAATAGTGAGAGGACAACAGAATTAACATTAACACCTTCTATCAACAAGTTTATACTGCAAAACTAGTGACAGTCATTCTCTGGCATTCCTACTTCACTTTGTGTCATTTTGATGTCTTGATGATATTACTATGATTGCTGCTGTGTCTATGCACATGCATCATTTCTCGTATTGGTGGTATGGAAATCCAATGACCTCTGGAGGGAATTCCCTCTGAGTTAATTGACACTGTCCCTTGGAAGCCACAGTTATCAATACCTATGAAAGCTGAATCAAAAGGAAGCTGAGTTATTCTTTTCAAGAGGTGAAGAATGATGACAATTGGATGGTTGACCATCCCACAGCCACATGAGGACAATAAAGAGAAAGAGCCACGTGCTCTAAAACTCATGTCTAAGTCAGGATCATCTATCAATCTTATTAACGGACATGACACAAGTAGGGCATTAAACTTAAAACTGGGAAATTAATCCCCAACTCTGCCATGTGTCATGGAGTCCTAAGTCAGTACAATGAATCCCACACTTCTCATTGGGGATGATTGTACAAACAAAAACACTACTGTACATAGAGTGGATAATGAAATGCACTGCATGAGTGTGCTTGTGTGAATGAGAAACACACTGTAAAACAGACTTTATGAGGAAGAGGGACTGCCCAAAGATAACCTAAGCAGGCATGAAGAAAACATGCCAAAGTCCAAAGAGAAAGCCCCCACTAAGATTCAAACCTTTGAGGTAACTGCACCACCCACAACATTATATATCCTCCACTTTCTGGATTCATTTTTTTATATACAAAATGTGAAAAATAAATATTGCAAAGAAGAGTTTGCAGAGAAAATCAAATCACATTTGTGATTTTCTTTGATCCACAGTCCAAACCCCAAAGAGGTTTCCGTCCCTCCATTTATCATCTATATATGCTTATTCCTGTTTAGGGTCACAGGGATCTGCTGGAGTCTATCCCCAGTTCTCTTCAGCTGAAAGACAAGGGTACACTTCATTTAACCTTACAATATTATAAACATATAAATATTGTAAATCATCACTGAGGATAAACTGATTTTTCCCCATTGCAACTATTATATGATAAAAACATAGATTAGAATGAATAATGATAGTTATAATTACATTTGTTTAAGTTAAAATAACATACTTTGCCCTAATTCAAAGGGGGAAACTGAAACAGCTGAACATGTGCACAGAAACTTTTTTTCTGTACTCAAGCTTTGACCTTGTAAGATTAAAACTGAATGACTGAACATTTAATATGGACACATTGAAAAGCCAGACAGTTTAAGTAAGTTTTTCAGCTACAAAGTCACCAAAGGCTGACTTCTTTTTTACTGGAACCATTAAACTGAGGCCAAAACCAACAATCCATTGCTCACAAGCCGGTTGAGTCAAATCTATACAATTCTGCCAATTCAAGCATTCAAGACTCAGACAGAAAGAATTTGACAGACATCTCTGTTTGAAATCCAGCACGTTATGAATGAGTCATCCCTTCTCGAGATGCGTTTCTGATTCACTGTGAATTTTGAAGATGGTAATATTAAGTATCTGCAATATTATAGTGTGTCTGTGCATAACTATGCGTGGGGATGTTCAGGGGATTTGGATGTGAAATAATTGACTTCTTCAGTCACCGATGTACTGTGAATCATCTGCAGCCATCTGACTTCCTGGAAGGCTATTTCAGGAGTTATAAACTTTTCCACATTGGGACTAATGAGGAGCCATTTCAGTTTCACTGCAAAGCTCTTACAAAACACCTCTTTCTGAAACACAACCATTACCCAAGAGTCACGTTTTGTGCAGCGATGGCAAATTCTGTGTTTGCGTTGGGAAAAAACTGAATGATGCAAATGGGGTATTTTTGCATGACAATTAGATCCCACTTTCACTTCAGCTGAGGCATGACTCTCATTTCTGCTAAACACACAAACAATACAATGTTTGGTTCGAATGTGTATGTAACACTCAAAATTGTCTCTTAATTATCAACAGACATTTCTATCTGGCATGATTTCAAGTTAGCATAATGGATAATTTTAAAAACTGCCCAAAAAATACGTCAAATTAAAAATCTGTTATTTCCTTATCAACTAGAATTATCTGGTATTTTTGCTTAAAAATTAGTTTTAATTGTATGTATGATGATTTAACTATCAATTTACTGTTGTGGAACTATACAATGCAGTTGTGAAACCTTGTGAAAGTTGTGAATGCAGTTGAAATGTTGTTAAAGCTTGTTTTTTCTTCTTTTATTTAATGTGATAGTACAACTTGATGGAAAAAAGGCAGTCTGTACTCTAAGACTAAGGTTTTTCACAACATACTCATAACACCGCAGTTAACATAAATCAAGGCCATAATCAAGATTCTTTCAAAAACAAGACCAGGGGTGTTTTGAGGTATACACATACAAATAACCACATGGTCACTAATTACCACTTCTTTACAAAAACACAGCATGTGCATCCCCTCCTAATAAAAATACACACAAACCTTTCATAATTAACTGAACTGAACATTATTTTTCTTGTGCATGTATCAATGTTGTGAATCTACACACAAAGCTGAGACTTTACAATCTGGTGGCAAAATTCCTCACAATTCAGATAAGAACACACATGAACTACTCAAAAACAGGGTCTCCACAATCACCAGAGAAGAAACCTTCCTTTACGTTCATTTTACTTTCCTGATATTCCATTTTCCTCCTTCCATTTTTTTTTCTTCAGAATCCAACCCCATCTGTTATCTCCCACGGCTCCTCTATTTCTCCTAGCCTCCCTTCTTCCTCTTCTGCTCTCCTGAGAGAACATCTCTAGGTCAGACCTCTCTCGTGGTCTCATCAGTTGATTTCTTAGAACCCCTGAGGGAAACGGAAGAGCTGATGTCCGATAACATCTCTGTTAAAGATACCGAGTCATGACATTGTATCTGATAATCGAGACTACAGAGTTCATAACTTCTACTTTAATTTTGTTGCATTCCAAGAAGTTGCACTATTGTCTTTCAAGGAAATATTTCAAGACAAAAAAAATGCTTTGGAGACTATAAACTAATTAATCATTTAAGCAGAAAATCCTGTTATAATCACACTGAACAAGTGTCATGCCCCTGTCTGGGGGAGAATCCAACATTTTTCTTGGTAGTGAAAACCTTCAACAGAGTTACTGTTATAAACAACAATATTTAAAGGGGCATTAACTTAAATAAATCAATTTGATTAAATCAACTATAGTAATTGGATTATGAATGTTTTACTGCATGTTTAGTATGTTTCCTGTTAATACTTAACTAAGCAAAAAAGAAGTGAAGGCAGAACTAAAACACCCAAGCGTCAGAAATCTAGGAGGTATGCAAGGAAGTCAACACTTTACAGAAAATAAGTGGATTTACTTGTGACTGTAAAAATAACTGGAAATATTTAAGTTATATAAAAAGGACAGTAAAATTACAAACAGCCCTTTGTTTTTGGTTGACTGAAGGAAAATCTTAAATGTACATTTGCAGGTGTTACTTTCCACCCTGGAGGCATGTCTTTCTGTCTCCTGTGTTTCAGTGACTCAAAGGGTGACAGCTGCTGTATCTAAATGACAGGATCACTGAAAAATACAAACCTCAGCTAGAAATATGACAGTCTACATGATGATGTGAGATACAAAATACTGGGGGCATCATAAAATCTGTCAACCATGAAGACAATAAAGTTAAGTTTATGGACACCATTGTTTCTGTCATGTAAACGTTTCGATGATCCATTTAGTAGGAAAGTAGCGCTAAGAAAAAAAAGTGTTTTTTTTTTTTTACATAAAACCGGATGTAAATTTTAATAACCTTCCTAAAACTGCAACAGAACAATTTTCTCTCACTGGTCTTTGCACAGGACTCATACTGTTCATTCACTAGTTCCTGGTCTTTGACAGAGGAAGGGGCAACAACATGCTACACCGTGACATACTTTCATATCCTATTTACCATTTTTGATGAGGAGTTATAGTCTTTTTGTAGAAGTGCTCTTGAGATTGCTGAATAATTAGATTAAAGATCTGAAATGCAAATATTGCAACCAGGACACAATCTGGGTTCATCTTGGCCGTCATGCTTTATTAAATTACTTCACATTTATCCTTAGCTGGAAAATCTCCGTCTTCTGTTCTATTTCTGGCAGAACCACGTCGTGCAAGCCACTTAATTTAACATTCACTACACTGAAATTTCTTGTGCAAATTATTTCAGTCAGACTGAAGCAACATTTGTCGAATAAAAGCAAAGCTCTGTGTCATTAGCTGCACTGTATAGTTTGGGGTAAGATTATAATCCAAACTACAATAAAGCAACAGTATTACAGTATGCAAGTTGGAGTTAAATTAATCTTTCAAAAAGCAGTAAAGTCATTTCTTTTCCTTTTTGCTTTGTACAGATAAACTAAATGGCACCACATACCTGTTGATTCAGAGTCTATAAAACCACAAAGAGTGCAACCTTTGACTTGAAGGAAAATCTTCTAGTACACGAATATGTGTTTACTTACAAATTTGTGCCATAACCTTATTATACCTGCATTGGTGCTGATCAGTCTTTAGATGGCATTTTAGACCAGACTATCACAATAAAATAAAAGCTTCAAACAGGCAGGCCAAAATGTCTTCACCTACCCAACACGCCTTGACCTCCAAGGTTTAAAGAAAAAAACAAGTCCTGCCAAATATGAATATAAACATCGCCTGGAGCTACAAAACACATAAGACCCCTACACACACACACCATAGTACTGCTTTGATTTCCTGACACACAAGGCTGGACAGTGAGACTTATATGTGGCTGCTTACCACATGTTGATGTTCTCTGTCCTGCAGTGGTGAAAGGCAGACCAACTCCAAAAAAATAAATAAAATAAAATAAAATAAAATAAAATAGATACCAAAAACAAGCATCCTCCACGTTCATTAACAGTTATTTGTTGTATAATCGGTGGGCATATCAGTGACTTATTTTAATATCTGGCACGACGTTAAGCAAGTGACCACGATGTTGCCATGGCGTTTGAATGTTGCGTCATCACCATGGTGACCACGATGGTTTTGTGCCAAGTAGCCACTTGTTAAAATGTCCCATAAATGTTCACTTTTCTACTTAACTGAAATGTACACAACGTGTACAGACTTGTTGACTACTACGTTAAAACAAAAAAGTTTTGCAAATAATCTAACTAAACGTTTACTTCTTGCACAAAACACATGCAACAGAACGAGAGAAAGAGAAAGACCCTTTAAACTCCACATTTGTCGATGTTTAAAACATGAGGAAAGAAAAAAAATACCCTTAGCTATACATCAGAAAACAATGTTGCTGGTCTTCATTGGTTTGGGATTACGATACGTGTTGTTACAATTATAATTTGATACTGTAAAGCACTTTAAAAGAAATTAAAAAAGCCACTTAATCTGCACGGCATACTTACGTTCTCCGTTATCTCGGACGGGCACCCACCGCAGCACGACGACAAACCACCAAGTTGGACTTTGCATAACGGAAATGTGTTTTGAAGCATCAAAAGTTAAGTCTTGAGCGACGTTGGCAAAGAGCAGAAGAAAGTGGACTTCAGAAAAAAAGGCTGCATTTTTAAAAAGCCCGTCTTTCTTCTCTCACATTTTGACTACACGCGACTGATCCTCTGCGGGGGGAAAAAGGGAAAGAAAACTCAGGCACGAAAAAAAAAGAGGCTAAAAAAGAGGCTACTGCTCATTTCCGCTGTCAAAAAAAGTGCCGCGGTCCAAGCAAGTCGGTATAAACTGCGTCAAGATAGAGGAAACACAAAACAAGGTAAAGGTTTTCAAAATAAGAGAACATCGATGCAACCTGAACCAGGTTAAACGGCTAGAGACCCACGCGGTTATCGTCTTAACCACACTTGAAAAGACACTTTTAAATTTAACGTCACCGACATGTTTTTTCTGAAAATATTCTTTTACTGTATGAATTGGTTTCATTACAAGCTATTGTGTATCCGCAGCTGTAAGCAGTAATTTTATAACTAATTACCAGAAACGATAAATAATACACCGTGGTATTAGACTCTCTTATTTCTGGTCAGGTGTCTGAAGCTGCATTTGTGTGTTACGGGATTTTGTTGTAAGCGAGCTAAGTTTAAAATGTAGTTTTATGTTGAAGTTACAGGCCGGAAGTGGCTCCCCCGGACTTTGAGGATTATGGTTTTCTTTTGCACGCACGGAATGTGCAACACATGTAGAAACAGACAAACCACAATTCTTTTTTGTTTGGTAACTATTTTTAACAGATATCTGTAGCTGATTGGAGAGCGATACATAATAATACTAGTATTTTATAGCATAAACACCTTTTAATAGTCTTTTCCAACTGACGATAGGAGAAAAATATAACACACGTTTCTCTTTCAAGTTTAAACTGTTAAATTATATAAACTAAATATGTTTGCACATACTTTAAGATTGATCAAACAACATTAGAGCAATATAAGAAATTAAAAAAAAAAAACCAACACTATTTATCCATGCCTACAATGAGGGTTTCTGTACTTAATTCTTAAAATGCCTGTGTTTGTTTTGCCAGATGGCTAAAAATAAGGAGTGACTAACATATCCTGTCCTGGTGTGAATTGGTAGAAACCCGTGAAGTCAAGAGACCACAGTCTCAAAATTGTTGCACAGTGACACCTGGTGAGAGTCAAGCTGCAGAGCAATGGGAGTATATGGACAAATAAAGAGCTGTGCAGCTCCTGTGACTTTTTTTTCTGAGACACATGATGAGAAAAAGAGAAGCAAAAAGACCATACATTTGCCTATAACCTAACTGTACAACTTAAAATGTTTATAAATTAAGAAAACTGCACCTCAAATCGGCAATATTTACAGTATATACCACACAGCTTTAAAATACAAAAAACTGTTTATTGAGTGGATCACACAAAACTTTCAGGTCACCATAACAGAACATTTTGATTAAGATTACTCAGTACAATGCTGCCACTTTTTACTCCAATACTGAAATATGCCACTAAAAATTAAAGAAATTAATCTTTAAAATGGTTATTGCGAATTCCTCCCTTATAACCCCCAACTGAAAAATAATTTTCATGTAGTTAAATTGACACATTCACATATTCCTTTAGTGTATAATTACAGTAATACATATATGTATAGTTAGCATTAATATAGTAGAAATAGTAGTACCTTGGCACATGGGAATCAATCTGGCGACCTACCAGTTGGAGGTTCACTGACTCTACCCACCCACACCATGACCAATCAATTCAGAGAATACATATCAAAAGTCTAATTACTGAGGATTAAAAAATAACTAATAAAAATCCATCCCGTACCATTTCTTTCCACACTGTTATTTCTGCTCAAGCCACATGTATAACAGTAATGATAGCATTATGAAATGATGCTGACTGAAATAAATGAGCCATTGTCAAAAAATGATTGCACCAAGATGAGCCTTTGGCAAAAAAAAAGACAGAAACAGAGAACAGTATAGTTGATAAGGAAGAAAACCACTATTGTCATATGGCAATGGCTGCAAGTGCAATAACACAGTTCTAGATTTAAAGAAAAAAAAGTTTAAAGGCACATATGAAACAAAGACATAAAGCAGCTTTTATGAGAATATATAGAAACAGAGTTGAAGATACCATTTTAAAAATCTGATTCTGAAACAATCTGATTCTTTTATTTCTGAGAAGTAAAAGTTTGTTTCCAATACAGAACAGAAAAAATCCAAATATAAATCAAGAGGTAAGATGTTCATACACAGTATATACCGATAAGAGCCTTACTCCTTTAGTAGTATTAAAACCATCCAGATATTTGATGTAATTAATGGTTTGATTGCATATAATTATAATATGATACCACTATAAAGGCAGGACTTGAGTCCCATAAGTATGAAGATAATGCTGCTCCTTTCATGGAACACAGAATTACAAATAGAAGTGACAAGCACTTTTATGGCACTGCATCATCTAGCTAATGGCTAACAAGAGCTAAAAATAAAGGGAGTGTCGCTCAGAGCACAACATCCTGCTCCCACCATGGTCCCTAGTGACTGTCAAGAGGATGTTCAGATATTAGCGACCTTAAGGCCTCTAGAGTGAGAAATACCCCACCAGGTGAATGAAGGAGAAACTGGACAAGTTTTCTCCAGCATCTCTTATTTCCAGAGTGTCCTGACATAACTATTGTAAGGGAATCATGGGGTTAAGGTGGCTTCAGTCACAAGAAACAAATTTAACTGAATCTCTGCTTATGCTGCATTTAAGTATCTGATTCAAACAATTGGTTATTGAATAGTTTCATCACCAGTATGGCAAAATATATCATTTTCATCATCATAATGACATGGGCCATGTTAATTTGTTTTATGCAACATTTTCAGATCCTTATGGATGTGTCCTTTTTACAGACTTAGGTGGGTATATTTTAGCAGGTACTTGTTTTTTTGTCAGTTGTTGAGCAGATAAGTTTTCATCTACATCTCAGAGCTTTAAAGGACTCCCCCAAAGCAATCACGTATTTGGAAGCTAGAATGCCAGAAAAAGTTGAAGAAAATGGTGGAAATATTAGCATTGGAGCAGAATATTTTAAGCTTTTGTTTGGAAAGCTGATGATTACTTAGTGTATTTTACATTTTAATTTTTTGAGGCAGGTTTACCCACCAAATGGATGGAAAAAGATTACATTCTGTCCTTTCTGATTTGCAGAATTGTAGACAGAATAGTGTTACAAGTTGTTGAAATTTAAGACAAATGAATTCCCTTGTTCCAGACAAGATTCGGAATCCAGTCTCAAAATTCTAGTATTTCTCTTTTCTTTGTTTGTAACATAAACCTATCATTTGCAATCAAAGCTCAGTGTTCTCGTCTTTTGGTCAAGAAAGTTCAGTAAGGTGGTCACTGTAAAATTATCAAGAAGGAATGATTTAACTATGGAAAAAAAGATGATTAATCTCCATCAGTTCACTGACTCTGGAGCCACTGCACTCTCAGGTCCTCGACTTCTCTGCCGTACCAGTCGTGTAGCTTGGAGAAGCAGCTGGTGCCAGGGGAGACTGGGCTTTCCAGTGATGCTCCTCTCCTCCGGGGTGGCACTGGTGGAGCCCTCACTCCATCGGCCCCATAACCAATCACAGTCCCAGATTCTCCGGCGCTCTCCCAGGCCACACAGGATGATGCTCCCTCAACAAACCCATTGGCCATGGCAGCTGGTGGTTTAGTCCATGCAACACCATTCTCCCTGGAACCCCCAGAGATGACCGGCACCTCATCCTGGGAGCTCTTCTGTGCAGTGAAGGGGGCTGTCATGGAAGGTGCACTTGATGATGATGATAAGGAAGAGGAAGATGATGAAGAAGACGATGCTCCAGACCTGGAACGTGCCACCTGACTGCGCCGGGAAAACTTAGGCCTACCTTGCTGGCCTCCAAATCCAACAAAGGCTCCGCCTGTAGCCTCCTGGATCTCCTCCAGTTGCCTCTCCAGCTCTTTCACCACCAGCCTCATATAGTCAAAACTGGCCCTTGACAATGCTTTAACCCATGACTCCATGGCCACCTGGTTCTCAGCGGCCATCTTGTACACTCGTGCTTTGGCACAGTCAAACTTGATGGCAAAAGCAAACTCCTCGGCCGACTCACAGAGCTCCACAGTGCATCCCTCAAGAACGATTACACCAATGGGCTCTCGGCTGTCACGCTCCTCAAAGTAGAAGAGCATGTTGCCCTTTAGGACGAACCAGCGCCGGTGATAAGCAGTGTTGCGCTCACCTTTTTTGAACAGGAAGCCTGTCTTGTCCGGGGGTGAGTCACAGGTGGCATAGTGCGCCACACTACGTTCGTTCAACTTCATCTTTTCTCAGATTGTCAATTTGCCTAATTAAAAAAAAACAAAACATCAAGACAAAAAAAGATGACCACATTTTTATAATTGGAAGATGTCACTTATAAGTAAGTGTCAAAACTTTAAAGTTTTGGCTGTACTGATTCTTCTTTGCTTTAAATTTTACAAGTTTTGGGCCACCATATCAGATTAAATATTAAAAGAAGAGGTGGATTCAGTGTTCCAGTTCTGTGTTGTTCAAAAATGATTTTACTTATGTTCTTCAGTCTCACAGGTATCAAGCCAGCGATTTCACTTTTATTTAACCAAAGACAGAAAGAGGGGAAAACAGAGTTTGAGTCATTATTCCAGCAAAGTGCAAAATTAGGTCAAAGTCCAATCACATGCTGAATAGTAATGAAGTCTCAAGCTTAGATGGAGGATATCTATCTATTAATCAAAAGATAGATTTGATTAATAGATTTTTATTTATCTGTTAATCAAATTCAGGACTATGGAGTAACATTATTACAACATGTAGTGCAGCTCATATGCATTGTAGTTTGTGAATTTGCGGCCATAAGTACACATAATCCAATCTGACTGAAGAAGTTGATTTCAGTGATCCACAAATTTTAAGTAAGATGATACTTACGTGTTTATTTCATATCCAGCAGCTGACATTCATCCCAGTCCTCCCGGTCCACCCAGTCACATCTGGAGCTCTCAGCTCATCGGGTTTCCACCCTCTTTTGTCTCCTCAAATAAACGCTACAAAAGGCAAATTTTGTCAATGTTAAAACACTTCTTATCTTCTGGGAGGATTTAGGAGTTGACAGACAACGACCGAGTGCAGTTGGGGGGTAGGAGGGGGGTCATGTGAGCGTCCAGTTTTAGACGTAAGCGACTAACGTTTTCCACATTAGCTGTCCTTTTCCACGTTAGCAGCGGATGATTCAGCCTCGGACAGGCAGCTTGGTCACAAGCTTTATACACATCAGCACTTTAAAAGGAATTCATCTGGGCCTAGTAAACAGTTTCAGTAAGCCACACATAACCACAGAGAACGGTGCCACATCGTGAAAAAAAAAAAAGACCGCTTCCTGTGCCAACTAGCAAATATGCATCCAGCGTCAGCATTCCTGTTAGTTCGTCAAAGCGGTCACAACTTATGACAACAATACACTAACCTAAGATAAGTGTACCTGTAGATAAAAAAAAGATGCGTCATTCTTCCAAGCTGATAACCGAAACGTTGTTTATTTCATCCTTATCTCCCATTTCCTTCTTTTTTTTTTTCCTCCTTGCTTCCCTGTCACGTGATCTATAGCAAGGATACGTGTTGTGTGTTAGTGGACCAGCTTGATCGGGCGGCGTTAGCCGTAGAACTCTATTGCCATCCCGAGAAAGCGTCTACTACCTGAATACGCTGTAACACAAAATAAACGTACCCCACTTTTGCCCTTGGAAAAGTGGCATTTCAAGTAGCTGTCTGCTGCTGTTTCATCTGCATGGATGGACAGGGAAGGCTTATTTATTATGAAATGTTGTTTTACAGAGCCCTTACTCTCTCGGAGTTATTAAAGTTTTAATGCAGTGTTTTGTTTTGTTCCGGACCATGTCTAACACTGGTCAAATGGGGAAATGTGAACTGAAATCCCCCCCCATTTCTTTTCTACCCAAACTGGATAAAATATTCACAAATCTGAAACTGTTTCTTTAAAGTCTTCACTCTCTCCCTGTTCAGCTAGCCCAGATTCGACAAGAGCCTGGTGGTTAGACTAGCATATTTCATTAATTATAATGCAATTAATATTTTAATGAGATATTGTGAGAATTCTGCCTCAATTGAATGCCTACCCATTTACATGCATTAAGCCTTTCTTCTTTCATTTGTTTCCCTGCGTTTGACTTGATTTGTGAATGATTAAAAACTACTTCTACATGTACAATGTTATTCAGCAAGATAAATCTTGGCAGAGAAAACATTGAGATATCTTACATAAATTGTAGGAGTAAAAACGGGAAAACTCATCAATAAGTAACTGACAGAAATGTCAGATATGTCTTTTTTACACAGAAAAATACATTATATTGATTTGTTCCATTTGCTGAAGGGTATTTTCCAGAGCTGATCTTCCAAGTAAATAGCAACTTTTGCTGATGAAATGTTTAAAACAGTAAAAGTGACAAAAATATCCAGATACTCCATTATAGAGGCCTGCAATTCCAAAAATATTCCCAGTCCTTTGGTTTGTTGTCCTTTCTTGTACTGGGGTCATATATCTTTTAATACATCCATCCATCCATTTTCTAGACCCAGGGTCACGGGGGTCTGCTGGAGCCTATCCCAGCCCATCACAGACGTAAGAGATACACCCTGGACAGGTCGCCAGTCTATCGCAGGGCTCTTTTAGTACATTCATACAATTATTTTTGTAAACCAATAAGTTTATTCTAGAGTGCTTAAATTGCACATTTACAGAAATTATCATAATGAACTCTGGAATAAAAAAACAGCATTGCTTTTTTAAATATTTGTAATGACTTGATTTCCCTTTGCAACAGACGCATAGTCCTTTTTTGAGTTGTATGATTAGCTAATAGATATAAGGCAGTGAGTTAAACATGTATTGTTTTATGCACGTGATTTGTACAAATATGAATTTAGGATTAGCATTCCAGTGTCTTGGTCCTTTAGCCCATTCCTGCCCCATCCCTGTCCTCCTGTCTGTCATTATTATGGTTGGAACTACTGGCTACCGCATGTGTCAAAGTCTGTTTGACCATGACAAACTAAACCGGCTTCATTAGAATATCTTCCATAGACAGCTCATGGCCTTTAGCACTGCCAGCCTGCTATTTCATCACACTAATCTTCAACTAAAAGATGCAGCTGCTGATGCCATTTTCTGTATTTCTCCATTTGCTCGCACTGCCTTCTGGTGACTTTGATTAAGCGTGATGCTCTTGCAGTCGGTTTAATTTCCTCTATTTGGCACTCAGTTCGCAGAGTCATGACACTGAAAAAGATTGCCCTATAAGATGGCAGTTTATAAAAAAAAGAACACAGACACTAAAATCATAACTAAAATATTGATAACTATTAATAAATACTATTAAATTATTGATGAAAGTATACTCATACACCAACAATGAGTGCAAAGTGTTTACTTCTCACATGTTATTTCCAGACAGTTGGTGAACATAACAATATGTCACTTACAGTTTTCAAGATGTCCTGTTAGATTCTTTTTTGATCCAGAGATTGGGCATGAATTCAGTCTGTGTGTCCAACAGGAACAACAACAACAACAACAAAAAAAGACTTTACAAGTGTGGTGCCTCTGATCTGAATCTGGTGAAAGGTTTGTTTGCTAAGAAATAAAAATGCTACTCACCAGCACACATTTCCCAGCCCACTACAACTCTAATGGATAATAGTAAGTAGTAGTATTGTTCTTACTTAACATTTTCTCTTTATATTTTGATTTTGACCCTGGTTGTCACTAATGAACCTCTAAGCAACTAAGAACATTTCCAGGTTTACAGTGATTGTAGGATTAGCCTGATCAACATCATATGAGGAAATGAGTAAGAACAGCTCTGTGTTATGGAGACAAGAGCAACCTGCATGTTGGATCCACCAACTGACAACCTCTCTAGAAAAATGCATAGAAAAACACAGTGATGGCTGGACAAAGTGAAGAGTCAGTAATGCGTTAATTCAACCCTTTCTTATAACTGTCCTTTAGTCTTTCACTTTTGTTCACCATCTTACTTTTTTCAATTATGAAGCAGCCCATTTGGTCAAGTTTCCTGAAGTGATTACACTCAAGTGTTTCATTCCCCAAAACACTAGCCTCTACATATAAATAACTCTTTTTCTTCTGCCTTCCTGAAAAAAATATGTACCTTGAGGGAATGCCAACTTAAGGAAACAAATAAAACAAAACAAAAACAAAAAACTTTTAAGTCGCCCACCACAATATCAAAAATATCATCTCTTTAAATGTTAAAGTCTCTGTAGAAAAATGCCTGAAATATATTTATCAAAAATGTTTATGTATATTTGTATACAAATAAAATTTGATGCAAATTATTACTTCTTTATTAATCCTTTAAAGCTGCAAGTATACCACACCACAGAACTGAATCTCTGCATGTTATTGTGTAATAATCGTGAATGCATGGCACCATATGAGCAAATAGATGAAGAAGGGATATAATGTCTGGACATAGATCAGTAAGTATGTTATCATTCATTTCAAAACACTGGTTTCTACAAAAACACTCTGTGGGTGAAATATGGCACATACTGACAGTATATTATTCTTTCCTTATCTACAGTCCAGCAGAGCAGTTTTTTGCTCATGGGCAGACCTGTTGGGCTCTGCTCACACAAACAATTACAATTTTTAAAAGGCAAATTCCATCGGCTGAGTGGCGCTATTGATTTCCATCTGAGTATGTACAGAGCAGAGTCTGTGTAGACATCAATCAAATACTGGCTGACACAATTTCAGTCCGTCTTGAACTGTTTTACCTAAACTCACCTTGTAAGTTGTTGATAAGGTTTCAGCAATACTAATTCATCCATTTATTTGGATTTGTGTATCACTACAACTGAAAATGTATTTGTCTGCCTTTGCTTTTGCACAGCAACATTGCCCCTACATATGTGCCTGGAGGTTGTTCAGCATTAAAATGTCGAAGTATAAATTTGTCCAAGAGGATTTTGTCTCCTGCCAGTTGAAACCCAGCAGCACTTTATGGAAAAGAAGGTTTATGTTCAGCTCTGGTTCCTCCTTCGCTGATCAACCATGGTTGATCAGTCTATGAAGCAAACATCCAGTTTTCTCTTAGCTCAAGTTTCTCAATGGGTTCTGCAGAATAAAAAGAGGAAACATATTAATGTAAATATCTGACAGCCACTTGATAGTCACAGCACCAACTAAATGAAAGGTATAATCACCCAGACACAAGCCCCCACTGACACATACGCAAATCATCAAAGTGAATGGGTCTGAACCGTGTGGCATGCTGTTCCATGTGAATTAAGAAGCCTTTACTTTTATGTAATATTTATTTGTCTCATGTGTCACTTCTTAAACCGCTTTCTTTTTTTTAACATTTCTTATTGAAGTCTGAAGTTGTTCAGCATAGTAAGGGTAAGGGCCCCATCTGCGTCACTGTGACCTTCACAAATCTGATTCAGTTGTTATCCATGAAATATTGTTTACCTCTCTAGAGTACAGTGCAGCTGATGCTTCTAAATTTTAACAATCTCCAAAAGGGCGTGAAATCCTCAGATTAAGTTTGCTTCACCACCAAAGCTTCTTAAGTTGCACCGAACCATCTCATGCCCTTTGACTCCTTCTAACACACATTGGTGCATGAGTGCACATTGATTTCTTTTGCACTCATACAACTCCAAACACATGCCCATGTATCCTTTTAATATCACAATTTATCCTAGCATTCTAATTTATGCATATGAATGTGCACAAGGGATTTAAAAACACACACAAACACCCACTCACTTTCCCACATTACGACTGTCTGAATTTTTGATAGAGACACCAAGATCAGCCACTATTCATTCCTAATAAGTCCAGATTTACTTCTAGGGGCTGGTGTTTGCAAAGTAGGTCATATCTATTTCTTTTTTCTGATGAACCTTGTATAGAGTACCTCCAATACAGTTATATTGGCATACAACTCCAAAATTATTAGTTTAATCTAGTTTAATGTTTCCTCAAAACATTTTTATTTTCAGTAATCACAATGAAATGTAGCTTATTGAGAAAAAAATCAAAGTAAATGATGTATGCTGAACACGGATGAGCAAACAGACAACTGCGTGCTTTAACAGACTATCACTACCAACAATCAGGCAGAGAAACAACAACTAATTAATATTCCTTGGCAGTATGTGCATCTTACTCTGACACATCTATTGAGTCCTATTACATGGTGTGCACTTCCCAGGTTTGACTATCAGATGAAGACAATGCGAGCATTATAACCACGCATTTGATTATTGTGTTATAATGTCTAAGAGATTTTTGAATTAGTGATGGATGCAGCTCATAAAATGAGGTTTCACACGAGTAACATCAACAAGTCACAGGTTGGATTAAAAAAAAACAAAAAACAAATGCTGCAAAGGTAAGAGCCTCTATATACAGAATAATCATTTATAAGTGGATGGTAAGCCAGAAATGTACATTTTCAATTACAGAAGTTCATTTGTATTTCAAGGATGAGGTGGAGATTGCTGAGGCAGCTCTGCGAAGATAGATAATTGATTTTTTTTTTTTTTTTATGAACACACATGATGAAATTCTACCAGTGGTATTTGCTGTGTATGAAGTAAATTTTTTTGTTTTCTTTTCTTAATAATAGCAACCTCACCCACATGTATATAGATATCCATGTGCACAAAGAGGTTGTTTCTGCATACAGATGCTGCTGAGTGGGAGTAAACCACCAGCCATGGGGAAAGGAAGAAAGAAATAAGGAATAGTGAGAGGGAGCGAGACAGTTAGAAAGGGAGAGAACTGCACAACAAACTAGAGCGGTGAGCTGTAGGGAGTAGGTCAGTGGAGTTGAGTCAGTTCTGACTCACGATGGAGGCGGTGAAGATCCACCTCCTCCCTGCCCATTACAACTTCATCCTCAAGCCTGGAGCACTGGGCTCAGATCGCCTCTACAAAAACTCCTATAGGTGCCCAGGTCAGAGGAGCAGTGGGTTCTGTTTCACAGGAATAATCTCATCATAACTACTGGGCATATCAAAAAAAAAAAAAAAAGAAAAAAAATTAAAAAACTGTTATGTAAACTTCAGTTGAAAAGAGAACACCTTTGTGTTTAAAAAAAAGGGGGAGATGGGGAGGGATAGTCCTAATTATTCTTCAGGATGTTAATACAGGTAACAGCCTTAAATCTACTGATTAAAAACAACTCATATACTCTTGCATTTCAGTTTGCCTCTTAGTAATCGAATTTAAAGTCAACTCGGATATTGTCTTTGGCTCAATGAGTAGTGTATTACACTGTAGTAAAAGCTCTTATGAGATGCATGTATTGATGATACTGATTGCAACTCATTCTGTTACAACCAGTATGCAGTACTAATGTGTATGCATGCTGATATAAAGGAAATAGGAGTAAATCTGTTACACTGAGAGCAATCATTAGGAGGACCAACATACAGACACACCTCAGCAAACACACTACAGCCAAAACAGCATCGACCTCCGCCATATCAGACTCTCTTGTTCTCTCAGTCCCAACACACACTCTCTTACTCTGTCTCATTTTTCTCATGGCTGAATATCCACAGATCCCTAATCCAGTTGGGGATTTTAAATTATAAGGTCAGTATAGACATTGTGTTTAGTCATCAGTGTGTGTAGTTTTCTCAGGGTTCTCCCTGACCAAGCTTCCTACCCATCCTAGCACGAACCTGTGATGTACATATTAACTGTACTGTTTATAACTTAATTGGCGCCAACATGTGTTTGGGTTTCTGCGTTGAGTTTTGTCAAGCCAAAATGTTGGTACAAAGGATGTCTGAGGGAGCCATTATCTTCTGCAGTCTAATCTAGCTAATTAAGGAAATTGCTGGGAGGAAGGTGCTACCATGCCCATCTAACTTGAGGGTATGCTGTCTCCCCAAGCCTTGGATGACATGCAGTTTTACAAACATCTATAGAAATGCAAATGTATGCCCATACGCACACTCAAACACACATACATAGATAGGACTCCTTAACACTCAATTAAAAAACAATTATATGTGTTTGCACACATAGGAATCACTAGCTTTATTACTTTTTTTATAGAGGATGATGAAATGGAGGCTCCCAAGTCCTCAATATACTGTAGATTGGGATGGTATATTAATATTAATTTATATTACTTTAAAAGTGTAGCATTTATTTTGTTGAATTATTTCTAGTTACCGGTAACTGATTAGCTTATTGTCTATTTAGTCTAAAATACAATTTGTATATGGAGGGTGGGTGTCTTTAGCAGACAAAAATATAAATGTAATACTTATATTTGCTTTAATCTTTAGCATATTGCAGACAACAAAAACCCAAGATGTTAAATATTTTACCCCATCAAGTGTCATCCCATTTGTTGATACACTTCTGCATTTTATGAAGCTGAGATAGTAAAACTTTTACAACGTTTAAACAATTCCATTTACTCTCACAACACTAAAACAACTAATCTGGCATTACAGATAACCATCAAAGAAGCATTTCAGGTATTATTTTGTCTTTCAGCAGTTATGTCTTGTGCAACTAGACTGGTGCACGTCTTATTTCATTATTCCCCACTCACTTTCTAAAGGTGACAGGTTAGGACTGCAGCCACCATGTCGGTACTCACAACCCCTCTTCCTCAATCATCCTTTTCTATTACCTGTAGAATGTAGTGTTGTTCTGGTGAGGCACAATAAAATAAAGATATCCTGTGGTTAGCATATGTTGCTCTAAAATCTGGAGGTACTTTTTTTTTTTGTTTGTTTTAATTCTCCCATCACAAAAGTGCAATTGACCTTTGTCAAGGGCATTTCTTACTATCACAGGCCCTGGCTTTTGTTCTCCCATCCATTCATCCATTCCTTTCCTATACCCACTGAATCCATCTACAGGGTCACAGGGGTCTGCTGGAGCCAATCCCAGCTCATTACAGGCAATAGACAGTTGACTGCAGGGCCACATATAGAGACAAATAACGACACATGCTCACACTTGCGGACAATTTAGAATTCTCAATTGCAGGACGAAGCCGGAGTACTTGGAGAAAACCCACACAAGCACAGGGAGAACATGCAAACTCCACACAGAAAGACTCCTGCCAGGAGTCAAACCAGGAACCATCTTGCTGTGAGGCAACAGTGCTAACCCCTAAGCCACCGTGTTTCCAGGCTTTTGGACTTGTTGCTGATAATAGTCTGGATCATCTTTTTCATTTTTGGCCAAGAGCACATAGTGCCCATTTCTCAGGGGAAGGGGCTGGGGGGGTAACACAAGTTCATCTGGCCACGGTAAATGTGTGGACATGATTATACCAGCTTACTTATGATGAAAAGTGGTTATTGATTCAATGTCATCTGAGGGACTAGAAATCACTAGTGTCTGGGCTAGGCTAGCACCCTTGTTCTTTACATGCTAAAATTCACCAAGATTCCTAAAAGTATTAAACTATATTAAACCATGTAGAAGGAGAAATATGCAAATCCCTTCAAAACTTTCCTTGGAGGAATATTGTTTTTATACAGTTCAATGATTTTCTAATGCTGACACTAAGGAAGTCTTCTGCCTAACTTTGCAACTTGAAGACTGCCTTTTTGTGAGCATTGCTTTTGTAACGGAATCACATGATAACAACACGTTTGAAATTACATCCTCATATTTTCCTAGCTTATGATTAGCCCTGCATTTCTCCTTTCCAAACTTTATTATGGAATGTGTTGCAGATCTGGAAAGCAGAAACGGATGTACAGTATACTACAAAATTAAACACAGTCTACACTGAAATAGCAGCCATAATTGAAAACTCATAATGGCCTGTTTTTTGTTTTTTTTAATTGTAATTTCAATACTGTGCCAATTTTTTGAAAATTAAGAGATCCAGTGTCACAAATCCAGGAGGTAATATGCTATCAAATGCTTCTCTCATCACTCGATTTCCTTTCATTTTCTTACTTCTTTCAATCCCTCACTCTTATGTACCAGAATGCCACGTGAACTGGAACGTAATGAAGAAAGAGTTTGTATCAAGTCGTTTGTCTGTTACTGTTAGTTTTTGGGAAATGTGCATGACGATACAAATAATAACCTGCACAAGGTGTATAATGTCATTCATCTATGTTTTCTTAATAGCTTTTATTCATATACAGTATAGCCATTTGTGTACACATAGGTGTCAGAAGATCTTTAAGGGTTAGAATGAAATCTGAGGAAAGTAGTTTTCCTCGTTTTATCCAGAAGGATATAAATTAATCACACTCCCCTCCAAGAAACACGTTCCTCAGTTTCAGACTCATTAGTACCATAAGCCCCCAGAGACACATAGATACAATTTATTTCTAGTATTGTCAGTCATCCTTTATAACATTCCCAACATAATCTTCAGTTAGCAATCACTCACAATAAAACAAACACTAGCCACATATACATTCACAAACACGTACACACATGAATACAAATAAACCTGAAGTATGCATCAGTGCACACATGCAATTGCTTTTTCGTCCTCCCTTTTCTTTTCCTGACAAATGCAATCATACATGCACAAACACTCACCGCCTCTTCCTGATTCCTCTGTTTATGTCTTAGTGCCCGTGGCGATGCCTTTCTCTCCATTCCTCTCACTTTATCCATCGTTTTGTGTTTTTTTTTCCCAACCTCACCCCTCTTTCTCTGAATAATCCAAAATTCAACTGGAGTAGAAAGCGCTCATAAAGTAGAAAACACTATCAATTATTCAAGAATGTTTAAGTTAAGACATAACAGGGGTGCTCGGTGTCAAACTGTGGTGGTAGTTGATTTGCGAAGGATTGTTTTATGGGGTTTTAGGGAAGGTGTGTGAGGAGGCACACAAGGTAGAGGAGTGTTTGTTGTTGGTGGAAAACTACGGCTGACAGGAAGCCCTCCGTTTTCCAACATTAATTCATGAGAAAGAGGATGAGAAGGAGGAGGGGAGGACGAAGAGCAGTAATGCACAGGGCTGAGCCTTAAGTCACTTAACTCAGCCTGTAAGTGTAGTTCTGTGTCGTCTACATCATACTGGAGGTCACAGTCGGGGCAGTAACCGTGATATTGGACCTTCTCACTGAAACGGACCCGCTCTTTCTCACGAGGTTCCCTGCTGTTAGCTTTGGGGCATTTGTTCTTTTCATGTCGGAGAAGTGGCATCGGTTTGGGCAAAGTAGGAACAAGCCCTGATTCAGGGATCCCGCTCTCACCAGAAATGAAACATGGAGTGGATGAGAAAAAATCCTTGTTTGGTTTCAGTGGGAAAACCCCACCATTCCTAAATAAAGACCCGTTTGCCTTGGATATATTCCCTGATAAGACTAATGTTGGATGAGGCAGATTTTTAATGTTGTGGTCCTCAGCTTTCAGTGGGGTAAGTCTTGGTGGCGGGAGGGGTGGGTGTGGTTTCTTTAGTACAGTCAGGACTGCAGGAGGGTAGACCGGGACTGGATTGTGGGGCACCTGGGTTTTAAAGATACAGTCATCAGGGAAGATCTTCATCTTCTCCAGGCTGGAAGCAGTTGTAGTTGTGGTGGTGGAGCTTGAACTTGAATTGAGTGTGTCTGTCTTTGAGCTGTCCGTTAGTCCTTCCTCTTCCAGTTGCAGGTCACAAGTGAGGGTGTCAATCTCATGAACTACCTGGTGACAAGCAGAATAAATGTCACTGTGACAGCAAGGCCAGGAATTATAAACTTATGTGACATGTGGCATAAGAGGATGAAATATCATTTCCAACAAGGATAGTAATAGCAGCTGCAACAGAAATTAATATAAGATTTCATCAAGACTTAACGTCCTCTTCTAAGAAGACATTTCATTGATAAGCTTGCATAGGAAAATTACTTAGAACTATTTGAACAGAAATGTCCTTTGTTGGTATAAGGAGGAGTTGTAAAACTATATGCAATACATAATAAAAAGTACAATCTAATACTTCACCTATCACATTCATTTACCAATTTCACTTCATTCAATTCAGGATCACAGGGGACTGGAGCCTATCTGAGAGGAAATTCGGTAAGAGGCAACATATGACACTATCCTACAATTTTAACATACCAATGTAAAGTCAAAGGGCTGACAAGACAACTAAGAGTGATCTGTGGTCCAGTCTTAAACATATTACATCAACTCATTTATTAAAAAAGACTCAGTTATTCTGCCCAACAGCGAAATCAGGTTTGCTCAGACAATAAATGGAGGTGGTAAAGCTTGAAATGACATAATTACTATAATAAATATAATCCTGGGATGAATTTACATGATGAATTCATTTTAATATTGGTGCTAACTCTTCCAGAAATTAAAAAAATAATATTCAGTATATTAATATCTTGTGTGCTCCTGTCATTTGCACTAGTTGAAACAACACCCTTAGAAACACACCTTTGGTTCTCTTGTCTTGCAGGAGTGATACTGTTTTGATGCACAGAACAACAGAGCTGGGCATTTTATTAATGGTTGCTTGACTATTATAAATCCAGAAAATCTCATTTAACTTGAGCTCAAAAACACCAAAGTTCATATTTTCATATCCAAGAAATTCTTACAAAAAGAGGACAGTTAATGCATTTCCCTTTACGGAATTCATAATGACAACAATGACAAGCAGCATGTTTATTTTTTTGAAGTATAGCTCAAGATGTCCAGCACATTACCCTACTTTAATACATGATTGCTTGTATGGATTTGAAGTGCTTGTCTAAACAGTGATAAGAGGCTGGGAGAGAAAATGAAGTAAGTAACGAGTAGAGGAAGGAAAGAAGGCAAGTGACTGAAGAGAAAGATAGTTCTGGCTAGTGCAGAGAAAGCAGAGTGCTTAACTCTCCATGCAGTCTTTAAATGGATAATTTGTTGGGACACACACAAGAGGTAATACCAGTATCCCAATGTGCAGCCCCAGCTGTAGGCCCAACAGCTTGTGCCAAGCATCTGGGAAGGGTCCCTCCTCAGTGGCAGGCTCAGCTCCAGCCCTGTCTGTGAGTTATAACAGATAACTGCAATTCAAATGGATTATGCCCCAAACACTGGCTTTGATAGTGGCACCCCCTTGAGGTATGTATTCAATGTGTGTGCAATGTCAGAATAACTGATCCTCTTCACAATTTCCTGCAAGGAAAATATGAAAGAAAAAAAGAGGGCACATCGGAAAAAGATCACAATAGACAGATTACAATGCCCTCTTTTTATAAGTGTGATGCCTGCTTTGATATATTTTAAACTGCTGAAAAAAGAAAAAGTAGTCTTATTGAGCTCAAGTTACAAAAAGAAAAGAGAGAGAGAGTGGCTGAGTGAAAATATAAGGGAGGCAGAGATGCAGGGGGAGACAGATGCTATCTCGAGTACCCATCCATAATGTAGGAAGCAGAGACTGTATGCAAGGTTTTATTAGAATGACAGCTTGTCATGTCAAGGCAAAAGGTCTGGAACAGCACCTTGGACGCCTGGTGTGTATCCAGCAGAGGGGCGTAAACACAGGAGCATGTAGGCACTGCAGGTTATTCCAGCTGAAGTGAATGAATGGGCTTTAATGATTAGCATTAGAAAAAGCACCGATCTGAGGCAAGAACTGCGATGTATTAGGATATGCCACAGAGGAACTCCATCAGAACAACTCACTGTATGAGGCTTTAAATATCACTTTAAACATAATTCCTACACATGCATATGTCTCTAAAGTGATTCTCTATCAGCACCATTTTACAAATGAATCACTGAGATTTAAAAGAACTATGCAGATTTGAGAGTTTTGCTCTTTAAGAAGGAAAAAGACCACAAACAAAACATATTGAAGGGATGAAGATGACCGTTCGTGTAAAACATAATAAAAAACAAAGAGAGAGAAACAGAGCCACCACATAAGGAATTAAAACTGAAAGGAAAACACCACATCTATATTATTTGGAAGTAGATAATTTGTAGCAAACAACCGTTTGCATTTAGATGATGAAATGCAATGCAAAACCGCATTCATGCTTCAACCAACTTGCTCATTAAATATTAATTTTGATTATATTTTTTTCACTTTCATCATAGCTAGTGAGTCAGTGCGAAGAAGCTGTCCTGTCATTTCACACCCCACATCCTCCTGTGCCAAATGTCTTTCATGTAGGAGATAATGATCACATATATTAGTGGGCAGGGGTAGGAACAGGCTGTGCATGTGAGAGAGTATGAGAAAGCGTGTGCCATTTCCAGGCCACAGTATAAGGTACATGTCAGCCTCCCATCTGGATGCTTAGAAACAGAAACCAAGACTGCAAGGAAAAATACACAGAAGATGGACATTCTACAAGAAAGTCTCTTATGTTGATTTACCTCTTTTAGCTCTTTGGCTACATCCTTAAGGTCTCCCAGTATGGTTTCCAAATTCTCCACGATTGTCTTGATCTCCTTTTTCACTTGTACTTTGGAGACTACTCCTTCAGCCTCCGCATTTGGTGTCCCTGACATTCTTCAGTTTATAGCACAATCTATTTCGTGAAGGATCTTGAGTCAAATCCTTTGGTATTTTCAAAGCCACTTTGCCGACACATTTTATTTAGTCGTCCGCTCTTTCTACTTTTGTTCATACATCGCGACCAGGACAGAACAGAGTAGCGTCGGGCGGCATTCTCTATCTGCCACTACGCATGCGCAGTAGAGGCAAACGCACAGAAAAATAACGGTTATATCAAAATATTGTATCATACTGTCTGAGAAGCGGCGCCTGGCCACAGGTTAGTCAACATATACGCGTCTATGTCCAGCAAAAACAATGCAAAAACACGCCGAGAACATCTTTCACGCCAGCAAAAGGTTTATTTCGACATGTTGGGAGAAAATAACCAACGCTAGTGTAATCTAAAACATGTGTTAGCCACCGTAGAAGAACAGAAAGAACTAGGCGGCAGCTATCCAAACCGTCGCACAGTCCGACGCTATTGTAATGGTCCATAATCCTCTGGCATCGACAAAAAAACGGTACAACACTCCTCCTATTTTCTCAAAATATACGTTTCTGGCAATGATACCGCCGGGTAACGACACCCGTGAAGCACTTTTCCGTGAAAATCACCGCGCTAGGTTCATCCCGTCTCCATCGCAGCCTCCTTGGAGAGTGTGAGGAGAGCAGCCAACGTCCGGGCGCAGAGCATCCTCGCGCGCTCTCCCGCCCCCCTTCCCTCCCTCGCGCTCTTTTACTGCTGCTGTCAGTGTCGGTGTGTTTTGTTCATACGTCATATTGAACAGTTGTTGTGACGAGAAGTATTACTTCCGTTGATGTGGTTAAATAGCCTAACTTATGTCTACCCATAACTTGTCAGTGATGCCAAGTAATCCAGTCCCAGATACAGTAAAATAGGCATCAAATAGTATATCACCACTTGCACGTTTCATATTTTGAATATGTGTGTGTGTGGGTGCGCGCGTGCGTGCGTGTGTGTATGCGTGGACAAATTTGCTGGTATCCTTCTATGTAATTAAGAAAAACCCACAAATGCCACAGAAATAACTGAAAACAAAAGTTAAAATTAATAATAATTTACTAAAAATTAGCTAATTGCTTTTAAATTATGGTTCAACAGAATTATTGGGGGAAAAATATATGAACTTGTGAAGAAATCACCACAATAAAACACTTTCTGTAACTTTTAATGAGATTTCTACACATGTAGACAGGTAATTTGGTTCACTAAACTGCTCCAGCTGTGTCAGATTTGAAAGGTGCTTTCTCCAGATTGCATGTTTCAGCTCTTTTGACAGATGACCATAAGGATTTAGATCAAGACCAGCAGAAAGCCACTTCAGAATGGCCCAGTGTTTTGGTCTTTGACTTTATTGTGTGTTTTTAACTCTGCATTTTCTGTCATTATCCTGTTGGAGGCCCATCATCTACGACTGAGACCAAACTTTCTTACACTGGGCAGCACATTTCTCTCCAGAATAGCTTGATAAGATGGAATTTCTCTGCTGAAATTCAAGACATGCTGTGTCATATTCAAAAAAGTAGGTCTTAAACATAACCACACCTCCTATATGTTTCATATTATGTTTACCGTTCTTTTAATTGATTGCTTTATTTTTGCATATGTGAAAGGTCCAGTTTTCTCTCATCTGTCCAAGAAAATTTTTCTGACAAGGTTGGAAGCTTCCCAGTATGCATTTTGACAAATTCCTATCTATTTTTTTTTTTAATGATGAACTTTTTAATGTTTTTTTCAACAGGAGTTGTCCTCCTGCATCTTGGGTTATCATCTCAAACAATGACAGATGGAGGGATCTGACACTGATGTACCTTGACCTTGGAGTTTGCCTTGAATTGTTTTGAAAGTTGTTCTGGCCTCTTTGGTTACCATTTGTATTATCTGTCACTTCAATTCATCATCAACTTTCCTCATGGGGCCATGTCTTGGGAGGTTGGCTACAGTCCCCTTGACCCTTAACTTCTGAATGAGATTTGTCAACTGTAGTCACAGGACCTTTAAGCTGCTTGGAGATGCTCTTTATACATGGATCAGGGAGTTTGCCAGCCCAACTCAATACAGCTGAAATAAATGAATTGAATGGCTAATTGACATAAAGTGAATTGACAAATAAAGGAGAGATATTATTCACTTTAAGTCTCAAAATGTTAAATTCAGTGAGCTGTTGAGATTTACAGGGTTCTGGGTAGAATTATCCAGCTTCACAGTCCTTATATCTATCCAACTTCACATCATTCAAAATTTACTGAAAGAGGGGTAACAGGGATAGCACAAAGACTTAACACTGATTTTAAAAGATTTACACCTTTCAGACAAGAAGGGATGTCTGATGTCATCCCTTAAAACTAGCTGGGTTGAACAGAGTTATAAAAAATAAAATAAAATAATTAAAAAAAACTTGTTGAAGAAGAAGTTGCTGTATAATATCTCTGTGGTATTTTTTTTACTAAAGAATGTTACAGATATTTAATTAACACTTCAGGAAACCATGTTAACCTTTGAAAAAAAAGGATGTAACTCAAAGTTTAGCTAGAGATTTTTTTCCCATATTTAATAATGTATAATGCATATCATTTTATAGTTTTGACATTTGAACTATGAGGATCTGATTTCCCTTAAAGCCCTATAAATGTGCAGTTTCATATTTTATATTTAGCTCTTGAAAAATGTTTTGAGCAAAACAGAAAATAACACTTTGCCCTTTGCAGTGATTTGACTGTGTTTATAATGGCTGTGAGTTTCAGATGATCCACATGCACTGAGCTCTCAGGCCTCTGCATCAACTGAGAGGAGGTAGAGAGGGTGGAGAGCTTCAAGTTCATTAGTGTAAACATCTCTCCTGACCTCACCTGGAATACCAGCACCTCCTACCAGGTGGTAAGGAACATCAGAGATAATACTTCCTCAGGAAACTCAGGCATGTTCGCTTCCCTCAACATCTGCTGATGAGCTTCTATAGATCCACCATTGAGAACCTCCTGACCTATTGCTGAACAGTCTGGTTCACCAGCTGCACTGCAGAAAACAGGAGGGACATGCAGCAGGTGGTGAGGGAGGCAGAGAAAATCATTGGCACCACACTAAATACCCTCAGGGATTTATACACCAGTGGACTCCAGAAGAAGGCCACTATCATTGTAAAGGACCCCACACACCCTGGACACTCCCTGTTCTCCCTCCTCCCATCTGACAAAAGATATAGACAATTAAAAACAAGAACCAACAGGCTAAGCACAGCTCTTTTCCACAGACTGTGAAAGCCATCTCTCTCCCACACCCATGAGTAAATTTGGAGACCCCCCTCAACCCCATGTCAACTCCATGTGTGATGATGGGGACCTCCCATACCACCTTAGATAATCTTTTGTTGTTTTTTTAGCACATCAGCTATCAGTATTATCATTATTACTGCTATTATTTATTTTCCTTATTGCTGTCATTGAGGATGCTAAACTGCATTCCACTGTTTTAATACAGTTTTTCTCTTTTATCAATATTTTCTCAGTGACAATAAAAAGCTATTCTATTCTAATATGTATGTTGGCAACATATTTTACTTCACTTCTAGAAAGTGAGCTGAAACAATTGTGCATTTTTAACAAAGATTGTTTTTTAATGTAATAAACAGTCAATTAGTGTAAAAATAAGTCATAAACATACTATTAAACCAACTCTTTAAACATCAACATCTTTATGCATCCATTTTTCTGTAATAAACTTCATCAACATTTGTACACACTTGTATGTAAACAGGATTTTGACCCGCAATATCAAACTGGGTGGAGTCCTAGATCAGTAAATGTGCACGTTATCGTGATGATCATCATAAAATAATATTCCGATTATTGGACTCGCAGAGTTGACATGTAAGGACAAATATTGCAATTCGAAAGCAGGAGATCAAAGTGCGTAGACTGCTCGTATAAAAGCAGAAGCAGTGAAAGCGGCGTTACAAAACTCTGATCTGTGATTGGTCGTGTAATAAATTCCTGGTCTCTGATTGGTCAACGGCTCCTCGTAAACACGGAAGTGAACGTTTGTAGTCCTTCACACTGTAGTCAGTTTCCAGAGGTCCTGCTTTTGTACCTGCGGTATAGATTTAGCCCTAATCTAAATTCTTAAAGAGTCTCAGTGAAATGTCTTTGTCATTTGAAGGAAGAGTTGTACTTGTCACCGGCGCCGGAGGAGGTAAAATCGCCGTCTGCAAGACTTTTAGTTAGATTGACACTTAAATTGTAGCGCTAGCTTCAAGCGCTAACGCGTTAATGTTGAGTTTTACACTGAAGTTCATTAAAAAATAAGTTACGAAAGCAGCCAGTTTATGAATCTGATTTATGTTGCTGTGCTGTAGTAGGTGCTCAGCTGTCAACATGGATGATTTTTTTCTAATTGCCAGCGCTGCATTGGCAATAGATATCCAAAATATGCAAGTCAACAAAAAAAAAAAAAAACTTTGTGAAGATTATACAGCTTGATTCATACTATTTTTTCGCTAGTACAATATTCATTATCATAGGGAGCACAGGGAGCAAAGTACAAGCATGGCAATTGCGTAGAAAGAACCACTGTTGAAATTGTGTGAAAGGGCACAGCAACAACAATAGTTACTTATAGGGGTAATTTACTCTGAAAGTGTATTTAGTCTCTTATTTCCTCTGTATTTCTTTTTGCAGGCCTTGGCAGAGAATATGCATTGGCTTTTGCTGCCAGAGGGGCATCAGTAGTTGGTAAATAAACTGTAATAATACTCAGTGTTTAAAGGGCAGGTGTAGAAAATGTCTGCCATAGTTAAAGCTTGAAGGTGAATCTTTGTAGCTTCTAATATAGTTGCTTCTTTGTTTTCAACCAACATGAATATGAGGTATTTTACTCAAGAGTGTTATTTTTATGATTCATTAATAATGTATGCTTAATAGTAACTTATGGTAATTTTATTTTTCCATACACTCATTTCACTCACTTAGATTCAAATGTTTTAAACCACCATGAATATGAGGGATTTTAGTCGATTGTTTTTTCTTTTTTTAGGATTCATCAATCATGTATGCTTAATAGTAACTTATAATAATTTCATTTTTCCATAGATTCATATCATTAATTTAAATTCAGACATGCACCAAAGCAGTGGTTGCAGTGATAGCAGCTGTCTTCATCGGTTTATATTAAAGCAAAGTTCCTGCATCTGCAGGACATGCTAGGTTGCACGTGTCCTGTTTTGATCAAAGCAGGGTTGCACAGATTGATTATTACAGACTACTACTAGCACACATACTGTTCAAATTTCTGAAACCAGAAATATTCTTTCAAGTCACTTTGGATACACTGACAGCAGTCTCTGGTTTAGTGTTAACCAAATTAAAAATGTGACAACTGGTTCCACATAGTAAGTTATATATATTTTAGATGGTTGTGGGATGTTCAAGTCAATTGTGCTTTATAAGACGGACGCTGTGAAACAATGTGTGATAAAAAATTTCCTGTGGCATGTACTGAATTAGGTATTAACTCTGACAAGGAATCAGCTTATCTCCAGCTTTCTCTTAAGTTAATTTCTTATGAATAATTGACCTTGTTATTGCTAATTTTTTTTCTTGTTGCAATAAAGTGAATGACCTTGGGGTAGACACAAAGGGGGGTGGAAAGAGTTCTGCAGCCGCTGATAAGGTGGTGGAGGAGATAAGAGCACAAGGAGGCAAGGCTGTGGCAAACTATGGTGAGAAGTCTGGAATACTCTTCACTTTTCTTTTCTTATCCTCTCTATTCTCTTTCTACCTCCATCTTTTTTCTGCCTTGATTTCCAAATTGTATGTCGTTTATGTAAGAGCAGACTAAACCTGATATTGATTTCTGTAAGTCTGTCTAATTCGCTGACAACACTGTTGTGAGCATTGAAGATAAATGTATAATCTTTCGTCTCCCCATCTTTGTGCTCCTCACATACACTGGAACGAAAATTTAGTTTTAGAGAACACAATAAAACTTTGATGCGTGCTTCACTGGTAATTTTCAGCATGCCACATTTGTTTGAGGCAGACTTTTGTATTCACTTTGCAGTAAACAATGATGCTCAGCAATCAATAAAAATGTCATGCCACACATCATTACCCCACAAACTGAGAGTTTGAGGGAGGCTATCAAGTTTCTGCTGAACATAAAAGTTTGTAGTATGTTTTAAACCCGATTGTATTATATTTTGTAAAACTATCTCTGAATGTTGTTTCACTCTAGAGATTCAAACATGAAAAGCAAGAATAAAATCTGCAACTAAACCCAGACTAATCAGAACCACTTTCTACAGCCCTATTTAAGTTAACTTACCTTAAGACAGTGATGATTCCTTTCATGCACATACAGATTCTGTAGAAGATGGGGAAAAACTGATCCAGACAGCCCTGGATGCATTTGGAAGAATAGGTATGTATGTTTGAAGCGCTGATATCAGATGACTGTAAGGGATATTCTTGTTATATATTCTCAATCATGTTATATTTTCTTCCAGATATTGTTGTAAACAATGCTGGGTAAGTGATTTGAAACCAGTTATCAGACTTTTTTTTTTGGTTGACTTTATCTGCTCTTAGAAATGCCTTTGAATTGTTCTTATTATGATGGGAATGTGAGCTACTATAAATGTACAAAATATAACTTCAAGCTTTGGCTCACAGATCAAAAAGACCTAAATTCCTTTGTTTTTGTTGTCTAGAATTCTTCGGGACCGATCGTTTGCCAGAACCAGTGATTTGGACTGGGGTAAATAAATAGCCTCTCTGATGTGACTTTCACTTCATCCAATACCATCAAATTAATTTCTTTTGTTTGCCTTACCACCAGACTATATGTAAAAATATGTTGTTGTTTTTCCTTTCTTGGGGGGGCTTGTATTTCTGGCAGCTTATATCTGTAGAAACAGAATGCCTCCATTGTTACCTGGTTCTCATCCCCATAAAACTAAAGTGTAATAACAGAAATACATCATGATTTGTGTTGATGTTTACTGTGCATTTACCTCCACTCTTGATTTCAGACCTCATTCAGAGAGTTCACTTGAGAGGCTCTTTCTTGGTGACTCGAGCTGCATGGAACCACATGAAAAACCAAAATTTTGGCAGGTAAGGCGTAAATCAAGCAAAAGCCACAGAGGCATGCTTTACCTGTGTTACTACATTGGCTACATTTTCTTTTCCAATTCCTGTTTTTTGAATCCTACTTTGTTACAAGTCTGAAGCAGACATACATTTGGATTGTAATAAAAATGAGTGTTTGCTGACTACTGTGGTTGAGAACTAATTTTTACATCATCTAAAGAACCAAAAAAAATGTGTATTATATACTACAGGTAATAATGGCTGTGCTGTTTCCCTGTATATATATATTAATCACTGTTGGTTTGATGGTGTAAAATGTACATCAATCCATCCATCTGCTCCAGCCTGCACTGTCTTTGAGCAGAGGGCAGGGTTTATTATATATATTGAAAGAACAAAATGTATAGATAAACACCCAAAAAAGAAAAAAATATATATGAATATGAAAATTACAAAAAAGGGAGGAAAAAGTCAGTTGTGTTCTGCAGCATTTAAGGTTAATCTATGAATAACAAAGATGCCCGTGCATCTTCATCATTTTCTTGATTTATATCCGTAATTTAAGATATTTGTGTATCCCTCATAGGACATGTCTTGAGTGAGAAGTGGAAAAATTGAGTAGATAATTTTTATTGACTTAAAGCAGTGACATACTTTATACTGATCTTATCTTTTAAGATAACATTTACCCATGGAGGATAAGTGAGGATATGTGATAAAGAGAGACTGATATAATAGATATTGTCTTATTTATTTCACCACCAGAGTTTTGTTTTTCATTTTGACGTTCTTGGTAGAAATAATATTTATCATTTTTGTCTCTCTGGATTTGTGTCATTATCAATATTATTGGTAATTACCACGTTTTTTTTCTGACAATAAAACTGTATCCAGGCTTTTTTTTTTTTTAAGGTGTGGGTGTTTTCTGATATAATATTGAAGGAAGAGCTTGCTTTGTTCCTATATTAATGATATATTATAAGTGTTGCCCTTCATTAGTGTACATAAGTTACTTTATCTAAAATTAAAAAGAAGAAAAGAACCTTTTGTAGAAAGCTTTCTTGCATTTAAGAGAATAATCACTTCAGATTTTATAGAATTTGTATACGTTTTGCAGTGTTCATGCTCAATCTGAAATCCAATCTTTGTGTGCAGTAACCGAAAAGAAAAATAATGGGGCATTGAAAGGAAAAGCCATAGCACAAAGAAATGAAAGCAGAAATGTCAATGACTTGACTTTACTCTTCTAACTATGTGAAACCATGGAGACGCACAAATATTGAACATATATCTATCCTCCGTGCTAGCTCCCTAATACAACATTTTATCGTTCAGTGCTCCGTAAAAATTGAAAGATGTGCTTTGTGTTGCAACACTTGATAGTTTTGAAATTTTTCCTCTGTAAATGACTCCAAGACTTCAGCGTGTAAAAGTTATTGATGCGAAAAATATTTTGTCATAGCCAGTCCCTTGGTGTTTCCATTGTGGTGGACTGTGCGAGTGTGCTGCAGCATGGATCACTTCTTTCTCCTGACCAGCGAGAGATGGCGTGTTACAGATGTCTCCACCAGTTAATGTGGCGTTGATGTTTTAACCTTGTTGCTTCTGCTCGACTGAAGTGAACCCTCTGTGTGACATTGTGTCAAGCTGTGTGGTACATGTGGATTACACATTCTTAAATGTTTAGAGCTTGCTCCTCTCTACCAATGAAACAGTTGTGTATGGTTTAAAATGCACACTGTTTGCACACTCAATTTTCTTTTAGCTTTCTAATTCTATCTACGATGTTGTTTTGTAAATTAGTGCAGATGCATTGTGTGTGTGTGTGTGTGTATGAGGGGACAGGGGGGGTTCACAGTCTCCTATTACTCCTCAGCAATGTCTGTCAGTTTGACTTAACATTGACTTGTTGCCTCGGGTTGTCTGTGACCAGAATCATCATGACTGCCTCAGCTGCAGGCATCTATGGAAACTTTGGCCAGGCCAACTACAGTGCTGCCAAGCTGGGCCTGCTGGGCATGGCTAACACCTTGGCAATCGAGGGACTAAAGTACAACATCCACTGCAACACTATAGCTCCTGTTGCTGGGTCACGCCTCACAGAGACTGTCATGCCACCAGGTAAACAGAAAAATTAAATGGCATACATTCTTGCACAGAGTTGATCAATGTAACGCACTCTGTTGCGTAGCCACAAGGTGTTAAGTAAATTTAACAACTTCTTTTTGGAACATAATTCTGATTTACAACATTTGAAGCAAAAGCATTCGTGGAAATGAGCCGTTTAATATTCAAGAGCTGTGCCGTCTTTGCGATTCCTAGAGCCAAGATAAAAATCTTGCACCTCTGAGTGCTGTTAAAAGTTTTAATTTGTCAGCCCTCGATTTAAACTGGTTGTTTCCATAATGTATTTCTTGTGAATATCTCATTCACATAGATGTTCATGCAGCTCTTCTTGTTTTTGCCATCTATTCATTCTGCATACTCTCTTTAGTGCTTTTTGTCTCTACATTCACACATCATTAAGTATAATGGGGGCAGTGTTGGGTTACGTATCTTGCCTAAGGATACTTCATAAGGAGAGGCTGGGGATCAAACTTAGTGGATGAATGACAACTGTTATATCTTCTCATAAAAGATTAATTAACAACTGGGAGCTTAATATAAAAATGAATTTCAGAAAGGCTAACACATATAGGATGTGCTTGTCAAATTTATTCTCTTTATCAAGCCCATAAAGACTTGGACAGTTCTGTTTTTTTTTTCAAGCCACCAAACGCAGCTTTTTTGAATTTCTGTACCTCGTGGGCATATTGTGTACGCTTTGTGACTGCAGCTTTGTAGGTCTTTTTTTTTTCTTTTCTTTTAATAACAAACTGAGCAACGGTTTAGCTGTCCTGCTGCGTTGGTCTTCAGTAGCGTCTGTTGCGCTGTGCTGCGCCAACTGTCACAGGATGGCCTCACCTTGCTAAATAACTTGGTTCCATATGTTGGCTCTGACTGATTCAGACTTCTCCAAAAGATGAACAATACAACTTGTCATACTAAAACGAGAACAAACAAAACCAAAAAACTAGTGAGTTGCAGTGAAGCAGGATGGCATTTCACATATGGTGTCTGGCTTTAAATTTTTATTGGTTCTTGGAGTGAATTAAAAACTCAATTCCAGCATGTTTTGATATCAGTTTCATAAAAAATCTTTTTTTTTTTTTTTTTTTCTTATGGCTACTTCAAAATGTTATCAGCTTTTAAAAACACTCATTCAAAATTTCACAGATTTATGAATTAATTTTTTTAAAACCACAACTAAAGCAGCTTTAAAACTTTTTTGTTTTTGCTTTTAAAAGCTCAGATGAGCTTAATTAGCTTGCAGCTGGGGTATGTGGCCTTAATATGGCTGTGTTTGTTTGTCTGTGCTTTTTATTTTTAGACCTTGTGGCATCTCTGAAGCCCGAGTATGTTGCTCCGTTGGTCCTCTGGCTCTGCCATGAACAATGCCAAGAAAACGGAGCACTGTTTGAGGTATACAGGAAAATACACCTTTAATCTAGTCTCATTTTCACTCAATTGAAAGTGTACATTTGTTTTTAATCTTTTTCCATAGACAACAATATTATCTCCTCATATACCATAAGAAGGCAATATTTCTTCTGTATTAGTATAACTCAGTTTTCATCTCTTTTCAGGCTGGTGGAGGCTGGATTGGTAAATGTGAGTACTGTGCAGTCTACCTGAGGAAATGTCTGCATGCATTTGTAATAGTCATCAGCTTCTGGCTCTCCCGTACTGTATGTGTGTGATTTTTTTTTTTCATCATGCAGTGACCCCTTGTTGTTTTTGTGTGTGTCCATGTGTGCAGTGCGCTGGGAACGCTCTCGAGGCCGAATTGTGAGACAAAAGAACAAACCCATGACTCCTGAGGCCGTCCGGGATGAGTGGAGCAGAATCTGTGATTTTACAAATTCCACTACGCCTGCTAATGTACAAGGTCAGCAGTGCATATGGCCTGATTTCACACAGATCAGGGTTTTTGGGGGTGTTTTAGTACATCAGAAGGGGTAAAGTAACATCGATGCAAATGCCAGAAATCTGTGTCCAAAAAAAAAAAAAACATCATGGAGTTGCAGAGTTTCTTGCAACAAACTAACATTTTGGTGTAATTTGCCATTCTGGAGTACAAATATACTTTTTGGAAACTCAAACACATTGTTTCAACAAACACCCTTTAACCCCCTTTTTTAGGCTTCTGCTCGAAAAATGACATATCCATAATGAATAGATTATATCTCTACATCAACAAGGTCTATTTGAACAAATTTGGTGTCATAATGAAGGGAACACTTGTGAAATTTGTTCAGATGAGTAGGTATCAGCATCTATGTTACTGGCTCAGAGTAA
>JAOWBL010000024.1:2578791-2608178 GCA_028564865.1 Zenarchopterus dispar | reverse complement strand
GAGGCGGATGGCTGCCCCTCCCTGAGCCTGGTTCTGCCGGAGGTTTCTTCCTGTTAAAAGGGAGTTTTTCCTTCCCATCGTTGCCAAGTGCTTGCTCATAGGGGATCACTGGATTGTTGGGATTTTCCTTGTAACACTGTTTTATCTTTACCCTTCAGTGTGAAGCGCCTCGAGGCGACTTTTGTTGTGAATTGGTGCTATATAAATAAAATTGAATTGAATTGAATCTACATATTTAATCTAGAAAGAGGAAGTCATTTAAACCAATTGAGAATTTGGTTTTACTATGGTTCTTAACCATTATTGTGTAATCTCTAGCATCCTGTCTGCTCCTCTGAAAGAGAGATGGCCTGACCTCCATATACTGTAAACAACTAAGTGTAATTTACCTCATATTTTCTTTTTTTCTAGCAAGAAAAGAAAGAAGTTTGAAATAATAAACTCAGAGAATGGCACAATTTACAGTATACCTAAAAAGATAAATGGTTATCGTTGGGGAAAAAGAAACAAGATGTACCTGTGTCACCTTTGCTGTCAGGGGACCCAGAGCTTTTATAGCTAGTAGGCTGCTCAATTAGAGTGTCCAAAGCTCTGCTGTAGTCTTCCAGGATCCAGTGGGCTATGCTTCTTAGGAATGGATCTGGATGAGCTGGAATCTGAAATAAACAGATAATAAGAAAGGAAATCCAAATAACACTGGATATTCAAATAATTACTATTCCGATGAATCAAAGTAAAGGCTATTGGTGTCTGTTACATATACATAGATGCAAACTGTTCACCTGTTTGTCTTGTCCCAAAACATGCCTCTGGAGGATCCTTTTGTAGGTGGAGGCAGTTTCATATTCGGACTCATACAATCTAGAAATAACAAGGGCCAGCTGCAGATCCTGCATTTTCTCTAAACAGACCTGGAGTAGGAAAGAAAATGTTCAGCTATTTTAAAATGTTTTCAGCTTGTAGTGCAGGATGCAATGGGGATATGCAGTGACCCAGAAACATTTGGTGCTCGAAAATCCTCCGTGGTGGATAGATGAGGTTTTTCTGGATGCTCCAACTGATAAGTGAATATCCCAGTGTAGAATATTACCTGGGTGACATTCATGACCATAAAATGCTAAGAGAAGTTACTAACTCATTGCTGAAGGGATCATCTAAGCACCAAAAAACCTTTATTAATAAATGCTCAATAAATATGGTAAGCGGTAGCTATTCTCCTATTCATGGGCTGCATCTACACAGTAACAACAACACTATGCAAATTAAATACTAGGTATTAACTTTTTTTTTTTTTTTTTAAGCTTAAATAAGGAAAGTGGTGAAGTTTGTATATAAATATGGTAATAATCCAATGGAAATTCTAGTTGTGTGGTCTGAGTTTGTAATCTACTTTTTCACATCATTATACCCTTTCATCAAATAAGAAATAAAATGAAAAAGTTAAATTACAATGTCACAGATTATTAAATAAAAATGAGAAGCACCAAACTTAGCTTATACTTAGTCTGATTTCGTTCTTACATTTTTGAAACTTAAAGGCTGACAGTACAGTTGAAATAAATCCTTCTTGGAAACATTTTGTCAAGTCTATTTTCCACTTGCCTCCACAGCATCCTTGAGGGAGCCGGCTAGAAGAAAAAAGGCTGCCGAATGCTGGAACCGCTGCTTTCCCAGCAGAGAGAAGGCATTTTTCAGTGCTGCTTTTCTCCATCTGTCCTCGCTGAAGTTGTTGCGGAAAAAGTCTGTCATTTTTACATTCTTCTGAGACCTGGGAAGAACGGCATCCAAAGAGTAACAAAATCACTGATCTTCAGTAATCTCGCAGAACTAATTTTGAACAAGAGCAATATGCAAATCTTGACATATTTTCCTACCTGTACAGTCCCCAAACCACTGCCTTCTTTTTCAAAGCTAGGTAAAATATAGCTGCATCCAGAGGATCATTGTTTCTCTGAAAAGAAGCCTTGGCAACCTGACAAAAAAACAAACAAACAAAAAACACGTTCAACTAACGCTTTTGGTTTCTCAGCCTGCAAAGTCTTATCTAAATAACAAGTTGTAGCTTCATGGGTCATTTCAGTGAGTATTTCAGTCTGCAATAGCAATGCATTTTAAAGAAACCTCAGCTGAACTGCATTTCCAGACACATGATGGCATTTCATTTACTAAACTGAGCAATCAGTGCAAGTACACAGGGCCTCCACTGACAGAACTTTGAAGTTTATTTTTAAATTAATCTGAAGCAGATTCAAGAAAAGATAATTTTGATGAGAACTAGCAAACATTTGGTGTTGGTTAGTGTCAAAACCACAGTTCAAACGTTGTTTCACTTCTTTGAAGGAACTACAAACAACATATGTTTGCAATTTTTTGTTTTTAAACTCCTATTAAAAGACATAAGAAGCTAAAAAGATGTTCTGATACAAGTTCTACCCTTCTGAGTCCTTCACCCAATATCAATTCATTAACAGATGTGTCAGAACTCCAAATTTCTGTTGTCAAGCTGACTGTCTGCACTGTATTTTAGCTTACATTAAATATCTTCAGAGCAGTTTACGGAGAGTAGTTTCACAGAAGCATTTCCTGCCTGGTCATTTGTACTGTGACTCCAAATGGTAAATTGAGCAATAAAAGAAGACATCTAAGAAAACAATGATCTCCCCAGGTTTTGATTGTTTCTGCCGTCACTTTCTTTAGGGAATTTTTCTTATTTCTGATAAACAAATACCAGAGGTTGCAGCTGTGGTTCCTCTGACTTCCACTTTGATTTAATAAAGTCCTCATACTCTTTCACCTAAAGGTTCCTCAGATATTCAAAAAGGCTGCTTGATTTATATTTACCAATATTCAAATCATCATTGGAAACTGCTGCCATGCATAATGAGCAATCCAGCGTAAAACAACACCATATGACCAACATAATGCTAATACTAGATAGTTAGGTTGGTCCAACAACTGATGTGCAGCTGATGTGCTTCTCCACCTGTCAACTCAACACAGGAAGTGGCACGACATTTTTTCATTTTCTATACCCATTTAATCCTGTACAGGGTCACAGGGGTCTGCTGACGCCTATCCCAGTTCGTTACAGGCACAAGGCTGGCTTACACCAACCATTGCAGAACCACATATAGACAAACAACCATACACACTCATAGAGCAATTTCCATCAACCTAACATATATGTTTCTGGACTGTGTGAGGAAGCTCGAGTACCCAGAGAAAACCCACACAAGCATCAGGAGAAAATGTAAACGCCACACGACGACTCCTATCGAGTCTGGGAACCAAACGAGGAACTTTCTTACTGTGGGCTAACAGTGCAAGACACTATGTTTCCCAAGTAGCAATATTTATACTCAATATTACGCAGTTTCCTTTGCTGGGGTTTTAGAGCAATGAAGCAATGAAGAAGAATCAGGATGTACATAGTTGCAGATACTGATATACTTTTTTTTTTCTTTTTACAGAACCAGTGATTCTGATGCTGCTATTGGCACTAGAATGCTATAAAAATCAAATTATGCGTGTCTTGATTATTATACAGCAAAACCCTTCATATACCATCCGACCCTATACAAGAGTTGCATTTTAAGATCAAAATACTCGACTACTACTATGTCAATTTTTTTAAGGTATAAAATAAACAGTCTACAATATTTTAGTTATATACAAATGACACAAATTATACACAGCATCAATATCACATATTTGATTTTAGAGCAAACTGAAAATGATAAAGCAATAATCGTAATAATCTGCCTTACCTTCTCAATACACCTGCGTAGCTTGTCAGTGCTGCGCAGCCACCAGCCCACGCCCATGGAGCGCAGTTCAGGCCAGCTGGGCTCTCCCCTCTGCAGGGCAGGCAGCATGTTCAGCAGCTCCTCCTCAGCATCAGAGTGAAAGGCCCAAGCATAATGACAAGTTGACAGGCCTGCAGAGGGAAGAAACATTCAGAAAATGTATCTTTTTATTTATCGTTATGGTTAGAAAATGAACAGGATAAACTACAAGCTATAAAACTCGGAGAGTCGACACCAGCATGAATGAGTGAATAAAGGAAAAGATTCACTACGAGTTTCCTCTAATAGCTACATTGTTGAGATCTGCCCAATAATGTTTTCTGTGAGAGGAATCACAGGTAGCCCAGAGGTAACTTTATTGCAATAGTTAAAGATGATGAATAGACTGTGGCTTGTTCACTTCTCTCAATAAGACTCACAGCAAAGAACTCAAAAGTGAATCCATTCTTAATCTTTTTTTCTCTGTAGCTTTAGGGATCTTCACAGTTAATGCCTCAGTGCCTCAATGAAAACTTGAACGATGTCTAAGAATGTGTAGAGGGATGTCACTTTATGCAACACAGCAAAAATTTCAATACTTATTGCAAGACCAATTTTTCAGCGTGTGAACTTTGAGGCTTTTGACTAATTTATCTATATAACTGAATAAAAACTACGGAAAAAAAGAAAAAAAAGAAGAAGCAGTACCTTGCCGTAGTAGCTGTGCTCGGTGTGCTGGAGGTAGGGAAGTTGAGAGGAAGGTATGAAGTCTGACAGCCAGCAAAAATTTCAGGCCACATTCATCCAGTGTCTCTCCTCCTGTAAAGCGATTACACTCAGTTTACTTTTTCAAATATTACTTTAGTATCATGTAGAACAGAGACCTAATGTATGGCATTTCTTTTCTTTGACAGCAACAGGAGTCTATATGAATGCCATTATATTCCTGAAGTACCTTTGTTCTTGCCCTGGTTGTCCTTTAGATCTGTGCTTGTGGTAGCAATGGTGTCAGCTAGTGCCATGAGTGACATCTGTTCCATTCGGGTTAACCCAGGTAAACTGGAGTGGAGGAGGTGGCTGGACAACACCTGGGCATGTTCTGGACCAAAATATGTAGGGCTGTACTGTGACAGGTCTATAACCTATGAAAGGAGAGAAGACAGTTTGTAGAATTCACTGTTGTCAAGATAGTCAAAACAATGTTAGCAATGTAAATCCATACATATTTCATTGATGCTAACATGCACTTATAAACTTTAGGTTGCACAGAAAAAGCCCAACGAGAGCTATAATGCACTCCTGTTTTTTTTTCACTAAACACAAAGAGACAGAAACTGACCTTATTTCCAGTTTCCTCTTGATCATTGTCCAGTGGGTCCAAATCCATTGTGCTCGGTGTATGAAAGAGTTCATCATAAGCATCAGTCTGACTGGAGCCATGGCCACTGTCTCCACTCACACTGCCCACTTTATCTGTATGGAGTAACAATACTAAGCTGAATTACATTTCAAAAATTATGCAAGGCTTGTATACAAATCCATGAATTTAATGTAATTATATAGGCTCCTGTTTTCAAAACAATAAGGAAAAACCAAGATAACACAGAACAAGAGACAAATACAATGTAAAGTGCTTTATAGAGGTACAAGTGTGAATCATTTCGTATTTGTTTCTTCTTACACCACAGATATACTGACCAAGTTGTGGTGTGTCCTCATCAGCTGCCAGAAGGGCGTACAAAGGCAGGGGAGGGACGGAGCTTATCTCTGTGTAGTCAGGACTGGGGCTCTCTGCTTGGCTGAATATTTTCTGGTCCCTGGCGGTGCTGCCTCCGACACTGATGGTTCGAGAGCGCACGCGTTTCTCTGGACAGGTGTTGTTGTCTTTAAGTGTCACAATTTCCCCAGCAATGCATTTCACCAGATGGGAGAGAATAGCTTTTGCGCGGTGAACCTTAAGACAGACAAATTATACATCGATTCAAGTCACTTGATTTGTTAAATAAATAACCTTAAGACAACGTAATGAGCTTCATAATTTGTATGTGGCATATGAGATGGTAAAGCTGTTTAAAATAAAGTCAGTAAAGAGTTCCCGACTATTTTCTTTCTTTGACAACTGTTCATCCCATTTATTTCTAACTTGGTGGATGCATGCCCTTTTTCCTAAAAGAGTTAAGTGAAAAACTTGAATGTCAATCTAAACTGTGCTCATATTCTGGTTAAAATTTGTTTTCATAACTGCAAAGGAACACTGGACAGTTGCAGTGGAGCCACCCAGCACTTACAGTTGGTGGGTGGTAAATCTGTTGGTAACAATGCAATGCCATTTGGGCAGAGCATTTAAAAAAAACAAAAAGAAAAAACAAAACAAAACAAACAGCACCTTATTTGGTCAGCATTAGCTTTTCTTCTCTACCCCAAAAACATGCACGTCACAGTTAAGTTAATCTATTATGTCGTCCCTCTAGGGATAGGCAATGACCTTGATATATTTAAACAACTGCAGAATTCAGAGGAATAAAAGTAGGAATTGAAATAATAAAAGCAGAACACTTTGATACTGCCAGATACCAGCGAAATGTGTGGGAATGTAAGCTTGTATGTTAAAAGTGTACAAATAAGAGAAGCTTGTAATACAGAAAAGTGCAACCATCAAAAAGTTCTATGTGGAAAGAGATAGACATATAAATAGGTCCTGAGCAAACAATGCCAGGTAAAGGTATAATTTCAGAATGAAGTATTCCAGTTGTCAGTAGCACTAAAGGCTCTGAGGCACAAACATATGAGGTTTACAGTTGAAGCAAATCTTGTGCAGGATGAAGTGTGTGAAAGTGTGTGATGAAGTGGGCATTGATTTCACTCAGCTGTGTTTAGAATTTTCATGTTTCAAAGTGCATTACTATGTTTAAATTAAGGCCAGTGCAAATATTTCATCAGTGTATGAAATAGTGTTTTGCTTCACTGATACATTTTGAGCCACATTACTAACAGAATTGCATCACCTAAGAGCATGATTAAAAAAATAAAATTTTTAAATTTACCTTCCCTAGGTCCATGAGCTCCAGTAACTGTACAGGATGGTACTGGGGTAGAGTGGGAAAGAGTTGGTGCGCTGCTTCAAAAAGCCCAGAATCTTCCATCTCTACGGGCAGGTCATAAGCTGTCCTTTTCCCACTGAGTTTCTGAGCCAGGCTCATCATTGATCTCGTTAGGGCCTTTTTTGGAGGGGCTAGTGAAGACGTGGGGACCCCGGAACTGAAGACGTCCTCTTGGCTCTGTCTGACGGCCGAGATTATGGAGGAGAAGCTGCTGCTGATGTCTGTGTCTTGAACAACTGTTACGTTAGGTTTGGGAGGCACTGGAGGTTGCCACTGTGAGTACACATGCATCTCGCAATCCATGCCCACTACCAAGATCCCATCTCGTACCCAAGAGAGGGAGACTGGGATGGGTAATGAGCCTTCAACAGAGGAAACCAGATTGACGGATCGAAGCAGAACCAGGCGAGACATACTTCGGTCTCTACTGGTATCAGAAGACAGAACTAGCTCTGGAGGCTTCCCAGACAGACGGCCATACATATAAATCTTTGTCCCAATACCAACAGTCAAAATGTGTGACCCATCCTCTTGGGAGACCCAGTCCAGGTGAACTAGGCTCTTATTAGCAGAAGCAGGGCAACTCTCACTGGGTACAGAGAAGTCTATATTAGTTGGCATATTGACATTATTACCTGCACAGGTGCTAGCTGTAGGATCTGTGCTGTTCAACACTATTGTCTGCTCTAGGATCCACTGTGAACCACCAGTGGAATCACACTGAAAAATGCTGATGTGGACCAGTGGTTCTTTCTTCTTCGCTAGATTAGGACTTACATGGAGAAGTGGGCTGGGCTCTACAGTCAGAGAAGGGATCAAGTGTGTACTGTTTTTGTATAGATATGGGGAAGATGCCAAAGTAGGAGGAGATGATGGCAGTCCATTGGAGTTCTGATGAGGCGATGAGTTGAAAGGTGCATTTGACATCTGCCTGTAAGCAACAGCAATCCGTCCTGTGTGACAGCAGCTCACCTTGATGGGACAACCAGACACACTTACTGCGCTGCTGTTAGGAAGTCTTTCATCAACCAGGAGAGGCCATTCCTCCCACTGGTACACAACACTGCCTGTGTTGGAGGACTCTCGTGTCACAACATTGCATCTCCAGAAGCGCACTTTTCCATCAGAGCAGGAAGTAGCAAGGAGATAAGGCACACAGCCAGCTGGTAAGGAGCATGACGCACTCAGGTGACCTAATAAGAAAGTTGACATCACTTAATAGGCATTCAATTTTTTTCCTTTATCCCCTCTTCTCACAATCTTCAGTTTCTCTGACTCCATCTGACATTCTATCAGTTTCCTTTAGTGGATATGTGGCTTTCTACATTTTTATAAACTGCTGGAAACAGTTTTTCTGTGTAAAATTACAAAAAGCATTCTCTATAGTCCCATTAACCCAGTTCACATGCTCATTTCTGTTCATCTGAAACCCAGTGAACATGATGCTATGCCACAATGAGCAACCTAGTGGTTTTCAGTAAAATGTTTTAAAGCAAATCCTAGTGTAGCACACTTGCATTCATATATCAACATGACAAATTCTAACCACATACCGTAACATAAATGGATAGTCAGGCATTTTAGGAGTGGGTTAGTTTCAGCTCCTTTTTTCAGAAGAATCGAACAAATTGGGTCATTAAATGTTTTAACGGCACTGGCCAAATGTTTCACCTCTCTGCTTTTCTCTGTATTTGTTACATGCAACACCTCTGCATTTTTTAAGCTGCAGCATATCTAAATCCAGAATCAAACTGCTCAATAAATTAAGCTACAACTGTGTACAAATCAGACTGCAGTCTCTCTCCGAATGTCTCACATTTCCCAATCAAAAGCTATTTGTTTTGAAAGCTACCCCAACCATCAAAGACAGAGATGCTAACAAATCTCTGTTTTTGCCAGCAAAGTTCCTTCACTGATTAACCCACCTCCAGCAAAAAGAGGGATATGATCAGAGCTTATATGAACTGCCTTTTACCAAGATACAGGGATCCACTAGCTGTTTTCCCCACAAAAGTGCAGTTTTGTCTCAGTTTGTTGGGATATGTTTTGGGATATAGTCTGAATATTCTATAAAGTTTTGGGTCAAGTTGCAGTAACAACCTCTTCTCACTTTCTAAAAAAACAGTGTTCAGCAAAAACATATATGGAGGGAGTTAGGTGAGATGAAAAATAAACATTTTCTAGTTTTGTCAGGCTAGTCACAAAAAGAGAAACACTAACTTCACATACTCACTTGTTTGGTGTATGTACTGTCAGTAAAAACTTTTATGCATTGATAAACACTGTATGAATATTGACTCTTTTTTGTGAGTATGTCTGAATGAATCTTTAAGGAACATCAGAACAAAAGTGACCATTGTCTGAATGACCACATTTACCTTAACAAATTTGACATTAACAATTTGCATAAGAAAAAAAAGTAATCTTGTCAGTTTCCTTGTGACATACTTTATAAGCTATTTAAATCTGTAAAGGGATTGATTCATTTTTGTCCTTTATCATGTGCCAACTCAAAGACAAAGATAATGCAAAGACAAAGTTGAAGTTGAATGATTAAATAAGGACATTAGTCTTTGTGGGCATCAGTAAATATTTCATTCCACCAAATAAAATTACTGATTATACTTAATTGTGTGTTCTCATTGTCCCTTACCTGCTGAGGGAGTAACACTTATGGCTTCCACCCCTGGTGGGAGAGCCATCTCTTGGCTGCACAACCTACGTGTTGTGAGGCTGAGACGACAGGCACTCTGCAGATTGGAAGTGCATGGTTTGCTCTTCTGAATTACTGGAGAACTGAGTGCATCGTAGATGAACTGAGAGCTGCTCATAGGTGAAGCTGCAACGGTTTCCTTCTGTTTTGCAGTTTCCTCTAATGGGGAACACAAACCAGGAGAAAGACTGTTTAGGACAAATCATTAAATTCATAAGCTACTTTATGACAGATTAAATGTTTTTTTAGAAGCTGCACTAACTACAGCCCAGGGGTTGATTAAACTGAATATTTTCCATCGTTGAGATTATTTTTACAAGGTTGACAAAAAAGAAAGCCGTGTATCATTTTGACAAATTAAAACACAGACCTGTTAATAATTCAAACATTGTTAGTGAATTAGTATTTTACACCCCCTGTTCAGATTGGGCAAGTAAGCATTATTAATTAGTTATTGTTCAGGACAGCTGAGTTAGTGACAGTTTGTTCCCTGTGCAGGGCTTGTTTATGTTTCAGTTATAATTGTACATTTTTGTTGCACTGCTCGTCTTGGGCTGTTTATTCAATAAAGACTGTTGTGTTTTTAAATGATCCATGTGGCTGGATAAGTGGTGTTGAAATAACTGTTTGCTTCTAGCGATGCTGAGATGTGGGTGGTTAAAAACCAATGATTGTGACATTCAGTGGCATGAAAAAAAATTTGCTTAAGATTGGGGGTAAAGTGGTAATCAATGCTGGATTTCAAGGAGGCTTTGATTCATGAGATCGATATAGTACAACACATTTCAGATTTTAAAAAACAGAATTATAGTTGTGAACTAACTAATCAAAGTCTTACTGGCTAAGTTCTCATAACTTCCTCTGAAAGAAAAATATCTTTAAGGCAGCTATTAATTTGTTGGACTAATGATCAAACACAACAATAGGAAAACATTGCTTGAATCTTGAGAACTTTGTATAAAAGAAGAAATCTTTTTTTCAAGGTACCTACCCATTGTGACCGGTAGAGCAGCAAGATGAAGATGCCACATGTGGAGAAGTGAACGTCCTGTTGGAGTCAATTCTACCACAACCAGAAAAAAACGTGCCGAGAATGCCGACTCGTTGGAGGCTGCACACCAGAGAAACACACCAAAACAGAAAATATCAGTGTTTGCCACTTGAAGTGGTAAATAATTTACTATTAAATTTTAAAGTGGCCATATTATGCTAAATTCCAGCCATTTTACTTTAATTTTTGGCACCTCTAGAGTAGCTCTCTACCCAACAAGACCCACAACTACAAGGAATAGTGTGCTTAGTTAAACATTTTCAATTGTCTCCTCACTTCTCATAAGAAGTAAGGAATTGTCTCCTCACTCCTATAAGAGTAGGCACTTTCAATTCAATTTTTTTTATATAGCGCCAATTCACAACAAAAGTCACCTCGAGGCGCTTCACACTGTAGGGTAAAGATAAAGTGTTACAAGGAAAATCCCAACAATCCAATGATCCCCTATGAGCAAGCACTTGGCAACGGTGGGAAGAAAAAACTCCCTCTTAACAGGAAGAAACCTCCAGCAGAACCAGGCTCAGGGAGGGGCAGCCATCCGCCTCGACCGGTTGGGGGTGAGGGAACAGAAAAGACAGAAAGGAGAGCAGAGAGAGGTACATGCTATAGGACTTTCTGGACATTATGCCCTTTCAAAAGGAAACTATGCTCTCATGTAATACAGGGTGAGCAATTTTACAAAGTCCTTTGCAACCTAAGGTATACAAGACTTCACAAGCCGGCTTCTTGTAGATTACATAAACAAACTCTTCTGTGCCATATTTATACCTCATTTTTTCAGCGACTGGTCAATTAACATGAGAAGTGTCATAACATTGCATATAAGTCAGAAAACAGGAAAACTCATAATATGGCCCCTTTAACAATTTTATTAAATAGCAAAAAAAAAAAAAGAAATTTCTATGCTATTACAAGGAGAATCAGGAGTTCTCTGTATGTCCGTCCTTCTCACACTGCCATGGATCAAATCTTCCTGAAAGACGTGCAAGAGCTGGGTCTCCTTCCCTTGCTATTGAAAACAGAAGCAGGTGAAACAAAATCAGTTGCATATCTACTTTAGTGTGGAGAGTATATGCACACAGGCAGAAACAGGCAGTATTAATGGTACATAGAAAAATAGATGTACACATAAATTGCCCAAGGGGATTGAAAAAAAGTTTATTCTGCTTCTGATTTTACAAGCTTGACCTTTCACAAAGAGCCATGTCTACTGCAGAATGTTTCATGTTATGAAAAGTGTAGTGTTTAACTAAACTTTTCAAAAAGGTGACAATTTTTTTTTATGTCAGGAGTAAAGCTTATACAGTGTGTGAATTAAATCATTTTTTCATGGATTCCATTTATACTTACAAAGTCAGTAATTGCATCCAGTTCTATGATGCAGCCTGGTTTTGCTGTGGACTGCTGACTGATGATGTTGAACACTTCCTCAACATATTTCTGAAATGAAACAAACATAAAAAAAGAATGATCTAAACATATTATCACTTAATGTGACTAATATCACCAAAATGGCCTTGTTGTTTCTGGGATTGATGTCTGTGTACATATTACATACTTCCCCACAGAGGAGCTCTGAGAAGAAATAAGTATTGGTATACTTAAAGAACTGCCATTGAAATGCAGACTATACTTTGTTGCAGTGACCTATTTGATGACTCACTGATATCTCAGGATTGGAGAGCTCACTCAGGAGTTTCTTAGCTTCGATAACAGCCTGATACAGCCTGAGCGACTGGCCATCGCTTGCTACAAAGCAGGCGCTGGGGGAGTTACAATATGCACCTGGAAAAACAAATGCCTATGAGGGACATTCTAGTACAAATAAAACATTACTGATAAAGCCGGACAATTTTTTAAACACTCCTATCTTATTAGTTTGACACTGCTTGGAAACCAAAGCCTTTATGGTAACATTTTGGTAAGCTAAGTCATGTTCTGAAACATGGCTTTAAATTCACTGGTATGGACTTTATGCCTTCTTTGGATCATTTGACTATTTATAAAACAGTATTTGTATTTTCCCATTAGAGTATCCAAAAATGTTGGTTAAAATAATTAACACAGCTGCACTGCTTACTAACATGGCAAAGCATACAAGAAATCAAGAAAAACAGAATAAAAAATAAATTTCTCACCTAAACAGCTGCTGGGAATGAGCGTGGGTAGCCAGGCCACGTTAGCAAATGCCGATGCATGAAGAGAATTTATTCTAGCAAGCTCTGAAACACCACCTGACAAAGACAGTGGTCCAACAGGATCCACTCTCCACAAAATCAGCTCACTGTAAATTGCGTTGGGGTCCTGAGAAACACCGCCCAGAGAGACCCGGCTGGGCCGTGACCCATGAGGCAAAGATCTGGAATAAGACACACCAGCAGAATATGCCTCTGGAGGAGCCAGGATGTTATCTGCCTCTGGTGTTCTCAAGGCATTGTGATGTGAGGTGGTAAGGAGAAGCGGGAGTAAGGAGTGACAGGCCAAGTCATTGAGGTGAAAACGGTGGCCACAATAGCGCGACTTGTGTGAGACGCTGAGCACAGTTGAGAAAGCAGAGTTCTCTGCAAAACTGACTGCCCACTGATTTAGAGAGCCATCATCGTGTTTAGAGATCATCAGGACATTGGGGGTGAAAATGCTCAGTCGAAGACTACTGCTGGATGCAGCTTTTCCTGGACCTCCATAGCTGATTAGAGTAGATTTTGTTTGTGACATTGAGCTCCCAGGTGGCCGCTGTCTGCCATGTTCAATAGCCAAATCCACATTCTTGTTGCAAGCATACATAACCACGCTGTGACTCAGGGAGATGGCATCACCTGTAGGGAATGCTACAGGGATACGGGACACAAATGACACCTACAAAAGAAAAAAATATTACAGCAATGTAATCTTCAGTATTTCATCTTTAGTTGCAAGAAGAACACAAGTTATTCTGATTTAAAACAAAGCAGACATTCTTCACAGCCAAAGTTGTAAGGTATTTGAATGACGCAACAATGAGAACAACATGTAAAATCATTAAAAAAAAAAAAAAGAGGAACCTCAAAACAAAGTGATGAATTAAATTTCTAATCTTCTTTAACAAGAATGGGTTTGGCGAAACTGAACTAATAATAAATCATAATAACATTAATTATAACTACAGGGATATTTCTTATCTGTCAGCTTCAAATATGTAAAAAAAAAAGAAAATAAAATGAAGGAATAAATAACACTCAATGATAGTGCTGATTAAGATAATTATCTTCCGTCTTTACTTATTTAAGTAGCTCGTCTTGGCCATCTTAAACATAAATAAACATCAAAGATTATTTCAGAGCCCTTATACTCCCCGCCAACAACTGGCTGTTGGGAATGTCAGTGAAAATCTTTTTCTTGTCCTCTTACAACTCATTAACAAGAATAATGTTGAAGACTTGTCCCCCCAAGTCATCAACTGTAACAGTGTAATATATATCTTTCCCTAAAGCATGAATCTTAGAGGTTTAATAAAAACATAAATGCTCAAAACAATCCAGATGATGTGTTAAAGGTTGCATTCACAACGTAGTTCATTTCCTCTATACTGAACCAAATGATCAGTTTGTATGCTTTTTAACTACGTTTAGTTTCTTTTTGCATAAAGAAAAATCTATGAATACCAAAATGTGTCACTCTAAACCATATGAGAATGTCTTTACTGTTTATTGGTCATATGTCTCTGCTGGGGGAACAGCAAATGTAAATAGAGGAAGAAGCTCCTGTGTTGTGCAACATATTGTACAACACATATTGTACAACACATATTGTACAACACATTGTATTTCTTGTCCTGTGTGATATAGTCAGCATATGTGGATTAGATGCACTTGTGATTCTTTTCAGTGCTTGAATTAGCACTTTTGTTAAATACTTCACCTTTAAAAGACAGCACTGCTACAGCTGGAAAAGCACATGTAAAGATGCAATCACAAAGCAGTACAGCATTTTATGTGCATTAAATCATACAATAAGTGATTTATCTAAACTAAGTGACTTATCTCAGCGTTAATCTCACAGAAATCAGGTATAAGCTTAATTCAATGCCTCAAATCATATGTCTGTAGGCTCTTGGTCCTATTTTAGGTTGGTATGTGTTCTCTCCACTAGGACTGCAGCAGAGTTCACTAGATGCATTGAATAAAGACCACCTCTTTTTTGAGGGGTCTTTGTTTGCTTGTTTTGGTCTGCACCACAGTGTAGCCAGAATGAAAACTTCAGTATTTTCGGTGGGCTAAAGGTTGTAGGTGTGAAAGCACCTTAAATTGAAACAATAGTTACTGAATCAAAATGATAAAAAATCCTAACAAAGCAAAATTAAAGTAACTACTAATAACCTGAATCCACATAAGCACTGCATTTTTTTTTTACGTTATTTTGTTGGAAAATATATAATTTAATGCTTCCTTTTGCACTGCAAAGTTAAGTCCTTCTACAGTAGCAGGTATTGATAGATCGCTCAATAGTAGATAGGTTGGACAAAAAGATGGAATAATAAGATAGATAAGACTGATATATCAATACATTGAAAGACAGATGACATACCTGAGTTTGCCTGAACATGCCTGGTTGGTGTTCATCTAGCCAGTCCACATGCCAGACTAACAAAGAACCATCCATGGGATGTATACTGAACAGCATGTCAGCCCCTTTATTCCACTCCTCTAAGAGAACATCCACCTGGTGCTCCACAGCCGCTACAGGAAGCTCCATGTCTTCAAGTCCTTTGGGATCACTCGGCCTACAACTGTTATCGTCTTCAAAGTTTTCTTCATCTTCAGCATCTGGAAAATAAAACATTGTTGGTAAACCAACAATTAATTGAAGAGTGACATTTTTACAGGTTTTTTTTTTTTAAATCCGTTCAAGAGACATGTTAATGAGTGGCAACAACATTTCTGTACCTTCACTGGAGTATTCATTCTGTTGTTCTAAACTGCCTCTGAGCTGCTGCAGAAAGACTTCCATTGCTAATGTAATTTGAAGCTCTTTGTTGTTGAGCCAGTGGACAGTAAATGGACCCCCAGGTTCCTCATCATCCACAGCATTTAGGGAGGAGATGGATGGCAGCAGAGGAATGTCTGTTAAAAATTTCAAGTTAAAGTTGATAAACATGACAGGGTGTGATGGCAAATTATCAGTCACTCTGAGTTTATTATGAGCACTCAGTTCAGACCAGTATTGTGTCTTTGCAATTTGGGTTTAGCTGTCTTACACAACTGCAAAGGTGTTATTTTGAGATCTGCATCTCATTTTGTCTAAATAGCTCCCAGCTCTGCTCAGTAAAACTGTTGTACTGAGGACTTTGTGTCACTCCTGCATTGAAACTTGAGATGTACGATCTGACCCTTTTGCATGCAAAAGATAATTAAATAATTCACTAATTCAAGCCATATTGCCAAGTCTTTATTTTAGAGTGTTGTTATACTATTTCAGACTTATTCAGGTATTTCAGTCACCCAGTGGTTAAAATGTGTTTACACAGAGATATTAGATACTTTTTCCCACAACACAGGGCAAGAGAAAAACATACATTACACTGATATAGAGAAACACTGTGGTTCCTCATTAAACTTCATTATTGTAATGCAAGTTCAGTCTGTAATTTTCTACCATTAAACATAATTCAAGCATGGATATACAATCCAAAAAGGATTTCTTAGCCTCACAATGCTTTTAGCTACTCCAAGCACAAAAGCTCACTGGAATGTTAAATAAACAACCTGAGGTAAAGCAAAAATTTGACTGCATGTTCTCCAGTAAGAAACAGAACGGTGAGACCCTATGACTTACAACCAATTTTATTCAGGCAGAGTTCGAATAAATGTGATTATACTGCATTTCTTCCACACTTTTTCCGTCTCTTAAAAACTTGCACAATCTTGTAGCTTCAGGTTCTTTCCCAAATTTGAAGAATTTGTTGTGAACAAGACACTACTGAAACAATGAATGACATGTCTGACTCTAACCTGTGGCAGGGTTGATGCTGGCAGCAATGTGGAAGTGGCAGAGGGCATTAGCATGGGGCATACCACTGCTGCCTCTCTTGTGGGTGTAATGTCGGTTCTGGTGGTGAGGCAGGCAGCCAGTAAATGAGGGCAAGGGAAGATCCCGATAGGAGGAATGCCGTGATTCTTGAAAATTAAACTGTGTGGAAAATGTTTGTCAAGTTAGTTACCTTACAATTTCTATTTGCTTATAAATGAACTGAGAGTAGCAACATAAATTAAACTAATATTTTATAAATTAGGACAGCTTAAGTGTCTCTTCATTTTTTTTTCAACCCTGTAATAATATAGATTTACATAGTTTATTTAAAAGAAAACAAAACAAACACACACTTAACATCAAGAGAAGCCCTTCAGCCAAAACAAAAAAAAAAAAAAAAGACACTGTTTGTCAATTCAAACAAATTACTTAGAAAAAGGAAGTTTCAGAGACCCGATTTCTCAGTAATAATGTTGTGTCAAGTCACACCATGCACACAACATGGGCAAAGTAAAGAAATTTGAAAACCTATTATTCCGCACTCTGATGTGTACTATGCTCTTGTTGCCAACACAGCAAAACTAATGACATTAAATTTCCAAACAGGACTATATTACAAGCCCATTGTTCTGACATATGTAATCATGAAGTCCTTTGAGAGACTGGCACTGAGCTACCTGAAGAACATCACAGACTCCCTTGCTTGGCCCCCTGCAGTTTGCTTGCCGCGGAAATATGTCAGAGAATGATGGAAATCCTCCACTGAAAGCTCACCCAACTCACTGGGCAAACCTCCACCTTTCAGTGGATCACAAGCTTCCAGACAGACAGGAAGTAGCAGGTGAGGTTGAGGAGCATCGCCTCGAGCACCTGGACCATCAGTACTGGTGCCTCCAAGGGATGTGACCTCATCCTGTTGCTTTTCTCCCTCTACATCTATCATTGCTCCTGAGGGGACCCTTCTGTGAGACTCCTGAAGTATGTGGTGAATCATGGTCATTGGACTGATCCAGGATGGTGATGAGTCTATATACAGACAGGAAGTGGAACAGATAGTCCAATGGTGCAATCAGAACCACCTGGAGCTGAATCTGTTCAAGCATGGAGATGACAGGGGACTTAAGGAGGAAGCCCAACATTAATATCTTCCCTCACTATCTTCAACAACACAGTATCTACTGTGAAAACTTTCAGGTTTCTGGGATTCACAATTTCCCTGGACCCCACAACATAGATATAGTCCATAAAAAGGTGCAGCAGAGGTTGTATGTCCTGAGACAGGTAAGGAAGTTTAACATGCTCAAGGACCTTCTGATCACCATCTTCTCTTCCATCATCCAGTCTGTCTTGTACACTCCCGTAATTGTCTGATTTGAACTGACCACAAAACAGGACAGCTACACTCTACACTAACTGTAGGTCCACAGAGGGAGTAGAGAAAAAAAAAAAAAAAATTCAGGGTCGCTGCTCCCTCCATCCAGGACTGGTACTGGTCAAGGGTCAAGAAATGGGCAAGGTCAGATCCCTTACATCCTGCACACAAACTTCTCTTGTCTGGGAGGAGCTACAAACATTAAATTGCACAAAAACTACCCATATTTAATTCAAATAATACTGGCAAGGCCCCTTTTTTTTTTTTTTTTTTTACACAAGACTTTTGTATTCAACAAAGTGCATCTAAAACTAATTTATTTAAATTGTAGGCAAAAAATACATTACAGTCACTTACTTCATGTGATGTTATTCCTTGTGTCTTCCCATTGCAGGTGTCTTTCGAAGAACCGCCTGCACATCTGACTGCTTCACAGCTTTGGTCAGAAGCATGGTTGTTATGGTGACCAGAGATGAGACTGTCACCAGGCAATATCGTCTCTGCCCAGAGCCGACAAACACTGTCCTTACAGCTGGTGAGCAGAACATTACAGACTGCACCTCTTTTAGGAGAACAAGTGAAGGGAAAAAAAGAATAATAGTTAGGAGTTAACACTGGGGTGTACTGGACAGTAATGACTTTCTCAGTTACTTAGTCATTAATGCCAATGGTATAATTCAACTTCAGATAAAGGCAAAAACCACACATGAGAAAGAAGGCTGAAAGTCAAATTAAAATATCAAATTTGACCTATAGCATATCTAATTTTGTTCTTAATGAAGATTATAGATACAGGAAAAAGAACTAGCTAGATTGAAATAGCAAGGTTAACGCTATTGAAGTATACAGCATGTACACCAAGCAAGTTGCCAGAAGTGCAGTAACAGGAAGTGTTATTTTATTACTGCAATTGATTATTGACAGGCTCTCAACAGCAGTACCGGTCAGATTGCATCATCCCCTATTTCTAAAAGTGGAAAAGATATTTGTATTCTTTCTTCCCTTCATTTGCATTATACTGTCTAATATTGCGATTTCTTTGTGCCAAAAAGTGCTCTCTGGATATTTCTTAATTGTTAATGCATGACAATATATTCAAAGAAAGTAAAATAACATCAGACATGATGTTATCTATAATATAACATACGGCAGAATTTAACCTGTTACTATTAAATAATATACATGTATAGTTAAACAGGAATAGATATGCTATGTATAAATCCTGTAAAACAAGGTTCACAAATGTAATATGTTATATGAATACTTTTATTATTGTGTAACCAATTCAATGCTGTAGTGATTTGTGTGAAGGTACTGGCTAAATTACAATGATACATCAGAGAAAATAAATGATCTGTGGCTGCATAAAAAAGGGTAATAAGTGATAAGTTGATAGTTTTTAATACCGTGGCATGTATTTGCTAGTCTTCCTCCAAGAGAAACCAGTAACAGATCGGGGATGGGCCAAGTAGACAAAGGAAAAGGCCAGCTCTCCCTGAACACTCACACTGGTATCTGGTGGTGTGAAGAGCCTGGCAGCACCTGACTTCCACTTACTAGTGCTGTACCAGACCTTTACCAAGCAGTCATTCTGTAAAAAAAGACATAACAGAACTTCACTGGTCTGAAGTTAAAGTCATTGTATTCATTACACTAGATTACATGTTTGAATAAATAATGATAAAAGAAACATAACTTGCACACACTATTTCATAGCATCGTGACTCATAGAAGTCACTTACCTGTCCAGCAGTAGCAAAGAATTCCCCATCAGGAGAGAACCTAATGAAACTAACTGGAGAGGCAGTCCTGAACACAAAAATATGCAAAATTTTCAATGAGCCTCTTCTTTTAGATAAAACTTATACAGGCTATGGTAAAGTGTAAGATAATTGTCAAAAATAAATGTATCAAGCAAGTATGAATGATTTCAATAAATCACAAAAAAAAAAAAATACTACCAGGTTTTAGTTATTACTCTCTAAATTTTGTAAGTACAATACTACAGAAAATGTAAAAATGTATGTAACTGAAGCAAATTTTGAGAGAAATTCTAGTATAGCAAACAAAAAAAGTTATTAAGTCACAGTCTCAAGTGATATTGCAAATTTCCAAAGTTTCAGTTCTTACTTGCTCTGCCAGATACACCTCCAAGTAGAACAAGAGTCTTGTATGGTCATCTGAGTCTGCTTTCCACTTTCTTCACCTCCATCTTTCCCTCCATCAACATGAGACCACAACTGGAGGCTATTACAACCTGTTAAGAGTGTGCTACCTGCACACACAAAAAGCATCCATTCTTTCGTGACAGTTACTCTCAAATATGAGTTACAAAAAGAAAAACAAATAAGTACACTCCAGAAGATATTTAGATACTAGATTTATAGTGCCAAAGAAATAAAAACGTTCTGTAAAATTTTGTTTGGTTTATGTTAAGGCAGAGATTTATTTCAGTACCTGTGGGATGCCAGGCCAGGTTCCGTACCATAGACTCCAAGACAAACTGGCCAGTTTTCTGCCACTGGCAGTTCAATTTCTTTAAAAATAGGATAAAGACAAGGTTTTCAGAAAAACATTAAAACTAAATTTAAATAAGCTGTTAAGTTATTTTGTTTTCATTCTATTGCAGTAATCTAGGAATTTCAAACAATTGCACAATAAGTACCAACAGATGATCCCATAAAAGGAAAACAAAATCCGGTCACATTAATTAAAACATTATAACATTCAAAGTTCTCCAATTACAGAACCACTGACCATTTAAGACGATGCAAATTCTTAAACATATTTTTAAATCATAATTCTGTGACATCTTTAACAACAGAAAGATGCTTAACGCTGACTTTGCAAGCTTCTTTGAACACTATGAAACAAAAATGCCTGCAAATCAAAGAGCAAAAGAATAAATAATAAAAGAGAACTGACTGCATCTTCTCTTTTATTGCAAATATCCAGACTATACAGAGAATATTGTGTTTGCTGAATGATCTGAATCCAACCATGGCCATGAGACTAAAAACAAACAAACAAACAAAAAAAAAAACTGTAAATTACTTACAGACAATAGCGTGTCTTTTTGATCTGGCTGCTGTACAGGCTCAAATATACACACAATACTTCCATAGGAAGCTGCAATCTGTCAGCAAAGAAGAAATATACAAACAAGAAAGAAAAATAGTAAGTATTTCTGAAAAAAATAAAAATGTCAATGTTAAAAATTAAATAAAGTATGACCTGAGTCTGTATGTACAAACTACATATAAACTGTTTTTGAACTACTTTTAAAACAATATTAGTGGTGAAAAAACCGATCTTAATTTGTAATTAAAAACAAATATTCAAAAACAGTCCCAATTAACTGCAGGAAACCTCTCATTAGGTAAAAGTTTATAATGTTAAGACAATAAACCAATAATTATTTTGAGGATATGAGAACCAACCCACATCTTTTTATTGATTCCATCTATTCTATTGTGAATTAGTGAAATCAATCTGCTGGAGCCCTTTCCATGAGAATCATGGTAACAATGGTCAGCTGAAAAGATGGCTGAGATATCTACAATAGTAAATAAGAACCGTCTTTAAAGTAGTAAATACTATGCTGAATGTCAGAGACAGACCACTGTATGGGAGTAAATTACACGCAAGGGTGTCCAGTCATGTGCAAATGTAAAAATGCCCAGATCTACAAGTAGTCATGCGTACAAGCACTGTCACATGGAAATTCTTCCCAGCAGACAACGGCTCTAACAAAGAATGCTTTTTTTCCCCCCTTATTAAGGTCAGCCATCTAAATTCACATTTCACACATTTCACATATAATCAAATTGTAGCTGAAAGCTACAGGTCATGCATTGAACTGAAAACAATCTCAGGACACACTGCAGATCTACTACTAGTAGAGATGTTTACACAAATCAACACTGACCCATTTTGTGAGTAGCAAAAGGACAGAAAACACAAGTTTGAAGAAAAAAAAGTCTCTCACTTTGATTACAGTCACTTTTTTTTTATTTGCTTTTCAAGTTAAGATTTTGCAATTGTATTATGCTGCACAAATATTCCAAAAGACATCTAAAAGCTCCAGTGACGACAAATTCAGTTCAAGAGGAACTGCTTGGTGTTGCAGTCAGACAGCAACAGCCGTTTGAAAATACTGATTTAATGTCACTGTGTTCTCATGGTGCCTTCATGTTGTTGTCACAGATTTGTTTTAATTCCCAAAACATAATGAGACCTAATGTAAACCATTTAAGGAACGTCTCAAAATAATGTTTTTTAAAGTCACAACTAATTATATTTTCAATACACTGAATTATGAAAGCATACATGCTTTATTCCACCAGGTGCTATAAATGCTACAATGGGCATCAATAAGTGCACACACCACATGTAAACTGCACTGCAAATGTCTCAATGAATAGAAGCCAAGAAAGAGACTGGCAAGCATACCAACTCTGCATTCTTAAACAGACGCTAGACCATGCTGGAGGCATGTGTGGGTACTTCTGACCCAACTGAATTGGATTAAACATCACGAGGGGAGCAGTAAAAGGCTGAGTGGCTAAGCTTTTTTTTTCCCACTTCTTGTATTTAAAATATATCCAACTTTCTGCTGTTTAAAATGGCTACCCTACTAACTGGAAAAAAAATTAAATTAAAAAAAAAAAAACAAGGTTACTGATACCATCTGCTTTTATCATCTTCATTTTTGAGTTCATGCACATATAATGATGGATTTGTTACCCCAGTCATGTGGGGTTCAGTTTTCTGCCCAAGGACACTTCACTTGGTGGGGGTGGAGATTAAACCATCAACACTACACCAGCATTTGTGTTTTCATCACTTCAGAAGAAGTTATTTTTGCTGTTACAAATCACTGCTAATTTTAATTTTTTAGTTGATGTATTTCACAAACCACACTTTGCAGAAAAAAGATTCTTAAGTTAATTTAGAAACAGTTTAATATAGTTATCAAGCACAGTATATCTGACTTTATACTGACAATTCCCTCTGCAAATTTAGCAACAGCAGAAACAACCTTACCACATCAGTGTGTTCAATAACGTAAAATCTCTCTGTTTCATATTGTCCATGAAAATCAGGTTAACTAAAAAAATAAAAAATAAAAAAAAAAGAAAGTAATCCATGGTCAAATTTCCTTGGTTGAGTACATCGGCTGTCCCGTCAAAACTCAGATTAGATTCTGTATTATTACTGAAACTCTTTAGGAGAGTAACCTTTCTTTGCATGAGTTGCCATAAGAATTGAGACAAAAATCTTAAAGAAAGATCAGAAAGCAAACATTAGCACTTTGTTTCTTCTTCTTTTTTTTTCATTAAAAATACTAAAAGTCTAAAACTCTTAGAACAAGTTCAGGATATGATTGCGGGGATTGTCAGTAAGATCAGAAAATATGCATATTATTCTGCTGCTGGCATTAATGACTGATTTTTTTTTCTCCTCCCTTAAAGTTGCTGACAAGAAGCTCAAGTTCATTAAACTATCCCCTTTGATGTTTCAAACAAATGCCTTTTCTGAAACCAGAAGATGCCAATGCTTAAGGGCCAACAAAGCCTTTCACTAATGTGCTGTGTAAAACAGTTCCAGCTAATCTGTGAAAATAATCTACTGTCTTTGGTATTTTTAATAAAATGGATAAGATTCCTTAAAAAAAAACATAATTTGACTAACACTGAAATGTGAACTAAGCTTGCGTAAAACCAGAAACTTATTCCAGCACCAGTTATATGATTGTTCAATGGAATGACCTTCACTGTATATGGTCATTTGAACTGAAGTCAAGCAAGAGGAGAACTGTATGTCATGGTGCCATTCTTTGCACTCTGTCTTTCAAATTAGGTTTAGGCTTAGTGTACTATATTTAATAAAGTTAGGTTATTATTGTCCCTGTGATTCTCCATTCACTAGTTTGATCTCAGCCAACAAGGCAGGCTATGAACATTCAAAATTACAACCGTATCTAAGGCTGACAATTATTTTCATTAACAATTAGTCTACCAGGTACATTTTTAAGCAACTGGTCAACTGCTTTATTATTAAAATGCACTATACAATAATGCAATACTGAGAAAGGCCATCATTACCAAAAAAAAAAAAAAAAATCAAGGTTTAAGAAAAGTTGAGGTTTTGCTTTGTCTAAATGATAGTCCAAAGCACAAAGCAATTAACTTAAAAAAAAAAAAAAAAGACAAAGTATATGTATACCAGACAGCCCGAGACTGTCTGTAGAAAATCCCTTTATGAACCATTTTCTGAGAAGTAAAAGAAAAATCTAATTCTATTAGATGTACTATATGTGATTATTGGGATGCTCCACATTAAACAATGTTTTTTGTGCACAGAAATTATTCCAAAAGACACAACACAGCATCTTTCAGTTATTCTTACCTGTCCGCCCTGCAGTGAGCAGTCAACACATCCAACCTGGATGTTACCATGCTTGGCCCCTGGGATAATCTGCAGCCGCTCAAAATTACTGCCCAAAATCACCACATCACAGCCTGATGCATAGGCCTATCAGGAGACAGGGATACAGCAAGAAGTGGTGAGATTATGATGACACAGACTCATCCAGAGAGAATTGTACGAGTTGTCCTAGAGTCTGTGTCAGTGAGTGAGACATACCAGCATGTGACAGCTCTGCGGTACAAGCATATAAAATTAGATTTACCTGCTCTATTTCTGTAATTCTCAAAGGGGTATCTGCACATGAACCGTGATTCAGTGCGATCAAGACTTTTTCACAATATATAAGGAAGTAGTATCTCTCTGAGGTTTTTATAATATCAGAGAAATGGTTCATATATCACACTTCTGCATTTCAGACTTATGACAAAATTTTAGATCCTTCAGAGAATTTCTTGAGGGTTTAGACAATAGAAACTATCTGTGATTTCCCTATGCAGAATTTTTGATTCTGCATAGGGAACAGAGCTCCTGTTTACTATACAGAAGCTATGTGGAAGAATGTTTTTTTGCATTGTTTTTTCTACAATAAAAACAAAAAATTCCACTCAGTTTTGCCACACCTAAAGAATCAGAATGTCTAAATTGTTGGAAGGGAATTATTTCCACAATTTGAAATATCTCACCGTGAAAGGCACATTGTTGAAGCTTCCGACAGAGAAACAATTATCCCCAGGGTTGACAGCCCCTGTGAGGACTTGATGGAGATTCATCTCTCTCGTTTACAGATCACTTGCGTTTCTTCCTCCTTTTCTTACAAAGACCTCCCACTCCAGGTGAGTTTCATAAGAAACTGTGGGAGGGATTTGTTCATCTTGTATCTTGTAAATTCACATCAGGATCCTGTCAGATTTACCATTTGGAAGAGAAGGGATACATGTAAACACAGAATGAGTACTTTTAATTCGGATCGTGTTTATTGACACATCACCATAATATGAACAAAAAACATATTTCACTGAGAAAAGTCATGCATTCACACATCCAGCAAAAAACATCTCAATCAAAATGAAAAAACAAACAAACAAAAAAACAAAAAAAAAACATTTGGATTATTTGTATAGCACTATATTGCTGAAAAAGGACATCATTAGACTCTCAGCGGGATGATGATGCATAAAAATACACTTGCAATGTTGTCAGAAGTGACTACCAAATCAATTACGGTACTCTGACATCACACAACCCCACCACTAGTTCTGAGCAGCCAGTCTTAAAATACACCATTCAGATATGCAGTTCACTATAGTCGGATTTCCATTACATATTTTTCCAAAATTTGCGATAAAAGGTAGCTGCAGGGGGTTGGTGTTTCAACTGAACTGTGTTTTTCAAATAAGATTACTCTTCACATTTCGTCCTGCAAGACTTTCTTCCAACAGACCAAAACAGAGAATCTCAGGAACAAAAACACCCTTAGTTTTTGACAAATTATTGCAACTGCCACTACCACTATTGAGAAAATACTCAGATGATGAAGGATGATTATTCAGCGGCAAAGCCCTTATGCAATGCATAATGATTAAGTTGTGTTATAACACAACTACATCACATTAATGAGGCCGAAAACAGCTGGAAACTAGATCTGGATTACTTTAGACTGACCGGCTTTGTCACATTCAGCGCTGCCAGAAATGTTAAATGCACAAAAGGTTTTCCACTACACTTTTTTAATAAACTGGATTATCAAATCATCTGAAAAACCACCCCATGAAAGGATAAAAAGGTTTTTTTGCAATATTTTGGAGTTTTTTTTTTTATTGGAGACAGTCCACTACAGATTTTATTTTTTTATATTTGGGTTTTGCACCAATCTAGGGGTAATGGAAAGGTGACTTGTGACATCACAGACCCAGATAATATTAGAATTATCTAGACTCCACCAATATTTATCTCCACCCAACTTCAAATCATTCAGCATTTACCACTCCTCTGAAGTGGGCAGTTTAAAGCCCTAACACCAATTACAAAAGACACACACCCTAAAGAGTGCAGGGATGGAGACAAGATATGTCTCTGACTCCACCCCTTCAAATCAGCTGACACGATCAGAGCTATAAAAAAAAAAATGTGGGGAAGAGGCATTTTTGTACTGTATCTATTTTGTATCTTGACCAAACCATGACAGACATGTTATTAAGCTCTAAGAAACTGTATCAGCTTTTTAAGAATTGACACCATTTCCAAGTATAATACATCTCGTTTAACTTTGTTTTGTTTTTTTTAAGTAGTCACAGCTGAACAATGCATAGTGGTATCAATGCTCTTTTTATCCTGGTGACCGATCTATTCCTTTAAAACGAATGCTTTTGTTATGTATAAGCTGTTGTCAAAGTTAACACAAGGATCCCTTTTGCATATAAATACATGGACCCAGCCTGACCAGGCCAGTTAGTGTCTAACTGGTCAGGCTGGACAGAAAGCTGTACAACCACCAGAACTGGTAAAAAACTAGCTGTTTAAATTTTAAAGAAGATTTTCATGGTTCTTAGAGAAGGGCTTTTGGACATCAGCTCAACCTGTGTAAGTGACCAAAGCTCAGGTGCAAGAACTGAGAGTACTGATAACAGATTTGGCTCCGGAGAAAATATAATGACACAGTCTTGTGTAAAGCAAAAACATATTACAACTTGTTTGACGATAATGAAGTAATATTACATTATATGACAGTGAGAGTATCAGCTTATAAACCTTTATAATATTTAACCTTTTTACGCAGGAAGTTAAATAAAGTATAAAAAGGGTACAACCAAAAGTGTTGTGGGTACAGATAAGCCTTATGAGTTACAACAGCAGAGAATACACCTCATTGTATTACTTCAAACCCGGTTTGTCCACTTTGCTCGATAGAAACTTTTTTTTTAATGCTATTTGTCCACCTTCCCATTAGTATCTCGAAGAAAGGCTCACAGAAAGAAAGAGACAAAACGAAACACTATTCTCATATCACATGTCTAAAACACAACAGAGCTCTTTCGGAGCACAAGTAACACTATTAATTATGCTAGAAGCCAGAACTTTAATCAGTTATAGCTGTGTCATTTTAACGGAACCAAACTATATTTAAGGAGGAAAATAAGTCCCTCAAAGCCTACATGGTGTTGCAACATTAGAGCTTTAAGACATTTCAAGGTTGATTGCTGGTGAAAAATAGGGTTAAACTAGGTTTCCTGTGTTGTGGCAGCTCACGTGATAAGGTTTCAGACGCCAACTCATTAAAACATAACTGTCCCTGTTATATGGCTAATGTTGTGTCAGCACTTTCCACAAAAAGGTCATGTAAAACGTGTAAAACTTTCCCCATTTTTTTTTTTTATCAGATACTTCACATATCAGTTACGTGTTTCTCGAATGCCTCGAATTATGACCCGAACGTAGCTTATAAGTATACCTAGCCAGCCGCTGTTTGTGAGATATACGTGTACTGCCAGTTGTAAACAAAGTAATATTTACCTTGTGACAATACGTCCTGTAGCTGTAACGTCAACAGTTACCGTTGTCAGCAGCGGTTTTTCGTGAATTTAGCACTCCAGTGTTGAGGTTTCGATCTCCTCAGTTAGCTGTGTTAGCTGGCACTAGCTCGAGAGGCTCTCCGTTGCCGATCTCTTTAGCCTCAAAGATAGCTGTAGGTAATTTATGAAACACATTTAGCTGACGAGAAGTCATCCAAGAAGAGAAGAGCATTACTTCGCGTAATGCCAGGAAGGAGCCAGCTCAAGGTTAACAAACAAAACGCTCCCAAAGAGGAAGCTATTCCTTAGGTTGAAGATGTGTCACGATAACGACGCTCTTGCTGCATTGCATTGTGGTCCTTGTAGTTTTCTTTCGACAGCAGAATCAAGGACCAGATTTTTCAAAGACGGCGTGTCACATTATTTATTTATTTTGTGTGTGTGTGTGTTCTGGTTTTCACCAGTTGTGGGGACAAATTTTTTGTTTACACAGTCACGGCATGGGGACGTCAAACGGTCTGGGGACCTAAACTGACGTCCCCAAAACGGAAACGCTGTCAAATGAACGCCGGAGCATCCTAATGTAGGCTCATGTGATTTTTAAGGTTTGGCCCGTAAATCACCTTTTTTTCCGCAAATTGTGTGTGGGACATGTGCTCACTATCGCCACCTCAGTTCTTGCCACGGTTACTGCAGCTGCTCCTGTACACACACTATTTCCAAATATGGGAATCCCCGCCCATCCATGTGGGTCCCCAATTATGACCAATTTTCAGGTGTGCCTAATTGGATTGCAGCGTATTCAACCTCTGGCCAGGGGCAGATGGAAGCTAACCAAACGAGCTCTTAGCATCAAACTCAATCAAAAAGGTAAGTACTTTCAATGGGCTTTTTCCGTACTTATCAATACATAGCCAGTGCTTAGTGGTTTAGTAACTGTAGTAGAAGTGTTCAGTTTGTTAGGATAGGCAAAGGGGGTGTATTAGCTATATTTTATTAGCCATCTCTATGGATTGTAATAAACTGGATACGTTTTCTACAACAACGAAACCATGTTTAGCCAGCCACTTCAATGTACATTATCTGGAAGAGTTATACCAGAAATCCTATTCATATTGTTGACACAAATACTTTAGTCATTTTTTTTTTTCCAGATGAAAAATGGTTTGGAAGAGTATGACTCTACATCAGCGAGTGAGGAGGAGTATGTTCCGCACGCCATCTCCCCAAGTGATAATAGTGATGACAGCCTTATGCCAGAAACAACAAAACGGATCCCTCGTCTAAATTTACAGGGAGACACGGGTACACCACATTCCCTATTGTGCAGCAGCACTGCACCTGGCTTCCTGCCCATTGACCAGAACAAACAAGAAACCTCTTCAAGTCCCTCCGATGATGCGATCGTTTCTCCAGCA
>JAOWBL010000024.1:2554936-2569632 GCA_028564865.1 Zenarchopterus dispar | reverse complement strand
TGTATATATATATATATATATATATATATATATACACACATACATTTGTTTTTGTTTTTGTTAACATATGTAAGTGAATTCCCTTAAAAATTAGAACTAAGACTAAAACAAACTGATTTTTCAAAACTAAAACTGAATCTAAAAATAGTGGTGCTCTTGTTAAACTAACTAAAACTAAACTGAAATAATCAAATGAACATAAAACAAAATAAATATAAAACTATTTCAAAATTCAAAACTGTTATAACTTTGTACAGTAGATAAATCATTTCCAGATAAGTAACTAAGGGAAGACAAATTATAACTTGTATCATATCATATTCCCCTGTTGTGGCATATTGACTGTCTTTTGACTGTTAGTGGCTCACATTTTTTTCTAAGTTGCTCTGGGAGAGTTTAGCATCCAAAAGTTATCTGAATACAAATCACTTTCCCAAACTTTTAGCTGCACTGCTTGATAATGTGAATTCAAGATACAACTAAAAGTCAGCTATAAATTTCTTGGAGACCAATTAAAACTGTGTGAGGTTTCTGTCTGTCAGGTGGCTGGTGTTAAAAAAGTGCATGCTCTTCCTGTGACTGTTGGTGTATTTCCTGTTATACCTTCTGATTACTGGTAATGTATGCCTGCGTGCATGTGTGTTCACGTGCATAGGTGCACTTACGTACCACTGACAGTGCAGGTGAAAGTGACATCTCCCTGTGAGAGGTACCTTTCAGGCACTCGATGATCATTATCCCACTGCTCAGGGGCAACAGAATCACAGCTCATTACCAACCGTGACGCCGTAGCTGATGCCGTTTTCACCTTGTGAGTCTCTGTGGGTCTCGGTAAGAAATGATGGCAAATGTAATCCTGAAGATACCTGTCATAGGAAGTGGCAAAAACATTTTTTTTAGGTACTTTGGCTTGATGTTAATACATCTATCATCATGCTTGCCTGTGTGGAGGTACTGTCAATGAAATAACATCACAACTAATACATTTCTTTTTTTTCCCTTTACATTCCTGTCTTCATACAGAAACTGACGGTCAATCATTACAGATGTGTTGACTTCCTCTCTGGATATGAAGTATTTACCAGTCACCTCACAAAGAGGATATGACATATTGTATGTGCACCTGGCTTCACCATATCATGACCAAACATGCCAGAAAAACATAAATTTGCACAGACTATTAATAGGGGGAAAATTTTTTGGAGCACCTTTTTAATGCTTTTGAATGATGCTCTCATGCATGTATCACTTGTATCTGTTACAGATGCAGCAAAGGCCTTAATTTTTTGTAATTATTATTCTTCCTATTCATTATTTCTACCTCTGCATGTATCACAGTCACCTTGTGCTTGCTCAGGATGAAGGATTGTATTAAAGAAAAGTTTTTATTCAATCTGTTGGTTTTCTAAGCAAAGCATTGATTATTTTCGTTACTATTGTTAATTAGACTAATTTTGAATGAGTTGACCTATATTGTTGAAGTGCCTTGAATGCTATATAAATAGAGCTAAAGTGAATTGGTCACCGTAAAGGTCAATGCAAAAAAAAAAAAAAAAAGGAAATCCAACCCTATCATAGATTAAAATAAACTTAGGTGCAAAATCAATCTCTGTGTTCTTACATTTTATCTGAATAATAGTAAAGTAATAAAGACATTTCTGGATACTAGATATAACATGTTTTGGGTTCTGTCCACAACAACAAACATTGTCTAACTACCTGTGAGAAAGCTTTGGAAAATCAATAGAGAAAATTAAGACCTTTTTAAATTGTGGCGCACATCATAATAATAAATAACACAAACAAAAATGTGCTATTTAAACTGCTTAATTGCTTCAATTACATCTGCTTAAACATATAAATTGACCCTGCTTTATTTGTAGTGTTCAGCTTCAGCTTTAATCTGGTTTGACGAGCCCCGGCTCCACACTTTTAGAGTGAAAAAACACAGGGACAACAGCTAAATAATTTCCCCCTATCAAGCCTAACCGTTAAATTACAGCTGTTATACCTGAGTAGACAGACCATTGATCAAAACGTCTGAGTACCACAGCATGCACTTTTTCTTCTGCTACTGTTTGCACTGTTATTTTCCGTCTTCCGCTATTAAACAAATGTTTTCCTCATCCACATAAGGAATGAGTGTGTCTGTGCATAGGTAAACATTTAGAGATATTTATAAACTTCATACTTCTTTTGCATGCGTCCCATCTACTCTGCAGAGTGTTATATTATTTGACAATCAGTGCTTTCATTTCAAAGTTTCTCAAATTATTCCAGAGGATTTTCATATACTGCTCCACAGAAGTGACAATAATCTGAAAATACATGATAAGTGTAATTTAGTATTGTAAATATATGCGTTTAAACATCTTTCTGTTTGTATTAACATAGTGTTTTTGGTAGTTTCTCTTCTTCTGGAAGCCCTGCAGAGTAATAATGTGGTGTACTGAACCTTGACAATGTTTCCAAAAATCAACAGTATCACTTTCAAGCCTGTAGTAGTTTACCAGAGTTCGACTAGATCCTTTTAATCCCCGTCTTTCCTGTCTCTTTCCAGCAAGATCCACAAGTGCATATCAATTATAAGTTAGCGGAAACAGCTGAGCACAGTCTATTCTGCAAATGCAGATATAGACTAAAAATCACATGTGGAAAAGGATTTTAGTAATCAGTAGTTACATGCGACTGCAGATTTACAGTGTACCACCTCCCACTGTTTTGGGGAAACAAAAAGGCTACACTGTCAGTTCAAGTGGTAAGAGTAGAGAGCAGCAATACACACAGACTTTCTGTCATTGGGGAGCAATGATAAAATGGTAGTTCCCACTGTAAACTGTCTCTGCTTCTGCCTCAGTAATTTATATGACGTACTGGTGAGAAGATGCCATAAGAACATAGCCAGCAGCAGAAATGGCTGTTTTAACAAGTAATACACCTCCAGTGGTCATGCTGCAAATTCCCTTCATCTGCACCACACTGTGACATACTAGACACAACAAAACTGCTGTGAGTCCAGCAGATTCAGGCACAAATGCTGGACCAACTCTAACACAACAGCACCAGCTGTGAGAGCAGGTTTGTCATTTCTGTTGTAATGGGAATTGGTGATTCCATGTGCATGCTATGTGTTTAAATAATTCAAAAGTGCAACATTTACAGCATGGCCCATATGCATATATATCAAAAGTACTTTTAAATCAAATATACAGTGCTTCGAAAAACTCAGGAAAAACTTAAATACTTGTATCAGTATTTGCACTTTAATCATCTAACCACAAAATTTTCAATTTTCACTTTACTGCTATATGTACGCTATAGATTTTTGAAAACAAAACATAATCATCTCAAGAAATGTAATGCAACTGAAAGTCCTAAAGCTTAACATAGTCTTAAATCAGAATAAGTTACAATGGTATGGAAAATGCAACAAGACAAAACAAAAGTGCTGCTATTCTTGCATGTCCTTTAACTTTATTTCATTGCAAATTTCCTGCTGTTTGCATCCAGTCTAGAATTTCAGGCCAGCAGTATTTTCCATGAAAAGTTGGAACCATAAAACTTTTACCACTTTGTAATGTTGTGTCTCATGACTTCAAAATGGTATAGAGGATGCCAATCGATGAAACATTTCAGGTGTTATTTTGTCCCTTTTGTTTTCTGTAAACAGTTTTTAGATGTTCAGCAGAGGAGATCTGTGGCTTGTGATATCAAAGTCTACATGTGTTCTCCACTGGAGACATTTTAGGACTGCAGGAATGCCAGACCCACTTGTGACAATTTTTTTTGTACAGCCATATCCATGAAATGGATATAAATGTAGTTTTTCATTATCTTGCTATGTTGCTCTAAAACCTTAAAATACCTTTCTGCATGAAAGTTACTAGCAGAGAGGTGGAAATTATCTGATTTGTACTTGCCTTTGGATTGGTACTTTTTTTCTTTGGTCCGTCTCTCACAGCTTCAATTTCCTTAAAAAAATCTGGAATATGTATTTATCAGACTACAGTACATGGTTTTTTTTTTCCAATTCCAGTGCCTCTGAGCCCGGAGAGACATTTCAATAACATTATTTCATGCAAATATTTCTTCCATTTATTGTTAGCATCATGTTGTTCTCACAGGGTGTAATGTTCATGTGAATCAACACATAAGATCATTAGGTATTTAATTTTATCTATGTGGCGAATCCATACATAAAGCTTAATTTTTTAACTTCAAAAAACATGCATTAGCATAAAGGACACTTATTAACTCATTTCCTTGATGACTGAATTGACGTTTCAACATAGTAATTATATGATAAGTTTGTAAAGTAGAACACACTGTCAAAGATGAAAGCTGTGCTGACATTTTTGGGCTTATGATCCTTAAAAAACAGAAAACAAAAGAAAAAAGTACACTCTAGCTTGAACATGTTGTAGCATTTTTCCTTTTTATGAGGTGTTTGTAGTCTCACAAAGGAATCATCTCCCCTTGAGCTTGCACAGTTCAAACAATGCTTCTCTCAAAAAAAAAAAAATGTAGATACATAATTAAAAAGTCCAAAATAACATGAACATGCACAGCAGCACTCCCTCTCCTCTCTTTCTATCCCTATAGATCATCTCATGATTCCTGAGGTCTAAGTTATGAATCAGTGGAGGTCCCAGTTAGTTAGAGAAGCACAACTGCTAAGTGGTGAGTAAAGAAATATTAACTGTCCTATGGTAAACAAATGGCACTGTAAAGAACAACAGTTTTAAAATATATAATAATGTGCTTTGTAATTATATTTCAGTAGTTTGCACAAACAATATACTTGACATGAAACTGCATATTATTGAAGAAAGAATTGCAGGAAGGTAATTGCAGCTATTTTTCAGGTTTTTTTATTGTCTCTTTTTAAGGTGAGAATAAGTTGTAAGATATTTCTGGAAGCCAGTAAAATGAGCAGATGATTTCTGTGAGACTGAAAAAGTAAGGTTCCACATCACATTCTGGAGGTGGGAGAAAAGAGCAAAGACAGGCGGGTATATGTGCTGGAGTCGTTTAGTCAGGAAAAAAGCCTGAGTATGAGCAGAGCTGAATCCCTGAGGATTTGGTGTTTTGTGCCTGCATGCTGCATGTCACAGTCTGGACTGTGATGATTGCTCCATTTCAACCTTCTCTCCTCTCCACACGGAATCCCAAAGTGCCTGGGACAACTTATGCAAGATAGCGAGATAAGCTCTGACACTAGCATATTTCCAGAGTTCAAACTAACTGGTGTTAGTTTGAACTCTTGACATCATTGAGCCCAAGTTATAACTTGCCTGCCACCCAGACTTCCTAATTCTTCCACTTCAAAGTATATATGAGAGTGTGAGAGACAATAAGTGAGACAACAAATGAAAGCATGTGCAGACAGATTGTTAATGTAGCTAAATGTAATGTAAATAGAAACATGATATAAAGACAGCTGTAGAAACACGCAGGATGTAGTGTGTTGTTGTGTAATTTGATTAGGTACTAGCGTATTTTTGATAGTAGGAGATGACAATGCATTTAATGTCTGACTTAATGTATTTCTGTAGTGATTCATTGTCCATCAACAGAGGCATATAGTTAACTCCACACAAACACATTTATCATGCCAAATTTCATAAGAGTGATGAACCTTCTGCACATTACACTGTAAGATGAGATGCATGATATATCAGCCCATGGTCACAAAGAAGTGTTATACATATTTTTGTCTGCAGGTCTAAAATCTGGTACCGTCCCAATAAGCATACAAAAATTGTGAGATGGTTACATTCTTTTGAATGGCAACATTCATGCAATATAACTATGTTTCAGACCAAACCCTATTCAGCTGCAAATGACTGAAGCAAAAAAAAAAAGAGAATTTCTTGGACAATATTGTGTCAGATGAGGCTTGAAGCTGCTTTTCTGGTGGTGTATAGAACACCTTGAAACCCTCTTATCTCCTTATAAATACATATTTTTGTGTGTTACAGTTGTCATATCACTGTGACAGATTTCACATGATGCAAACTTAGACTTGTCACAATTAACAAAGCAAAGTTAGACATGCTACATTTCTGCTAACTTTTTATTTGTGTCAAATTCAATGAATGTAACGGGGGAGGTTACAGTCCTAAAAATAGCATTTAATAACAAGAGTGTCAAGAAAAGAAAGTGTAGAAATTTGCAATATTTTTAGCCTTTATGGTAAAACTGTGCACAGAATTAGTTATTACATATTCTGAAATGAGACTGAGCTGGATCTAGATTGTCAGTAAATTCCTTATTCCGCTCCACTGCCACCCTGTTACAAATACATTTTAATCAAATCCAAATCTAACTCAGTGAACAAAACAGTGTGGTTACATTTTCCTCCAACTCCGTTGGCATGGGGGCAGATGAGTAAAGGGTTTTGTCTTTACATCAAATGAAATGATTACAGATGAGGGAAATGCTGGCAGGCAGGAGCACATTAGCTATGTTTGATTAAAGAACCACTATATTATGTTTGGCATCGAGTCTATGCAGGTAGTGCCTAACAGCCCTCTTCTCTTGAACTCAATTACGTGCAGGTGTACAGGCATATACTTCTTTGCCTGTGTGTTATGTGACTGAAACCTACATACGTATATGCACATCATGAGAAAGCCTGTATGTATGGTTGTGTATTTGAGGGCATGTGGAAGTAGTTTTGTTTGTGCTTTGAAGTTTTCATTCTGGGAATTTGATGTTGATTTTCCTTCACTTAAAGCGTGAACAGAAGTGAAGCAGAGAATGTGGAGCATTCATCACAGACATCAGATTGTAAATGTACCAAAGATCTAAGCTCTGATTTTTTTTTTTTAAACTTTACTGTTGTTTTCAGGTTCCACCTGATGAGCTCTTCTGATGAGATGAAGGCCAGGAACAGTACAGCTTATTTGTAAATTCCAAGTAACTACAAAGCACGTGTTTTTTTTTTCTCTTTGTATTAGTATGTGAGCGTGTGCCAACCCGGGACCGGGATGGACCACCAGGGAGAGAAGGGCGGTCCTGAGACCGGAGAGAAGAGAAAAGAGCGGCTTTGAACGTTATCGCATTCGCATCTGCACATAGTGGGGCTGTGCGGGTGGTTTGACCTCTTCTTCAACGCACCTTCATGTTTAGTGGTGAGATCTCGAATAACAAAGAGGAAGATGAACATTCTTGTTTAAATTTCCAACAAGACACTTGAAACGTTTCCTTTTAAATGTCCCGACCCTAATAATAGCGTCAGAGCTTTCTCCCTCTCTGACGAGCATTCTTCTAAAATACCGCTGCGTAAAAATAGAAATACAGTTGTCCATAACTGGCCCCCATTGACACAATAGCTCCCGTTCCGTAGACGTAGCTCCTCCCTACATGTGTGTGAGAGAATATGCGCGTGTGTGCCTGTGTGTGTGTGTGTGTAGCGGGTGGGTGACAGCTGGGCTTGCTGCGCTCCGCTCCAGTCTGGTAAGAAGCTTCATCTCCAAATAGGATGACGGTCGGCTTTTGTGGAAGGGACTGCGTACAGCTCCGCGTCTAGTTCTGGGACAGTCGTCCGTTCAGCTTTTCTGAAGGGAATTTAAGAACTAAAACATCGTTTCTCTCTCTCGCTCTCTCGCTCCCTCCAGAGTGGATTTCCAATGGATATTCTGTTTTGAAGAGGTGTGATTTGAGCGCGACATGTAACAAAAAGAAGAGCGCAAGAGAAAAGTAGCGCTCGCATCGCTTTTCTGAAGCGAACACCCTCTCTGAACTGCTTCAAGAGGCAAATGTAATGGATTACTAAAAAGCAGAGGTGAAGAACCACTTCGAGGCATACCATTCATGAGCTGAAGGTGAGCTATCTTTAGTTTATTTCCAACTTTATTCGTGTATGGTCTGTGCCAGTCCTCTTCCAGCCCCGGAGGCTTCTAATTCCGTACAGTCAAGCAGCCGGGCGACAAGTGCACAAGCTTTACCCGCGGTTACTTTGTTAACTTAGGTCTCTTTTACGCATTTATAAAGCACTTTAAAACTTTTAAACCATAATGTGACATTTTGTTTTTAAAATTAACATTAGATCTACTGTGTTTTCCGAAAGGAGGATGCTCTAAAAACAGACTAGAATTTCGTGCGTAATCCCTTTTCTGCTGTTCACTCGTATGGAATAAAGAAGTGCCAGTCTCAGAGGACTTATTTTGGATCACACTAAGGCTAAACACAAGCAAAACAACGTCTTTATCGTAACGGGAGCACGTTCTCATACGAGAAATTTGAAATAAGCATGTGGGAACTTTCAGGACTCCACCGAGAGATGTCCCCGTCGGTGTCTCAGATTGTTTTCTTTTCTATGTACATAAGGATATATAAATATATTTGGAAAGTTACAGCCCCATAAAAATATCACTTAAATGTTTTAAACCAGGCCGATTATATAAACTTATTAACATATTACTGCCTGATTTGGTTCGAAAACACAAATCTCAAGCATCACATCACATGAGGGGGTTTTCATTTGCCATTTTGTCCTCATAAATATAAAAAAATCTTAAATTAAAAAAAAAAAAAACAATTTACAGAAGGACTAATAATGTAGATTGTGGTTTTACTCACATTCCTTTTCACAAAACTCTAATCAGTGCGATGTGATGTGAAATAATTACTTATTTTACATTCAGTTTTTGATCTTTCTTAAGGGAAAATTACCTCTCTGGGTTTCACACACATGTACCCACACTAGTTGGGGTGTGTTAGGGGATTTCAAGCTACCAGCCGGTGGAGTGGTTACAATTACTCTTGTCCTAGAAGATCAATCAGTGTTTGTAATTCTGACCAGGACTACTGGTCTCAGAAGTGGAATTGCCATTAGATGAAGTGCTGCTGCACATTATTTCTTTAACAAGCATGACAAGAAGATAGAGGCCTCACAAACCACAACCAGCAGCCCAACTGCCAACACCCAGTTACTCAGTGTTTTCTCTTCTCCTGTCCTCTCCTCTCTTCTCCTCTTCTCTTGTCTCCTTTCCTCTCCTAGTATGAATGATTCCCCCAGAGTCCCTTAGAAGAGCTGGGAAAAATAATTGGAAAACTCTAAATGTAGGTTATAGATTATGAATTTTTGAGATGCTTGAAAATGGTGAAGCGAAGCAGTAATGATAGCATCCAACAAAAAAAGCATCTGTCAGCCGATTTCAATAGCAACAGAAGCAGCTGATAATGTTTTGCAAATATCAATTTTAAAAAGCAAAAGATTTCCACATATAGTCTGAAAGGAAAGGGCATTGCAATTCATGTAGTTTTTTTTCTTCCTGGAAAACACTGGAAATATTTGATTCTTCTGTGCACATGTTTTTTCATCTGTGACCTTATGTTTTTTTTTCCCTTTTTTTTAGCAGTCAGTATTCTATACACCCTTGCTCTGCTAGTGATAGGTCTTAAATATGAAATAGTAGATTATTTTAAAGGTTTGGACAGTTCTCCCACTACAACGCAGGGCATTCAGATGTCCTGAGGCAGCTTTCTAAGATGTTTCTCAAGCACTTTTTCATGACGGCTACAGCTCTACAAATCAGAAGGACTAATCCTGCTATTAACACTTCATATGCAGTCACTACTTGTGGTGATGATACATGCATTACAGTACGATTACCTTTTGTAACAACAGACTGCCTGTTGTCCTCCTGGAGTAGCAGAACATAGCAGAGCGACCCGAGCTGATGCTTGTATTTGGAGCAATGCTCCATGGAGCATTTGATCTGGCGATCCCCTAACAATAGCAGTGGGGACAGCATTGTGTGTGACTGATGTGGATTTGTCACACTGTATGTGTGCGTGTTTGTATGAGAGCGAGAGAGACAGATAGAGTCAGTAGTTACCTATGCCAGTTAAGGACACATTAAGATGCTGCCTGAATAATTGATAAATGGCTGTTCCTGTTGAAATGAATTGGCCTGCTATTATAAACAATGAGACCAGTCAACTGCTGTTAAGCACCGTTCCTCATTCAGCCTGTGTTAATACCCAGCATTCAATACTTTGTGTATTTATGCATATTTTATACAAGTCATGTTTTATTGATGCACGTCCATGGTGTGTGGGCTGTTTTTTTTTTTTTTTGGAACAATTAGTGTACAAGAAAGCATCAAACACATCTCACTCATCTCAATGTAATTTATTGATGCTTAACCCATTTTCCAGTTTTCACATTACTCTAAATTGCTGCTGCTTCAGTTACACAGTTTTAAATACTAAATGACAAATCTCCTGTGCTGTAAAAAAAAAAGACAATTAGGAATTTCTAGGATTGATTTAGAACATTTCTTTTTTAGAATTACAGCTCCACATGATCAGAAAAGATTTAGTTTAATGGAATTGTCCTTTACAGCTGTTTTTTTTTGGCTCATTTGCTGACTTAAGCTGTGTTCTAGTTGGTTGTTTTTGTCATAATTTGTGCTTTGATTGAGAAGGTGAAAAGAAACTGGAAGATATTCTAACCGTCTTTCACCCATTGCACAACTCCCCTTCTGCATAAACATTTTTCTTCATAATCTTCTGCTGCTCTGTGGGTTTTGTCTTACTTGGCTATGTGTTTCCTGACCCTCTGAAGTATAGCTCATTATTTGATAAATAGTTTTCATTTTCACTAAGAAAATGTACTGAGAATAGTTGGAGGCAGAGCGAAACCCATAGCCTGGTTGATAGGCTTTCTTTGGAGCTAGGCATTTATTTTCTCGCCACTCCATCCTCTCTTGTTAAGCTGGGAGTTTTTGCTCTCTGTTTATAGCTGCTGGCAACTAATACACTGTATATCAGTAAAGTCCAGTGTGCTCCATCCAAAGCATGGCTCATTGAGAATGTAATCACTCTCTAATCACTTGCTTCGGCTTGTTCCTGTTCCTTCTGTTTTTCACACACACAAGCATGTACACACACAAGCCCACATAGATGCGTGGCACAACAGTTTCCAACTTTCAGTGTTTTGTTCTAACTGGCTGGTTTCACACATTTAGTCTTAACCCTCATGAGCCCCTGAAATGACGCTACAGTGGATTTATTGAATAAACCATTCAAGTGTTCTGTGCTCTTCATACTCACTACATTAGCATAATTGATTGAGCGGGTTTTGCAGTCTACTGTATGCCAAAAAAGCCCAAGGCATGAAAGACCAAGCAAGTGAGTGTCTATTGTTGGCTGTTGGTCCTTGGCAAGGCTTTGTTGTTAGAAATTAAGTGAATTAAAAAGTGATAGCCAGCCCATTACTGTAGCAAAAAGACTGTTGAGGAGCCAGCATTTGCTGCAAACAAACTGAAACCACGTATAAAATCAGATTTTACCATCAGAGATTATTATTATTATTATTATTTCTTTCCATCTAGAGTACTTAAGTGAATGCATCATTACTATCTGGTAATACCTTTGTCACTGCTGAGTTTCATGGCCTATCATTACTCAAATGGAATGGAAAGCAAATGCATTTTTAGGGATAATCCAAAACCAGCAGGGCTTTGTCTGAGTGCCTCAGAGATGAATGAATGAATGACTGGGTTTAAAATCAGCCTGAGTCTTGTACCACAGCTCAGATGATATAAATCGCGGTACACAGTGTTAAAATATGATGGCCTATTTCCAGTACTATTGCTGTTATGCTTTTACAGGTGCTGCAGGTCATAGGGACAACCTCTGTTTGCGTGGACTTGTTAGGATCACCGCAGTTAGTTTGTTAGTTTGTTTGTCGGCAGCCAGTAAGAAAATGTGCGTCATGTAAACGTTCAGTATCAGGAAAAGCTTGACTGCACATCATTTGCTTCTTAAGCCTTAACACTGTTGATAATGCGTGTCTGTGTGTGTAGCGTGCTAGTCAGTCGTCTTCCAATTTTCTGTGTATGGAACCACAGATCACCGAGGGTGTCTAATGGTGGGGCGGGGGTTGAGTGTGCACTCGCTGTGTGTACTGTCTGTGACTATGTGTGCATGTTTCCGTGGCGTTGTTTGAGTGCATCTGTCCCTCCTCCCAAGGCCCCAGCGATTGGCACAGCATCTCTCATCTATTAATCATAGAGAGCGCTTGCTCTCTCGTTCCGTTGCCATAGTTTCAGGACCTGTGACAGTGTTGGGGTGCCTGGCTGCCTGGAGAGAGGAAAAGTGAGAGGAAAGGGAGGAGGAAAGGAAAGGAAAGTAGGAGGTGTGACTGTGGAGGACAGGAGGAGATGATATGAAGTGTTGGAAAGGCAGACGCGTTTAAGCAGAGCAGATGAGGGAAAAAAAAAAAAAAGGGAATGGACTGACAGAGCAATGGCAAGCTAACAAACCAAGCAGGTCCTCACACTATGGATGAGAGTGATTCAAGAACCAAAATGGATTCCATTTTTATCTCAGCAGTAAATCCTCTATCTCCTCCTGTGTGTGCATCTTTTCAGTCTCTCCCTCACACACACACACACACACACACACACACACACACACACACACACGCACACACACACACACACACACCCAAGCTCTTTATATTCTTCAGCTCTCTCATTCCTAAAAAGAGGAGAATATTTTCACAGTAGGCATCATTTTGTAAGCTGCATGCTCATGCAGATGGTGCATTTTTAGTGTGTCATGGTACATTGAATTACTGTTATTTCTCCTTTCTTTACAATGGAAATGCTCTCCACTGAGCTGAGATGGAAGGTGGGTTCAGGCTGGATGTTTTGGATGTTTTGAACATAATCTGTGTGGATTTTTGTCTTACTATTGTTTTATTTACTGAAGAATTACTGATACCTTTTGCAATTAGAGTTTGTCTGACAGTCTTAATGTCTTTTCTCTCCACATTTAAATTTTCTCCATCATCTGGAGATTAAATATTGAACATACACAGTTACTTTTGAAGAAGTGGCCTTTGTTTTGCCTGTAGATTTTGTACCTCTCATATGACCTCATAATCACTTTTGGGTCTTTTAATGGCTAGCCCTGCACTAATGTGGTTTTTGTACAGTATTATCGCCTTGCCTCATCACAGCATGCCCTCAGTATTTCCAGCGGGAGTTTTTGGAGTGCAGGCAACTGGCAGCACTGTAATCATGAGATTCTCACTGGACACAATAGCTTTCTATGAATCTGAGCGTACACAGATAGGCATATGCTTACTCAAAAACACACAGAAGACACATTTAAGTGCACTCAAATTTGAGCAGGAGGGGAGCTCCTTTCAAGTCAGTAAGATTAAAGAGAAATAAAGAAACTTGTCATTTTTATGGTGATGCATGCAATTGGTGCTAGTGGGCAGAAACCCAAGAATACCCAATTGTGGCTTTTCCATGGATGGACTTTCTGCAGGGGAATTATCATTATGAGACCAAAGGGGACAAAGAGAAGGAGTGAGAGGGTGTGCTTGGTCTCTGTGCTGATGGCTTTGCAGTACTTGTATGCCTTTGAAGTGATGGGATTGCAGGTGACATCACAGCAGCAACATTCTCAGGTGCGGCAGGTGAATTAATCCAGGTGGAGGCTGGGGGTAAAGGTGGTTGTGTGTGTGTGTGAGTGTGGGCACACACAAATCTACAATGTTCTGGAGTATCTGTGGCTGGCTTGCATGTGTGTGGATCCGTCATCAAAGCAGAGGAAAGCCTGTGTGTGTAAGGTGATCTGTATGCTCATGGCAGAGCAGCAGTCATACTCTCCCAGAGGCTATAGGCTCCTCTGAATGTGGAAGGAGCTTCTTCTCAGAGGCCCCGCTGCTGGTTTCCATGTGCACACCAAAAGAGGCTAGACAGATTTAGTTTATTATCCATGCTTCTGGATTTTCTCCACTGTTCAAATCATCTTTCAGCAGGGATAAAGTATCACATAATCTAATATTGCTTACTACAACATGATGTAAACATTTATTAGCTGGCCTTCAGCCTGTTAGGACAAGCTCAGTTCAAACAGGAGTCAACCGATACCCTAGAGAGACTCTGTAATTATTAGTGCTAGCATCTCCAGCTCATCTGATACACCGATGAGGATTATCCTCATAGTTGGGTCAACTGAATATTGATCATAACTAGGTGGCTGGTATGATCATCAGTTTTTATTGCAACCAAATTTATATTTGATTATATTCACAGACTTTCTGACAGCAAACTGAAAAAAAAAATACAGGCTACATTTTCTCTCGTGAGTTTGTCTGAAGTCTTGTTAGGAAATTCTCCTGGTCACAGTGGCTGGCAGACTACAAGTGATTCCCCTGAGGGTCCTCTATTTCACAATCCAATCAGGCAGAACTTTGAACAATATTACTTCTGTGTGTGTGTGTGTACATTTATTACATAGTTAATGAACAAATTGCAGCCATGTGGCATGGTCTAGTGGTGGAAAAAAAACCCAAAAAAACCCGACACTTATAAGTTCACAGACTACACACATGTACACTCCAGTCCCCAGCCACTGCCTTCCATCTTTTCGCCACAATGCACACGCATCGGCACACACACAACTGCACACACACAGACACACTCATGGGCAGCCACAAGGCTTCCAGTGTTCTTGGCCTGTATGTCCATCAGCTCATGCAGAGCACTGGGCTGGGAGTACTTATCATCACTCTGCTGAGTGGAGGCCTCACAAAGACCCACTCACGTTACACACCCACCCACCCAACCACCCACACATGCACACGCGTGCACACACACACACACACACACACACACACACACACACACACACACACACACACACACACACACACACAC
>JAOWBL010000024.1:2529896-2544368 GCA_028564865.1 Zenarchopterus dispar | reverse complement strand
CAATTGGTAAAGTATATTTTATTATTAGAAGTTTAGATCCACGGGCACTTGTTGATATATGGTGAATAAATAATAAAGTTGTGAAATAGAATATGATTTCTAAATGCTTTTACTGTAATAGTGTAACAGTCTGGAGAGACTTCTAATTTGTCTTTGGGACACAAGTTGTGAATTGTGATCCATGAATTATCAACCCTCAGATCCATTGCCCATTTGTATCAAAATTTTCACATGTATGGGGAATGAAACACAGATAACATCCTGCCTCAGTCTCCAGTGAAGCATTAAATAGCCTGGCAGAACACTAGTCCTGATGATGATGAACAAGTAACCATGTCCTTCTTTTTTTATAGAGTTGGTATGTTTCCCCTTATTTCTGTTTTCAATATTGCTTCTAAAAGGAGCTTTTGCCTGTTTTGATTTATCATTAAATCTGAAGTGGATTATTGAAGTAAACTGTGACTCTATATGTTTTATAACAGAATTACCTCTATTGCAGTTCCAGCTTCTACGTATAATTGAGAAAAATTGGATTCAAACTGTAAGAAAGCTTTGGTACAATGTCAAAAAAAATTATTTCTCATATTTCTGAGAAGTTATTTCACTACCTTTCATAGCTCTTTGAGTACAAGGCAGAATAGCAGGAGAGATGACAGATAAAGGAAACTCATGTCCAGATAAATTTCACATTTATCTTTGTCTATGTCTCAATGCTGTTTCCCTCTTTTTTTCTCCTCTCTGCTGTGGGTTATGTGAGCTCGAGGCCAACAGTCAATATAGAGAAGATCAGAGGAGAAACTTGCATGTTTAAACCTGTTTTATATGTGTGTGGTCCGACTGTAAAGTGATGGTAAAGGTGAAGTTTGGGTTTGGCTAAAATACATTACGATTTAAGTTGAACTAAAATCATTTAACATGTTGATCTGTGAAGTCACAAATACACAGCTTTGTGGTGTTTTAGTGTTAATTAGAGTGCTTAGTAAGGGTTACTGCTGAACTGTCTGCGAGGAGTTTGGGCGCTAAATCTCTCATGCAAAATGTAAATTGAATGTAACAGTTTTTATAGGAAATAAGGAGACTTAAAGGATGCTTTAATCTTAGAGTAGTAGTGAAGCGCACTCTAAGAAATTTATTCTAAATCCTCTGGAGTCTGAGTCAAGATGTAATGACTTGGAAGAAGCAAGAATGAATTAGCCATCTATTCAGATATTGAAATGCATATTCAGACTGCATTTAAAAGGTTTTTACTCTCATCAAAATGATTTCAGTGGAGCTCGGCGGAGGGGGGAGGAGCTGGTTGAAGCAATAATGCAACTATTGAGACATCTCGTCAGTCTGACATGTGTTTTGGTTCACCAGCAATCAGGTTGTTCATTCAATAGATTCCCCCATGTCTACTCAATCGACACTTTAGTTTACATAGTCTGCTCCTCCGTCTTAAGTTCCTGCTGCAGACTCTCCTGCTATGTCTTTGTTTATTTTGGTAATGGATTCCAACTTGCTATTGTTGCTTATGTCACTTGGTGATTGATGGGAAAAACTCACCTTCTCGAAGTCTCCTCCCTCTCCCCTTGCGCCCCAAAGCCATCTTTGAACAAAGTGGAAAGAACAAGCCCCATCCCATTCGTTTGACAAAGTGACTCGCTGGTATCCGGATGCTCGTTTTTTGGACCAGCGAGCCGTGCCTTTAAATCAAGAAGAACCTTGCTGAAAACAAGGTTGAATCTGTGTGGCTATGACTCCAAATGGGGAGGCTGAGATTATATGCGTGGACGGTTTTGGGGTCTCTCTATTCATTGGCCATGTCACCCCATGGGGGTGGACTAATTGGTGGCCCCAAAGAGCCCTCTGTTTTGTCCCTGCTGCTCACAAAAGCATCAGGGTGCGGTTGCGTAGAGAATGGGGGTGAAGGGAAGCGGCAGTCGCGATGAGCAGGTTTCCCATAGAATGGTAGGCTGGGATGAACTAGAGGGGGGCTTTGCCACTAGGATGCAAGGGAACATGACATACTCATTCACTCACCCACTCACTCATTCATGCACTCACACATATACACGCACTTAGTGTGGGACTCTGGTGTCAGTTGCTGGCCTCCTCCTCTACAAATGATCCAAGGCTGACCCACATAGTCAGCCATGTGTGAGGCTTCCCTTTATCCTGCAGCCCAGTTGAAGCATTGAGTTATGGGTGTTCTCTGCTGCTCCCTGCCTTCTCGGCTGGGACCGCGCTGGGGCCCCATGTGGGACGACATTGTTCACCCCGACCCAAGGACAATGAAGCTGTTGGCTTGGCTAAGATAGAGAGAGGGAATGGAGGAAGATGGGTGAAAGAGAAAAAGGGAAAGAAAACAAGAAAAAAGAAACTGGATGAGATGGGCAGATTGAACAGTTGAAGGAGGAAGGGAAAGAGTGGGAGATAAAGAGATACAAAGCTATTGAAAGTGTTTTAGGGTAAAAGACAGAATGAGAGAGATTACATTGTTGGTAAATGACAGGAACAGATAAGAAGTTGAGATGATGGAGGTGAAAGGGAAGGAAGAGATAGGTATGAGCGATAAAAGGAGTGGCAGTAAGACAGGAGTTGAGATAGACAGCCGGCAAGACACTGAGCCTGTATGAGTGAGCATTGATTGGTGTGTGCTGGGTATCTTCAGCTGTCGTAGCTGGATCCAGAATGTGGTCATTATTGTCTGTCAAGCATGGAGCCATAGACATTAGTGGCTCTTTAACAAACTCGGTATTGATTAGGACTTAGACGAAGACTCACATGTATACTGAGGCATAATGTCCTGAATGTAATTAGCACCATTGCTCTGATAGTTACATTGCACAGGAAATAAAGTCTAGGGTAAAACTGGAAACTATCAGTTCTAAGAAAAATATTACTTTTTTTTTTTTCAACTGAAAGCTTAATTTGACCACTTCTTTCCAAGCAGTTTTATTCGCCTTTTAGCCTGTTTGACCTCACTAATATTCATTCTACATCCAGGCCATCTAAGCTGCTTAAAAAAGCTGAAGAAGCTAAAACTAATAGTTTATCTGAAAGGCATAAAGAGCATAAATCAGGAGACGGAAGCTACAAAGGTGTCATGGATCATTTAATTTGTTGCAATTCACTTCTGCTCCCACCATTTCCCTCTTTCCATTTGACCATGATTAGTAGCCGCACTGGCTCTCAAAGGCAGCAATTTAATTGAAAAATTATTGCAGCTAATCAAGTTATTGTGGCGGCAATGACTGAGAGAAAGGGTTACCTCATACGCAGTGCAGCGGGTCAAGCACAGAAGATTAAAGGGGGCATATTTTTTGATGCAGGTGTTGTACGGATAGCTGATTTATGCCGACTAGATTGCGCACTTGTTCAAGTAAAAAAATAAAAAATAAAAAAACACAGTTCTGTGAAAATGAATCTATTACAATGAGTGTTGAAAGATCGTCTTGGTTTTGTGTAGCAAATGTGCATGTTCTCTTACTACTACAGATGCGCATTATATTACCAGAGACAAAAAAAAAAAAAAAATTAAAATTAAAAAATCATGCATTCCCCCCCTTAAAGTAATCCCTCTGAGCTATTTGTTTTGACATTTTGCTGCATTGGCACACAAGAAAGATGTTTTAAAAAATGACAAAAGCTGCCTGTTCCAGCAGCAGTCCAGTTGATGTATGTCAGCTGTCATTTTCCGTACATCTAGGAAGATTAAAGACTTGTTCGTGTTGTACTGTAAAGACTGTGGAAATGCTACACTGTATCCCCAAAAGGAGTTTTCCATCAAAGGCACTGATGCAGTTTATGGACTGAGTACTGCAGAATATATTTCTAAGTAGTAGTTCACAAGTTTTTTACATGCTTCAAGTTGTGGGAGGTGCTTTTATATGGTTTAATTAAGGCTATTATTTCATTCTCAATTCATATTTCTTCTTTCTGTTAGACTTCCACCACGCTTAATTTTTACTCAGTTGTGTATCTTACTGCTCATGTACACACAGCCCCACTAATCCAGCAAAATGTGATCAGACATGTAGTATTGCGCGTACGTAGCACGTGTGCTTCTGGAACCCATTTTAGAGTGGGGTAAAGTGACGTAAAACTGGCTTACCACTACCATCCATACTCCCTTTGCTCTACTTTTTTTTTATCCCCCTGTCTCTGTTAGAAGATTAGACAACTTTACAGGAGCTTATAATCAGAGACGTGAACGATAGATGAAATTGCCCGACCAAATGCATTTTGATAGCGCTCAAAAAGACGGAGACATATGCAGGTCATTATGCTTTTACCTCAAAGACAGCTGCTGCCTCTGAATCTCAGTACTCCCTGAAAGTCTCTTGCATAAATGGAAGGTAATTACCATATCAGAGATCAAGACTCTGGGCTCTGACACCACTTTTTCAATTACTCAGAAAGGTTGTTAAGATGCAAATTCAACAAAATGGCTGAAAAGCCCCAGAGAGGGATACCGTTTCACACCCAAAGCTGCTTCTTAAGTTTCTTTGCTCATCACATTTTGACAGACAAAGAGAGGCAGCGGTAGAGGATGGGTAGGCAATTTATAATTCATTCTGTTCGTTAGCATGGCAACACAACTTCCCTTCAGAGAGCAAACTTCTTTCTTGTGCAGTCATGGAAGTGGGATTTCATTTCTAAGGATTCTAAATTACCCCTTTCACTCATGATTCAGGTGTATATTATGCTGACAGCCTGCATAGGAGTTTGAAATTTAAGCCATTGAACATACAGAAAAATGCATGTTCATTAAAAATGCACAAGAAAATTTGCTTCTCCCTAAACAATGATCTTTTTGTTTTCACATCAATGAACATGCAATCTGCTCATTTAAATTTAACCAGCAGATTTGTTTTGAAATTTCTAATATTTGCTCTTCTTGGATATTATCTAGTAAAGCAGATGAATCATGCAGGAGCATTGTTGAGAATAGTACAGCATGTCTGCCGCCATAGTTATGTAAATCTGAGATTCTGCCTTTTAGCACAAGTTCATATGAAATAATTGTGCAATGGAAGACGCTGGAGAGACACAGATACATTATTCATGGAAAACTGAGCACAAATGAAAGAAAAGTAACTCACTGACCATCAACATTGTCTTCAAAAGCTCAGCACTCCTTTTCTGTTTTCTGTTTCCTTGTGTTTAACAAAAGCAGAAACTTTTTTTTTTTTTCCATTTGCTTCCTCTGGTAGAAAAGGATTGTCAGAAGTGGGCAAAGACCTGGTGATTTGCCCTAGTTAAAACCAAGATATATCTTTTGGGTCTAGTTTATTTCCACCAACTGATCATTTGAAAAGAAGTACTTCTAAGGAGGAGCATTACTTTTAAATATTTTATTTAAATACAGATTCACTTTTAGACAGTTACTGGAGAAATAATAACAATGCTCTCTCTTCTTGCGCTACAATATTCTCTTCTTTGTTTTTTTAATCAAGATAAAGGGGGTAATACTCATTAAATATATTTACTGTTTATCCTTCTAACAAACCCAGCTTGTCTTTTGCTTTATTTTTTAACAGAGCTGTGAAATGAGGCAGCTGGGAAGACACATGCGCTCTATTTTACTGCATGCTTTTGTAGTTGGTGCTGCAACAGGTTTGCCATGCTCCTACTGTAAGTTACAATAAACTTTTTACAAACCTTTCATGCCATGATGGTCTGTTGCATGTTTTTTGACCTTTCATAAAGGAAACTAATTCCATTTGAGTGAGTTGGCATGGTTTCCTGTTTGTGGCATTATCTCATTGTCTTCAGCAGCTTTGTTGACATTTCACTGACATCTGTGGACAACCTAATGTCAATATGGCAATTTGACTTTTCATGTCATTCATATCCATACTGATTCAGTGTATAGAACCATCACACTCTATTTGCTTGTTGCAGCATGTTAAAAACATGCTTCAGAGAGGGTTAATTAGAGGGGACGAACAGAAATAATGAGTGAAAGTTATCATGGAGTTAAAGAATTTAAAGCGGCAGAACCCTTGATATCTTTGGGTTATCACAAGATGAATGATATAAGCACTAAGTGAGACCGATGTTTCCTGCAGTTGAATTATTCTATAGGTTTTTGGTTACCTAAGTTGAAGGCAAACTATTAAGATTTATGTCATAATATAGAAAGCATGCTCTGCCAGCAATGAAACATCATATCTTTAGGAGATGATTGGCCAGTGTAATTTCTTTCCCCCACATGGATTCCTTTAAAGCGACGAGAAAAAAAAAAAAAAAGTGGAAAGATTAGGAGAAGTCTGGTTCAACTGGTGCTGCCAGGAACGCTGCAAACTCTGTGTGTGTCAGCGAGAGTGCCAGGGCCTTGTGGAGGGAAGTCTCTCGCTGAGGTCATGCCATGTAGCCCTCTCCTCTGGGGCCCACCCTGCCTGCAGTCACACACACACACAAACACACACACACATACACACATGTACAAGCACACCCACTGGGGCCAGTGCCAGATAGAGAGTTGAGGAGACTCCATGACTCTGTAGTATGAATAGCTGTCTCTTAACTCTGTGTGTCTCTCATCATGATGGCCTCATTATGATAAAGCTGAATTGTGTTGGCATGAATGTGTGTATGTGTATTTGAATAACTGGAAAAGGGAGAGAGAAAGAGAGTGACAGGCGGAGCGATGTGAAAGACTTCATGTGCGTTCATGTGTGCCATGTTTATCTAGCGTGCATGTATGCATGTGTGTCTTTGTGGGTATATTCAGGGGTAACTCCTATTTACCAGACTGCTAAAGTGAACATCAACAGGATGTATCTTTTGCATGAAAACTTTGGGGTTTGATGTTGTGAGGGAGATATATTCTCTGGAAGTTTCAAGGAAAGCGCTGAGGGGCTCATGTAATAATTCATTAAAACTACATATTATACACACATATATAAAGTTTGCTTGCTTTGTACTGTTCCTGCCTAGCCTCGTTTCCCCTTTTGACAGTCTATACAGAGAATTCATGCATTATGCAGAAATCACAAGAGGACCAGTTGACTGTGTGGGGGATGAGAAAAGAATGACTATAGCGAATTATTATAATACACAAAAAAAGCAAGAAAAATATAATGATCGGAGAGCACTGTTTTTTTTCTCCACCTTCAATATATGGTGCTGTTTCTTAGAGTTAATAAAAACACTTTGGAGGCCAGGGGGGCTCATTAGCATTTCCATGCTATGCTTTTCTGTTCCAGTCTTTATTTGCTTTTAAGCAAACATGAATGCATCCCGAGTGTAGTAGTCTCTTTTTCCTCACCCGTGTTTTCAAAAATCCCACTTGTCTCATGCTTATCTTTTTATTTATCACATTTTCCATTTCTAAAAAACATAAATATATGCCATCCTAAAGTCTCTGAGCTAAAATATTTTTAGTGTCACTTCCACTTTGTCATTTTCTTCAGGGTTTTAAACTAAAGCGTGTAGTTTAGTTGCTTAAGCTTGTTCCCATTGGGCCACTGCAAAAACATAAGGGAATTCTGGCCAAAACAAAATTTAGCAAGCTTTTGCAGGAGAACCAGAATCCTTGAGCTGAATCCCACTTCTAATCATAGTCTTCATTGAACTCATGTGATCTCATGATTAGTTGTGGATGTTGTAAGGTGGTTTCCAGAGTGCCTGCAGCTTCCTGCTGCTACAGTACAACATGAGCTAAACTGTTCTTCTGACTTTTAGCTTTAAATAAATAGTGATTGATTTCCATACATTAAAAAAATCTGTTGCATTACATCCTCTTTGGGGATGTAAACAAAGGGGCTGATGTATCTGACGATATGAGGAAAATGAGTATGAAAATCTTTTGTATATCATGTCATGTTTGTTAGTGAAGGCCTCAGCCAATCAGGGGAGAGTTATGTTGTATGTTCAGTGATGCTCGTGGACAACAACCGATGCTGCTTTTAACAGCAGTGTTATTTGTTTACTAAAAGTTTTTCTTTATGATAATATGTACATTAATACATTTACTGCATAGCAATGCAATAATGTCCTTTCCAGAGTCCTTCATTTGGCTATGTGTTCCTGTGAATGCCGACCATGCAGAGTTTTTTCCACAGAATAAGCTACGTTTACTTGCTATAAAACTTCTAACAAAGGCAAGGGTAAAACAAGGATAAGAGTTTGCATTGCTCTGGTTTTCCAGAGAGCTCAAGTACAAGCTTTCTAAAGGTCTTCATGCTGAAGACCTTTATTTCCTGATTTTGACTGATGTTTGCTTCATTACAAATGGTTTCAGGGGTTGGAGCTTTAGACACATGATTTCTTGGGACAAGCACAGAATAAGACAGATCTTACCCAGTTCAAGGTTTTTTGATAGGCTACAAAAAGCTAGACTAAAACTCAGCTGAAAAGCAAGTGTGAAAATGGCAGGAAAAGACAAATCAGTGATCTTACTAGCGATGCACAAATTGATCACAAACTTCAGTTTCACAGTGGAGTTGAGCTCATGATGGGGTCCAATGACGTATTTCACTGTTATCCTTTTCATTTTTGATGTTGGCTTGTTTGCTGGTTGATAAAGTTGTGTTTTTGAACTATTTATTGAGAAACACTAATTATTAATATCTGTAGTTTGTAGCAAGCAACACAGCAGTGTTTTTATCTAGTGAATAGGTTACTCTACTTCATTGTAAAGACTATTCTTGGTGGCTCCTCTACTTTCCAGACTTCATCCTCCCCATACCGAGAAGAACACCTGTCTCTGCACCCATGTGACCTACTACCTGCTCTCTCTTCTCCAGAGCAGAATAATCCTCTGTGTCTCATACATTTCCCCCCATTCCTTGTCATATATTTGTGTTGCTCCATGTGGACAGAGCCCCTATGACCTCGTGTCTCCTGTTCTCTCTGCTGCTGCCATTGTTGCAGCTCCATAATAACAAACGGCAGTCCTTCCCAGTGTGGCCGGCGTTTTCATTACAGTCTCAGCTTCGCTCCCTGAACAGCCACTTCTCATTGTTGCTGGAGCAGTTCTGAGTGAGATTATGTTGGTCTTCTGTTTGAGTCAAAGAACAGAAGGACCAAAAGCATATAAGGAGGGAGAATGAGGTGGGAAAGAGGAAGAGGAGAACTGAGTAACAGATATTTTGCTCAGGAAAACTATATGCAAAACAGAGAAAGAGAAGGAGAGATAAACAATTAGAAGGAGAAACATGATCTCACACAGCATTTGAGAGCATTGGCTGGCCAGCGATAGACGTCACCTCTGCTTTTAAAATAGTTAATCTGTTCCTTGAGGGACAATGACTGCATTAAGTCCCTCTCCCCTCGCCTTCTCTCTCTTCTAAGTCCCTCCCCCTCAGCTAAACCCCTCTGAGACACAGTGGTTGGATTAGCTTGTGTTGTTGTTGCATTTCTGCAGCTCCATAGCATCAGCTCTTGATGCAAATACATCTGTTAAAGAGTACAGGGGTAAGATGCTTACCTGTGGATAAAAGGGAATGATAACTTTGTAATATGATGATGAACAGGGTGTTGCTACACACCTTAAGGATGCTACTGGCTAAACAAAAACATTTATATTGGTTTTCTACATATACAGTGTTTTAGTTTTATTCTAACTTCCTGCTGTGTTGTTACACATGAAAAGACAATATAGATAGATAAATCTACATTTTACATTGTAATGTGAATCTGTCTCACAGAAGTCTTTGGAACTCCTACAACTGCAATATGTTTTGTGGCAAAATTTACAGTTTTACAATGACCATAACTTCATTTTAAAAATAAAAGAAAATATGGTAAAGTGAATTATGATGTTGTTGAATAACCTACTTTTCATTGGAAATGCTAAAATTTCTCAAAATAATGAAATGAATTAAAAAAACATATCCATCAATTATATTTCTCTGAGCCTCAGACTACATCATGTATTTGGATTAATTTGAATCACTCTGATCATTTTAATGATATTTTCGTATGTAGAGGGGAACATCCATTCTTCTGCCCTCACATGACCCCAGTATGTACGGATTAAATTCACAAACAATTCATTTTTTGTCCAATAAAAGCCTGCCTCATACAATAAGGAAAATGCTGCAAAGATTATGTTTCAACTTGTTTCTTTCCAGGAACCTTTATGTGTTTGTTCTGCACACATGACAAGTGTTAATGATAGTGAATTAAATGTCAAAATAGTTACCTCCGAACCATGATTTAACTCCATGGGGATGCCCCTGCAACCTTCACCTGCTTTAAACCTGTCACCTGTAACTTTTGCTCTCATCCGGCCATCCGCCAGTCAGTCTCCTGTTTGTCCTCGTGGCATGCTCTGATGCTGGAGCTTGAGGGGATTAGTTGTTGCTCTCTACCGCCGTTGTCTTGTCCACAAACTACTATTCTCAACCATCAAACATACACCAAGGACACAACTGTGCACTTGTTGCTGAGCAATCCAGAAGGACCACATTACTGTGGACTGGCAGCTTTGACAGCGCTCCAGTTTTCACCCTCAGCCTTTTGACAGATGATGAAAAGGAGTCGAAGGGCAAAGAAGAGGACTGAGTTCTTCTACAGACATGTCAGATCCTGACATACCTTTTGTGGCTGTGGTTGACTCAAAATTCAACATGAAAGTCATTTTACTTGACTGTTGCCCTACAAATCAGAGAAGAACTCATGGGCACACATTATCGTAACTTGCTTCTGCTGTGGACAAAATTAATGTTTTTGATGTAGTTCTAAAATAGGGATAAATCCATATAATGTATCCTTACATGTGCAGATATAAACATGGATTCCACCTAAATGCATTCAGGAATTCATGTAATAAGTCTTATAATTCTTCATTTTCATTCACTGCATTAATATGCTGTGAAGGTTTGGAACCTTAGCTGTATTATTTCTCAGATGGCTTATCTTTGCAGAAGAAAGATGAAAATGAAGAATGAGGTCTTCTGGTTAACTGCACTGAATTGATTCTCTGCAAACAGCAGGATTGAAGAAACTAGTAATTAACAACCTGAGTTGAGAAAGACACAAAGAGTGAACATGGTTAGACACATACCACATAAATGTGATTTATGCAAGATAATGTAACCCATCTATTACAGTAAAACCTTTTTTTTTTTTTTTTTTTAAAAAGAGACTGGAGCAGAATGATTAAATGCTGGGTGGTGCAGTAGAAACCTTAGTCATACACCTTCAGTGACTGGATCTAGGATCTCCTTTTGCACATACATCACTCAGTGGCTTTTTTGAGATTTAATAAAACAAATTTGATTGATTTTTCTTCAAAACTGTCACATTAGTTGAAAGCTTACATACGGGTGGTCATCCATATTTTACAAAAGTTACAATTGCAAGCAGGTTGCACAAGGCAAATAATACTTTTTTGAAAATGTAATATTAAAGCCAACGTATATCAAGCTTGTTGAGGCACATCCTGCCTGAACAGTTAGTTTAAAATCTGGGAAGTTGGTGAGCTAGACGAACACCACATCCACTTTGGTGGTTTCTCCATACCTCCAAAATATTGACAAGAACAAAATTTTCTAGAAGAACACTGCACTGTGACAAGACAGTTAAAGTTATTCATATTTGCTGGGTCTAACTGGTCTGTATGTGCATATAAGTATATGCAATGACTGAGGTATTTGGTTGACAGTTACCCTATGTGCTGTATTATCCCATCCTATATAGATATTACCACCACCGAGTTTGAAGGTAACAATGTCATCCTCCTTAAAAGGACTATCTGTGCCGCAGAACTTTACCCTTTGAGCTAATGCAAATGGAAACACAAAGACAGTTTAAATTTACTGTGGCACCCTCTGTGTTTTGCTTTCAGACAAATGACTCATCTCTTTGAAGTCTTCCAAAAAAACTGGCATAATAAAAAAAGAAAAACTATGCAAAATTGTATAATTGCATGAACTGTTGAAGTCTCTTTCACACATTCATGTGAACTCCACAGCAGTGTTTGAGCCTCTATGCGTCAATATTTCATGATAAGATAGGGAAAATTTCTCTCTAAAAATGTCCATGTAAATTGGAATTAAAAGCACAGTTAAATGGTTTAAGTATCCGGATGAGCATCTTGATCCTCTTATGTCTTTAGGGGTGCTAACAGATTTCATTGTTGCAGCTAGCTGACTGTAAAGTGTTCTCATGCAGCCTTTCTCTGTGATCGCATGCACGTGAACTCAAGTGTGCTAGTGCATGCTTGTTGTATGGTTCTGCAGGCTTTGTCTTTGGATTAGAGATAGTGGTGCTGATGGTGGTAGTGGTTTTGGATGGGATCCTGCCTGGCTGGATGAAAGGAGGATTTGATTGAGGGAAGGGTGGCGGGGAGGGTAGGCTACTCCAGGGACCCATCACAAGAAGACAGAATGAGGGAAAGGAGAAGTAAGAAGAAAGAAGTGCTCTATCATCCTTTTATCTCTCCAGGTCCAGTGTGGCAGCAGCTGAGGTTTGCTCATTGTTGTTGTTTTTCATTTGGGTGAATATTTGAACCCTGACCAGCCCTGCTCTTCCTCACTCCTGCTCCTCTTTATCCCTTTATTATGTGTCTCCAATTCCATTAAGTTGATTTATTCAGACTAAACCCATTCATCATGTTTTCCCGTGGATATAATCTAGTCAATCTGAATCTATGCAAGACTAATGAAAGGGTGGGAGAAAATTAAATAAATAAAAAAGAACAATTGAGGTAAGAAAAAAACTAAGTACGCAGATGGATTATAATCACTTGGACTGAACAGCCAAACCGTTGCCGTTAACTGTGTTTCCACTCATTTTTATAGATGTATTGTCTGTGTGAAAAGAAAAGAGCTAGACTTGTATTTATCCAAAGAGCCAGATGGACATGAGTGAGAAACACTGAAAAATAAAGTGAGAAGTAAAAAGAAAAAAAAAAAAAGAGGAAAGGCCAGAAAATGGGTAACCGAGAGACAAACTAGAAGTAGATAGAAGGGGATCTTGTGTCAGGGGAGACTCCAGTCAGTGTTTTAGCTGATGATGATGAATTACTTTGACAAAGACAATCAGGATGAAATGTTAATGCAAGTGTGCCAATGGATGCAGTTACAGCCAGACCAAGTCTTCCAGTGGGAAATGAGATGGTTAGTGAGAGTTCACAAGCACGGACCAACAGGCAGATGCACTCAAATGCTCGTATGTTTGCTTTGATACACATCCCTGCAAAAAATCTGATGAAACTGAAGTTTAATTTGCTGACTGTTGGCTCATATAAACCGCCTATTTCCATTGTGAGGGATAAACTTTATAAAAATGGCGCAGCGTCTCCTAACCCATGTATACATGTATAATATACGTTTATGTAATACGCTATGTTGATATTTGTTTCTGGTGCAAAGAAGAGATATTAATTCAGTGAATCAGAGGATATGTGTTAGTTTTCTAAATGCCAGAATAACCTGGCATTTAGAAAAGTTGGATTAGCATGTGAAACATGAAAAGTTGTAGACACTAGCGTCTCATAAGCAGTCAGGTTTTTTTTTTTTTTTATCAGGTTTCAAGCTGGCAGATTTGAAGACACATACTAAGAAATAATGTTGCCATTTTTCATAATGCCTGAATACCTGAATTTTATGGCTATAATTTTCTGATTAACACTGGGTCGTGCCACTGGATTTATTAAGTGATGCAAAAATGTTTTTATTAGCAAATGTGGGCACAGTTTGTCCAAATCTGTCAGGATTATGAAATTTCTGTTTATCCTTAATTTAATAATTTGTATTGCAAGTCAGTCTGTTTTTTTCTGTTCATTTTATGCCTCTCTTATTTTTATATTACATTATTATGTTTGATTGCTTCCCTTTTTGCTGGAGATCAGATACAATTCTTTTTTTTAATTTGGCTAATAACTGCTGTGAACACATTAATACCCCAGTGTTTGCTGCTGCTGCTGCTGGTGAATGGGTAATATGGATGCTTAGCAGTTAGTTGAATGCAAGGAGTTTAGTGGCTTAGCAGAGGAAGGATGTGGAAACTTTTGTAAGTGATGAGGAAATGTGATGTTTCTATCAATTTGAGCCATTTTTGAATAGAGGGACAAAAAAAAAAGCACAATGATGATGGAAACTGTCGGTTTAAAGAGATACAGCCGCAGACATGAATCAATGTCTTCTGGTTCTCAATCATTCAGGCTTGATAAAGCGTTGTGGCTCCTTTGTCTCTTTCAAATACTGAAAGCCTCCCTCCACTTGATTCGCTGAACATTCCTGAAAAGTGAACTGACATGATAACTCATCATTCACTGTATAAACAGCTCTAATAGATAAAGTGGTTCTTCTGTTTTATCTTCCCCTGAAACCTTCTTTATACTCTTCAGTGACCATCCCCAAACTTGTACCTGTGTAAATACATACATACATATATGTGTGTGCGTGTGTGTGTATATATATATATATATATATATATATATATATATATATATATATATATGTGTGTATCTATCTATCTATCTATCTATCTATCTATCTATCTATCTATCTATCTATCTATCTATCTATC
>JAOWBL010000024.1:2492703-2528886 GCA_028564865.1 Zenarchopterus dispar | reverse complement strand
TATATATACATACACACACATACATTTATATATATAATTTTTAAAGCCATGGAGACCAGCTAGCCCGGTCTGTTTTGGTATGGCTCAGCTCAAGCATTATCAAAATTTACTGCCATGATGTATGACCCCCTTCTTACTGAATTAATGCAACATTTCCATTAGAAAATTGCTTGACACAGCTGATATAAGAACTTAGTGATCAAAAAGTTGCTGTGACACAGGATGGGAAATTGCTTATTGGGGAACTGTCATCTGCACTTTGCTTAAATTTGATGGAAGGAAGAGACAGAGGCTGAAATTCAGACGTTACACTGGAAAGGCAGAGATGCTGAGAAGGATCTATAGCTTGTAAGCTCTTTTGTGACCACTGAAAGTAATTTCAAGGCATGTGTCAATCTAAAGGCAATGATCCAGATGTAATTTCATACCGCTTTCCAGCACTTATTACATGAGTCAGTGTTCTCTGTAAGAATACAACACAATTATGGCATGACTACCATGCATACAAGAAAGAATGACGTGTGCCTTGTTTGAAATGCCTGTAGAACAAAGAGAATATCATATTGTCTTCATTTTTATGCCATATTATAATGAATTTCTTATCCTGTATTCTGTTTAATGTAAACTCTTTTTTCTGTCAAACATGGAACTAAAAGATGGCTGTAATGAGAGTTCCCATAAGGAAACGCTCATAAGGAAACAGCACGTCATTATAGAAACATTACCACTGCAACACTTACAGTATGCTACAGTAATGTGGTTATTGGGAAAATTTTATTTTGTCTTCCTTGTGCTAATCACCTTACATCTGTTTGAACTGCATTCACCCTTGCCCAGGGCTCTGTATTGATTGTGTGGTATCATTTTGAAAAATAAACCTCTCTTGTGGCATTGATGCATTTTGTTACATAAAAGCTAGCATTCAGTGTTTATTATCTTTGACTTCAGTGCCTGAGAAAAAGCATGACATTGTATTTGTGTTGCTTGCAGTGGTAACTGTTATGACGTGAGACCTCGAAAGCTGCACGCAGAGCAGCTAAAAGTGCATCTTGAGTTAACAAAGGTTAAACAGTAATCCTGCTCCTTGTTTATGTACAAACCTCTAGGGATTTCGTGTGTAGGCTTATCAATGATTTCATGGATAATTAGCCTAGGTAATCTTTATTGTTAATAGCTTTGGCTGTTTGCAGAGAGTTTCATTGTCTTTTTCACATGACCTGATCCTTAGACAGTATAATTTTAAGGTAATATATGTTCAATATTATAAAATTTTGCTTTTGTAGAAAGAGTTTGTGAAATTTTCTTGACTTGTTTTATTTGACAAGCTAAAACAGACAAAATAATTTGAATATATGTGTTTCCAATTATAAATACTTTATATTATCCACATGCTGTCAGTCATGGAGGGCTCCTTGTAGCTGTGTTTGTGCTCCTGGTGTTTCAGTTAGCATGCTACTCCATGGCACCATGGGCACAGTGACAAACTAATCACGCTGATCGGCTTGGCTCTAATCAGGTTTACTGACAGAGACACTGGTTTCCTGGAGGTTTGGATCTTTTTTATCACTTCCCTTGTGTATCTTTGAAGGTAAAAAGCCCTCCTGTTCTTATTTTCTGTTTCCCAATTATTTTCTTCTTCAGTGGGATGAGCTTATGGTGAAACCAAAACACAAAGCAGAAACAGCCTTCAAAACTCTCCTCACTATGTCAGTGTAAATCACTGCACTTATTGTATTGCGTTACCTCATCATGTGACATAATAATGCATTGTAATGACAATCTTGCTGACAGCATGTAATTTGCAACTCGTTGTTGCACATTGTGTAATACATCACATTGCACTGTGCATAAAATGCATTTTGTCTCTGTAGATTTTACTTTGCATATTAACAGAGGAAATTTTGATGGGATGTCTTGGTGGTCTGCTGGGTCTAGCATTGTCTTCTCGCTCAGTTCTTTCGAGTCACATCCGAGTGGCATCACTTCTTCAATGTGGTCTGTGGAGATAAAATTCAGACAGATTCACTCTGCACAATGGCAGTTCAGCAGCAGCTGTGGTTCAGTGTGCTGTCAGTTAGTGACTGTGGCTTCATGCAGCAGCAGTATTGAATGTCCTGGGTTTATCACAGATGATTCATAATGCTATTGGATATGATGCACTAACAGAAAACAAGATTGTCTGTTATCAGTATCACAATATCACGAGCTAACACAGACTGTAATTGTGTTCAATTTATTCTGTTTTCCATTATAACCTCTTTTCCCCTGTTGTGGATGAAAACAGGGAGAAACAGGGTCTTTGGGATGAGGTTACATTCTGTTCTGAATTTTATTTGGTGTTTAGATGGAAAGAGGGAGTTGTAGCTGAGAAGGAAGGCATAACGTAATGTGCAGAGCCTGAAAATGCTCTGTCATAAATAAATAAGGAAGAGAGGGTAAGACTAAGATAGTGTGTGCCTTTGACGTGTGCTCTTCTCTCCCCATCCCGTGGCCACCTTAATTGAGATTAGCATCATGCTAAGTCAGATCTGATAGGCCTGCTGCTGAGGAACAGAAGGCCAGTTCGCCAGATATCAGCGAGGACACAGACTCAGCCACTTAGCATAATGGAGGCTACATCAAATGAACTGGAAGCTCAACAAGAAAGATGCCATTAACAGAGCCAAAATGATTTTATGTGATAGTGAAATACCAAATTAAATCACGATAAACTTGCAGTTTTTATGAGCGAAGCAGATGCACCCAATGTGATATCCTGCAGGATTATTAACAAAGTCATGCACCATTTGTCTTCTTTCATTGGCCACAAGTGCATATAACCGACCCTAGGATAGGATTCTTTTTGTTTGCAGCAGTTCATCTCAAAATTGAAAATGTCTAATTGTTGTTGAAAAGAATTAAGATTAAAAATGCTGCAAAGTTTGGAGAACGGCATCATTACCAGGATTGCATTAGGAGCATAATCATGCACAGACAGAGATGGCATCACACTTTATGAAACTCTGAAACACACCTATTTTGAAGAAGCAGGAGGCTGTAAGATGTGAAAACCGCACCAGATGGATACAACAACAAAACCATCACACCTCTTATTCAGTCCCTGCAGGCCACCTGTTTACGTCCTTTATCCAGTGCATCCATTTACAGTTTAGATGCAGGGAGAAGAAGCAAACTCAACAAGAACAGCTGCACCTGAGTGTTAAAAGATTATTTTTCAAGAATATAAATGCATTTATTTATAATTTTTCCAATGCAAATTAAATTCTTGGAAACATGATTTGCCTCCCTTCCCATTCTGTCACAGAACAACGTTGGGCACAGTCAACACTAATCTTTTTTCTTTTTAATGTATTTTACAGGCATGCCACTTTTATAATAACAACTATATGTATATTTAGTTTAGGTCCAGCAAAGACAAAGAAACTATATCTTTCCTCCAAATCTCCTTGAACTGTTTATACCCATAAAAACCACTTAGTGAGCTGCCGTTGAATATTGACTTTGAGACTTTTCTCATTTACAGCCAGCCCCTGTTGAGTTAAAGGGTTTGTAACCATGCAGCTCTTGGGCCAGAGTTACAGCTATAGTTTTATTGATTGCCCATCCCATTTTATTTGTGGGATAAACTCCTGCTTCCCACAGCTGCTTCTCCCACACTCTGAATACCATTGCTATTTTTCTCTGTGGTGAGAAGAGCTTATAGAAACTTTGCTTCAAGTATATTATATTAAACTCTCTTATAGCTGACAAGCTACGTTCTATCCAGGAGAAATAACACTCTCTCACACACGAAATAAATACAATAATAATTACTTTAGGGCTCATATATTTTTGATTTGAGTATCCTTTAGTGAAGACACACAACAATAGATTTGTCTCTTTTCTCTGATTATGGCTGAGTTGATGTTCAACCAAAAGGCAGAGATTACATTTGTTTTGGAGACATATTTTTAAACACATTGTCATTAAAAAAAATCCCAACCAGCTTAAAATAAAGCATTGCTTGACTTAAAATACCTTTCAGGTTGGAGCTCCCAGGTTTGTATCATGACTAAGCAAAGCATGAAATTGCGCAGTACTGCTTGAAGGCACCCTGCAGTCGGCCTTCATAAAGTGAGTTTCCAAGTAATATGTGTATTATTCTGTGTGACAGTTTCCACACTCCAATTGCTGCTCCACAGGGCACTGCCTCATCCATGCTAGCATCTGTCTCTGTGGGATTAATGTGCCGTTTATCTCAGTGACACTGACATTTTTCACTTCTGCTCTTTTTCTTTGGGAGGAACAAAGTTGTACTTTTTATGTTTTAACTGCTTTTGCCCTTTTAAGAAGGAACAAGCGCAACACTTCAAGCAGCTGAACTTTACTCTAAATGACCGGCGAGCTTATGAAGTATGGCCTGGTATTACAAGGCACATAAAGAATGAATCAGAAAGCCAGATGGAGTTGTATCAGGCTACAGAGGTCAGGGGATCAATACAGAAACATTGAAGGCCATACGCTATTAACTCAGGTCCTTATCAGAGGCAATTTTCCCTGCGTTGCTGACATAGCGCCGTATCATCTGCATTCAGATTGATTAAGTTTCCTGCTGGTATCATCACGAGCAGTGATTCACAGTCCTGGAAAAGGTTCTGATATTTAAATGCATAATCTCCATCTTTTTTTGGGGTCAATCTCTTAAGCACCAGTCGTGTGAGTGTCGTGCGAATTGAGCTTTGGGTCTGAATGTGTGTGACAGATTGGGGGCTTGTTTTGATTCATAGTTGCTTTTCCCAGACAAAGCATATGTTGGAAGCTGCAGTACACCATATGCAGTTTTTTTTTTGTTAAATATACTATAGGTAAACCTTAGAAAAAGGGCAAATGACTCATGTCCCGTTGTTAATTGATCAGCTAGCCATTTTTTTTTTTTTTTGGTGTCACATATTGTGTCATGAATGAGGTGGAAATAAAAGTAAACTGGCGGGAAGTTATGTGAAAGTCCAACACAGAATAAATTTAAAAGAATAACTTTAGATGAAGCCTCTTATTGGTTTTTTGGGAAGTCTGAAAAATTGAAAGTCCATGTGTTATATGGACATACTATTGTACTACAATACAGTAGTATGTTTTTTGAACTGGCTCTAGAGAAGACATTGTGCATTTTTAGTGGCCACGTCAGCTTTTCCCTCATGTCTACAAGGTATAGACAGAGTGAAAGGGTGTTCAATAGTCTGTAGTCTGCAACCTTTTCATTATACATCCCTTAATCCTGCTGTCTGGACTTTTAAATTAATTAAAATGATCCTTGGAAGGACAACTCAATCATAAAACTATTTGTTCAACTTCCACCTAACCACAAACAAAAGCTGGACATTTAAAAATGTCAATACCAATGCAGGCTATGGTTCAATATATAATAAGTTTATAAAAGAATATTAGATTGTATTAAAGAATATTTTGGGGGTATGAATAAAGAGTATTTTACTTTTTTGTTTGCCGTCTTTACTGAGCATCCATATTTTGCCCCTTTTAGTGGTGATTTAGGCTCATCTGAACACGTCGTAACACAGTTTTAGTCCTTGGCTGAACCTGCTGCTCTTGGGGCTTTTACAGAGTAATTTTCAGAGCTCATTCCTGCCTTAGCTCCCCTCTTGACCTACTTTAAAAACAATGTAGTGAATGGTAGTTATCTCCTCTCATCCTTCTCCTTGGATAAATTTCTGCTGGTGGCGAGGTTGGTGTGATGTCAGTTTACTTTGGATCACACTCAGACAGCAAACACCCATTAAGCTCCCTCCCCATTCCATCTCTGAAATCCTTTACTTTCCTTTTCTTTTTGTTTGACTTTTTGGTTTGACTTTTTTATTCCTCTCATTTTGACATCAACTGTTTGCCTTAGAGAGTTTTCTTAGTCCGTCCTGAGAAGAATATCTTTAGATTTGTAGGAGATAATAATTTTTAATTATTAGGAGGCATGCAGGCATGTCCAGATCTAATGACTTTTAGATCACAGACACAGTATTGTGAAGATAGTAGCTTATCACCAGTCTCTGAATGTCTTTGTTAGGTTGCTTTTGTTCCAAGTTGGCACTTTGCCTCTCTTCCCTTGATGTTCTTCTGTGTTTCTTCTCCATCTTTTCTATCTTGTCGTCTTTTTGACTTGTTTTTGGCCCACTTCCAGAATCAATCCGTCACCTTTTGAGCGTGGCACTTCTGTTTCTGCAAATGGCCTACAGCAACAGGGTGCCTCATTCATGTCCACTTCCTTGTCTTTTAATAATCAAACCATGATGGATTGCCTCCATACAGATATACATTTGAAAGCAACATCTAAGGCTTGGAAAACCGGGGAGGAAAAAGAAAACACTTGCCATGCGTTTTGATAGCTCGTGGAGTTTTTGCAGGAGTATCCATGTGAGTGCTCATGGCTACATTCATGTGTTTATATTGGACACTACTTTGGTTTGCTCTCAAAAGGACAGGCAGGTTCCTCCTAGTTGTGCTTTCTCGATTCCCTCTTCTTATCATAGCCTCATGGGCTTAGGAAGACAGCTCCTCCTGTCTTTTCTCTCCGATTTATCAAGCTAGGACTGACAAGTGTAAACACCTGTCAGGCTATCCTCCTCATTTGGGAACTTGAGGTGGTTTGATGTGTCCCATTTCTTATCCTCTTGTAGTGGATACAGTGCATTATTCTCACATTCAAGTCTTTTGTCAACCTTCTTTACTGCTTTCACACATTACCTTAACCACAATTTCCCCTCTTGATTGCCTGTCAACAGTTATTACAAATGAGAGTGGTCACAAACTCTTTAGCAATATGATATTTATGTAGCTGTGCTAGAAAAGCATCTGGCTTTTGGTTTGATGTTTGGATGGGTGTTGTTGTTAATAGCTATGCTTAAAGTCTGCTTCTGCTCCATAAAACTGTGAGCTTACCACACAGCAGAAACTTCTGCGGCTGCTTGAATTAACACGTTATTTATTCACCTGTTAAATAACTTAAGTGTTAATTCAGTTCCAGGAACCTTAAATAGAAAGACATATTTTCGACTGCTGTTGATGATGATTAAAGGATTGGTGTATTTTATATAATATGTAAGCTCCTGTTTTGACTAGATTTTCAGTTATCTTGCTGTTTTCTTCCTCTTTCCAAACACACACAGGTGGATCATATCTGAAAGGCTTTCAAAAGCGCCTGAAGAGTTTTCTTTGGAGCTTAAGAAACTGTTTTTTTTTCATGGTTTATCATGAACACTAACAAATGCGTTGATATTCAGAAAATGTTTAATCAAACCAACTCTTTGATAAGTACTCAAAATTTATAAAACGGCGGGGGAAAAAAATCAAATCCAGTCGGACTGATTTATTGCATAATTCCAAGATATAAATAGCAACATCTTCTCTTAATGTGGTGACTGGCCATAACAACAGATTGTTAGTAAGCTACCCATCTCTCTGGCATTCCTGTCGTCTGTAAAACCTTCAGCACAAATCTGGAGACATTGCCCAGACTGCCAAATGTAAACACAAGCAGACTGCATTGATATCAAAGCTGCCAGACAGCCTTTAAAAGAAGCTGCTGCTTCAAAGTCTTCATATGGAGCACTTTTCCTGACTTGACTGATAAAAACAAATTTTTTTATCGGAGTATGTCAAGGCTCATGTTCTGCACAGACGTAACATGTAGGCTATTACACAGCTGTGCAACAATATTTTAATTTGGAATATGCAACAAGGTCTTAAGAGCTGACTGATAGCCATAAATAACACACACCCACATACTCACGCTAACACACTAGTCTTTGTTCGTCCACTGATTTGGTCCTCTGATCTGATGCTAGCATCCACAGGTCTCTATCAGTGGTCAGTATGGTGCAAAACACCATCCATTCACTCAGCTTCTATATTCAATTTATCAGGATTATAGGGGACAGGTGGAGGCTCAGTTGGTGGGACATCAGAGGACTACACCAAGACAAAAAACCACTCATGTTCAAATTGGCACATACTATTTAGACTTACCAGTCTATAATTTTTTTTTTTGGACTCTTGGATGGAAACTGGAATAAACCAGGGAATCCAGAGAAAAAAACCATTGAGACACAATATTTAAACCAGCAACCATCTTGCTATGACGCACCAGTAAAAAAAACCCACCATAATTTCCATAGATAAACTATTTTCTAATCTTCGATAGTTCTGGTAAAAGTTGGCCTTAGGGACAAAAAATGTTGGTAAAAGTTGGGTTAACTTTATGAAAAATCATAAAGTTAACCCAAACAAACCAAAAATTTGTTTGCTGATGCTTTCTGGATGGAAGGTGAACCCTCTTTAAGAACCAAGACAAGGAAATACATTTCCCTTGATTCAAGCATTTGAGGAAACCAAAAGAGGGCAAAACAAATAGCTCCCACTTTCCCCACCTGACCAGCTCCAGCTCTTTGAATCTGTAACATCACACCATTCCCACCTTTTTTCTAATAAAGAGGGCTTTATTAGTTGATTGTAAACATGTGTTGCTAATAGCTACAATAAATAAGTGTAGTCATTTTTCTCGTGGAACCCATTTAGAATCATCAGACAGTCATCAACGGGTCAACTCACTCAGCTGCACTCTTAATTTGACACAGTTGAAGAGCTGGAACCCTCTCCGGATTAACTAATTGTTGTGTGAATGTGTATGTGTATGTATGTATTTGCACTTGGAAGAGCCAGTCTCCATGTCCACTGGATTATTTGTACTTTCAGCTAATTCAGCTAAATTCTGATGAACACTTTCTTCCACTTCCTCACCTGAAGCACACTGCAGCTGACCTCCGAATAAATGTGCAGCACTGCGTGCATGTTTAAGCTCCAAGTACCCTTAGCTAACATGTTGACGCAAGTGCGGCAATAACATCATTAGGCCAGCTAATGTGTTTATTGTTAAAGTTAATGCTGCTTGGCTCAGCTGCCCCCATGGGTGGCTCTCTGTGTGTCTGCCTGTGATTTTGTGATTATTTGGGTCTGCATTGGCTTTTATGAATGTTCTTTGGAGTAATCAAGAGTGTTTTTTCAAGACTTCTGCTCGGAGCTGTGTACCTTACAAGGTGAATGGGCATGTACATCCATTTGTAAGAGGGGTGGTATGTATAAGGATTTGAGGAGGTCCTGGTATCACCAGCTGCTGACCCACTGCAAGTATCCAGCTAGATTAAGTCATCATTTTCTTTCTTTTCTGATTCACGCAAACTCACAAATATACAAACTCACTGATTTTTCATCATTATTGTGTGGAATGTGTGAAGGAATTGCAGCTAAGGTTCTCAAAGTGTAATAATTTATCAAAACTGTCTTGTCTTTGGCTGTTCCTTTTTTTTTCTTTTTCCCCCAAAGTATGGGTGTGTCTTCAAGCCTTTATTCTTAAACTCTGAGCTTCTTATATTGTGTGAGTCAAAACATTGGTGTCCAGAAGTAGCATTTTCAGATCAGAATTTAACATCCTCAGTCACACTCACACACAGAGTAGCAATTTGCTCTTCCACACAAAGACTTCAATTCGGTGAGGAAAGGCTGCTCCTGCAGCAGCTGGTAATGAAAGGGCCACTGGAAGGCTCAGAGGTTTAACTTAAGCTATTTTGTGCTCAATATACTTTGCATATCACAGGAGCCACTGCGAGATGGCATTTTAGCATCCAATTAAAAGCAACGGATGTAGATGAAGAACCTTCCTTGCCTACAGCCATTGCTGTTTACCAGAAATGTGCATACAGTCTGATTAATCTTCTGAGAATAATTCTAACAAACAAACAAAAAAAAAGCACAGCATTTATACTCATATGGTAAATGCAGTTATTGTAGTTTCACGTGATTCTGACATAATCAGGTCCTGACTAAAAATACATTTACAGATGATCCTCTTTTATCAGAATGCCAGAGTCAGTCTTGTTTTGTTGGTCAGTACAGCCTCCATCCATCATTCACTGTTTTCTCTCCTGAAGGGCTAACCTCTCTGTCTTATGCTACTTCCTGCTCATCAATCAGTCAATTACGAGAGACATTCTGGGTCAAGGTTCAGAGAAGACACTTTTCAGTGCTCTGTAGAGGTTTACTCTACTGTAAAGGAAAAATCCAATTTCCATTTAAAGAGTAGACATAGCTAAAACGTCCTGTATGAGTAAAGGTCATTGAGGGAGGGGATATCTAGTTTTGTATTTATCCTTTGATATTAAAAAAAGGAAAACAAAAAAAGAGAAAAAAACTGCGTAAGGATATGGGGAGTAGGGCAAGGAGGGAGAGGAAGCAAGAAGCTTTTGAGATCAAGGTCGTATCCAGGCTTTAGTATTGGTATTCTCCTCAGTGGTAAAATGAATCTACCAGTGAATAGTGTTTTCATTCCTCTCCTGAATGAGATTCACAGGAGCATGGAGAGAGAAAGAGAGAGGGGGAAGAAAGGGACATGACAGAGAAAAGAGAAAGCACCCGCCTCCTCCCTACTGCTCGTTCTCCCCTTGGATATACAATAGTGAATGAAAATATGCGGGATAAACAACTTTTATCAGACTGGAGCAAATGAAATTGACAATTTTATTCAATTTTTCATCCCTAAAGCATCCTTTGCTTTATCTGCTTTGCTATATCTCAAACACACACTTAAAAAAAAACAAAAAAAAAAACAGAGGGTGCTTCATGCAAATTAAACGCTTTATTAATGATTAGATTACAGATGCAATCATTTTCTTGGATGATTTATGAGTGTAATTGGTTACCACAAACTGCACTAAGAAAAGCTCAGTTGCTGTGGTCTGTCCTAAGAAAACATTACATCACTGCTCTGTAGGCCATGATCTATTAAATCCACTTTAACATGTGAAGCACCATTAGAAAATTAAATTTGTGAGTGTATGTCTAAACATGTTACTTGTGTTTATCAAGCCAGAAATCTTCACTTCAGCTTTATTTTGACACAAAGCTTCATGCTGTCATTGCAGCCTATAATTTCAAGGTTTTTATCCAGTGGTTTATGAGGTATCATTCAGATTTTATAGGTTTAAAAAAGTGAAAACTGAATTTTTATGGAGTTTTTCAAGTGATGAAAAGAACTATAAAACATGCTTGACTATGTTTTGACTACACTGGAAATAACATTTGATAGATAATATAACATTTCTAAATCAAAACTTTAAAAAATAATTTATTAACTGTATGTTTTTTAAATTTGATTTGATGCACTTTACTGGGGTCATGATCTGCATTTTCATGTGGCATGAGCTGGAACTGAACCATGAGACTCAGGCCCTGGATACAGTGGCCATAAACAGGGTCCCCCCACCGACCCAACATTAAAACAAACATTATAAAGAGCAAACAGGCATTTTATTTATTTATTTTTAGTTGTATGCACATTGTTTGGTGAGTGAGAACAGGCAGTCAATGCCAAGAATATGCACAAACAGACATGTAATCAAAAAGAAAAAAAAGAAAAAAACAAGCACCCAGATGGCTCTTAAACCAATGAAATGTCATCCAGATCTTTATTCATAGGAGAGAATTGATTTAGCACATAGTTGTTCCTTATTTGTATGAGTAAAGAAATGGAATTACTAGTCTTAAGGCCAAATAGCAAACAAGGTACATGCCATGATATCTAGCCCCATCGCAGAGTATTGTTGTTTCTATAAGACAGACTAATCTCAACAAGAGCACTCCTTCTTCACTAAGACCCCGTCACACAGTCTGAGAGACACACAGAGATCTTCTCTGGCTGACATCGATCTATGACGCATATTACCTCCCTAATCCAATTAATTCTGTTTCGCTTGCACTGTGGCTTACTTGAGTCATCGAAAATGCATATAAATAAACCTCTGACAGACTGAAAAGGGCTGTGCAAAATACATAAACAACTGATTGAGGCTGATTTTATTTGGTTGTCCACCCCCCCACAAAAAAAATCTGCATTTCATTGTTTCACACACACAAAAAAAGCAGAAACCAAAGAGGGAAAATTAATAATTATCCACTCATGTGAAAGAATTGTTTGACAGTATGTTTTTTCTCTTCCTTTCTCTCCATTACTTCTTTTTCTACCACTTCTGTCTTGTTTCTGTAAAGGCTGAGCCAAATCTGTAGCAGAGTACCAGCAGCAATAGCAGTGTTGGTGCGACCATGAGGTCAGAGGCTTTGTTACTCTACTTCACGCTACTGCAAATAGCCGGGGCGGGTTTCCCCGAGGACAGCGAGCCCATTAGCATCTCACACGGCAACTGTAAGTACATCTTTTCCCCTTGCTTCTCTTTTGTTTCTCTTGGTCTTAATTTCTCCACTTGTAGCACTACCCTGCTCTCATTTCAAGTAGTTGTTGTCTGTGCTCCTTTTTCATTTCCTCTTTTTCTCCTACTTTACAAATCCCCCCACCCATCCTCCTGCCCCTCTCTCAGTATCACTCTCACTTGTTTTATCCCCTTACTATTCCCTATTCCACATCCCTCTGAACCTTTGCCTCTTCTACAACCCCCACCTTGCCTGAACTGAGCTCATTCTGAAGGCATGGTGTGCAAATTGGTGCCCAAGGATAGGCCCTCCTCATGCACCAAAATGAAAGACTTAAGGCAGCATTTGAAACGGAGCCCACCCCACATCAAAGGATAATCCCCTTTTTTCTGTTGGGCTCCTAATGCTGTTTGTGATAGGGTAAAAGCTGCAGAAAGCAGCAAAGATATGACTATTGTTTCTTCTGTTCCTCTCTGTGTTTCTACCTTTCTCTTCGTGGGCGTATCAGTGTAATGTCCTGGCCAGGAGAGTTGAAACACAAGCCAGCCAGCCTCACATAGACCTGTGCTCCGCTATCGGGATGTTTATTCAAACGAAGCACTTTCATCCACAGTTGCTAACAATAGAACGATTGCATGGTGCAGTGAAGCATATTTATAGCCAGCAATTTATGGTTGCTGGGGGACCTCAGCCCACAATTGTGGCAACGTCTCCTCATCTAGGACACGTAGGTTGACATTTAACCTAAAGCCCATGAGACACATGGGAGAAGCTGTGAAATTCATGACTTCCTGAAGTCATCAGTACCATTATTGCAAGGATGCATTTATTTTGCTCTCTTCTTTTCAGACACTAAACAGTATCCGGCATTTGTGGGCCACAAACCTGGAAGAAACAACACGCAGAGGCACAAACTGGACATCCAGCTCATCGTGATCATGAACAGAACGTTATACATTGCTGCCAGGTGAGTTGTGACTGCTGTTGACTTAAAAGTTTTACTACTTTTCTTTGTTGAAAGGAGTGTGTTTGGTTTTATGGGGATTATTGGATTTTTTATGATTCCCTGTCCTGTTACAGTTATTCTAGAAAGATGTTTCCCCATTTTGACAATGTATCTGATAAGGTCTGTAAAACCCACAGCAGTCAGGCCCTCAGACTAAACCTGGGAGCCCTGATGTGCCATTTTCTAATTTGGGGAATCAGGAGGGACCAATCAGAGCAAAATGCTTCCTTTCATTATCTCCCTGTTCTTTTCTATCTTTAGCTTGTTGTTTGTGGCTCCCATTTTTTATTTTTTATTTTTTTTTGCTTTTTACCTTGTGCAGCATCCGTACAGACGTGTGCCATGCTTTTTTTTAAATTATCCAAAGAGAATGATTTAATCAGACACTACTAATGTTTAAAAAAATATTATAATCTGCATTATCAGTCCGACTTTATCATTGAGGCGGCCCTATGACTTATCTTGTGTGATCAATAAACAGCTTCACAGAACTATTACAGATGCTTTTCTTCTAGTTGTTGGCAGTGTTTATAAATCGATCTTTAAAGATTTACTGTTTTGTTCAGAATTTGTTTTATTTTTCCTCTTGTCTGTCACCTAACTATTGCCTCATGGCTCTCTGTCAATGTGTTAGCTGAGTGTGATTCATCTTTTCAAAAAATATAGCTCAATTACACCGTCAAGAACAGGTGAGAAAATCTATATCGATCCTGTCTTTGCTTTTATCAGAGCCATTTTAGAAATGTGCATGTTGCTTCACCACATGACAAGGTGAGCAAACCAAAAACAAAATCAAACAAACAAACAAACAAACAAAGAAAACAACATGTAAATTTAAAGGATCGACAGGTATGTTCACCTTCAGCTGAGGTCTGAATGTGAAGTATTACATTGAAATACTGTAGTTTAATTGAGTGGCAAACTTGATTGAAGACTGTTGAAAGCCACAGTAGGGGTCTTTCTCTGTTTTCCTGCCAAGCATGTCAAATTAAGTGACGGAGGGAGGTTGCTGCTTAAAGCGACAGAGCTTTTTAACATGTCTGCGGTCATTAAAGCGAGGTGTGTGGAAAGTGAGAGGAAACGGAGCAAAAGAGAAAGAACCTATGTGTTGGTCCGCCTGTCGCCCACCTGCTCTACTTGAGGTAGCAGGGGCTATAGGGGTCGAGAAAGGAAATGAGACACAGTCAGTTTATTGGAGGGGTGTGGGTGACAGAGACAGAAAGCAAGAGGGTTTGTGGTGCCCAGCTCAAAGCACTGACCAGTTGTTGTGGGGATGACTTGTGTTGCCATATGGAAGCATATGGATATGCGTCTGGAATGATGAACATTAAGACTGGTGGTTGCAGGAGCCTGCGATCATGTCTCCACTGACTCGTGCATTTGTCTGTGTTGTACGTACTCACTTAAAGCAGACAGGAATTCTAACACATGTCTGTGGTATGTGACCTCCCCGAGTGACTGGGATGGTTGCCTCAGATAAGACAGAGTCAGATGACCGCCATTGATCCTGACGCAGTGAGGAACACTGGAGTCGATTTACGTGGACATGCAAAAGACAACTGTGGCACAAACATCCACTGGCTCTAACAGGATATCGATAAAGATGTGCAAAAGTTAAACGGCAGTGTAAGGAAAGCAGCAGAGACAATTATCACTTCAGAAATCAATGTGACAGTGAGCCATTAGTCAGCTGGACTCGAACCATGAAACAAGGCACAATGCAGCAGAAAAAAAAGAGCAGCATCAATAGTTGCTTTTATGAAGGTTGTGCAGTTAAATGGCTTGTTTATTCTGGGGCCAGCATCACACAGTTTGCCATCATGCCTCTAGACCAGTGCGCCTCAGTTCTTGGTGTGCAGCAGCTTGCAGATGGCCTCTGTGAACACCGTCCAAAGCACAGCACTGTTTCAGCCTGTTTTTTGAATGACTGTTCAGTGTATTAAATCTCTTTGGCTCTGGTTTTGGCATTGGCAAAGAAAAAAAACCCACTAAGATTTTTAAGCTGTCCTATGCATACAAACATGGCAACTGATTAAATTGTAAATAGACAAAAGTGGCTCAGTCTAGAGAGGGAATTGGTTTAGTCTTTGGCCCCAGAGTAACACAGCAACAGATGCAGTGATTGATAATTTATTCTCAGCTTTCGGCCTTGAATGAAATGTATTTTTTTCAGTTAAGGCAGACTACCCTGTTTCAGCCCATTTTATTCGAACAAGTAATGAATAGACTGGCCTCCATTGATGGGGTCACATGGCTTTTTCAATATTCATAAAATATAATTTGCCTTCTTTAGACTCTCACATATTGAATGTTGATTATGAATTCAGTGCAGGGCTAGTTTTATTCTTTAATAATCTGAATCTTATTTCATTGCTTAGTTTCCATCAAGTGTTTTATCCATTGGGAAAACTACAGTCTTTTCTTGCAAAAGCTTCCAAAACCCCTCTTGTTTGTTCAGTTTTTATAAAACTATCAGTGGAAGAAGTTTAAAATAAAACTGACAGTTAGAATAGAAATAATGACACTTAACAATGACCATTAGGTAAATCAAAGATTTTACACAACAGTGACAGCTTCATTAGTACATTACATGTTTGTATTATTATTTTTTTTTGGATGGTAGCAGTTTGAAAATATTGTGTTTCTGCATGTCAAAGTTTACTGAATGGGTGACGTGTTTAAGGACTTTTCATGAAGATTTTATTTTACTTACATAAACAAGTGCTGTTGATAACGAATCTACAGAGGTGACATTTACCTCCATCATCATCATCTTTTTGCTGCCTGGTGCGTGTGTGTGTGTTTGTGTGTTTGTGTGTGTGTGTGTGTGTTTTAACACACTACATGTTTCACATTTATTTGGTTCAGGTGATGTGGAAATGTTCTCAGATCCGGCACTTTATGACAGCAGCAAAACCATGCAGCAGAAAGGTTTGGACACCACTATTATCTGTTTACCTAATGATACAATCTCTATGGTTCCTGGAAAATGCAGGATACATGCCCAACAGTGATCCACCTGTACTTGTGTGTATCTATCGCTAATGCCACTTCATATCTCCAGGTCTGACTTAATAAAATTGCAATTTGTTAGAGGAAAAACTCTAGCGTGGTCATTCAGGCCAAATGGAAAGAGTATGTGTGTTTTAAAGGGGTTACGTCAGATTAAACATGAGATTCAGAGTTGTAATAAGCCTCTGTTTGATACTGTTTTTATTGCAAAAATCAGCCAAACATTTTCTATGACAAACTAGGACATAAGGTATACATAAAAACAGATAATGGATGTAAAACCTTTTCATACACAAGCTCTGTGTTTTATGTGTGTCTGCTGTCATGTGTGCTCCAGGAGTTCAGCAACAGAGTTACATTTAATGAAAGCAATAAACTGTTCACTGTGAGATGGACATGGTATGATTTTCAATCCCAGAGGTCCTTATTTCATGGGCAGGGTACAGTATGTGCAGCATTCAGAGGACATTTTTCACAGCGCAAAGGGAGATTTATTGTTTTTATTTCAGCAGAAAATATCTTGCAAGTGTGTCATGTGTGTGTTTATGTTAATGTTGTGTTTACAGCTGTGATCACAGCAAGAAATATCTTACAGCGACTGGTCTTCACAGGGTTTGTGTATTCACTTATTTATTTGAAACCAGCTGTAACAATATGTGGCTGTTAGATGGGTATATTCAAAGGGGAATTCCAATACTCGATACTTCATTGATTATCAGTTTGGCTTCTCTGAGGATGCCAGCAGAAACAGCTAATGTTATGCATGTGCTCTCAGCTCCCTGTCTTTGTTACAATTATTTTCAGGAACTTTAAATTAAACATTTGGGAAAGCGTTTTTTTTTTTTTTTTTTTTTTTTTTTGTAAGATTTGCTAAAAAAAAAAAAATCCTGCCCTTCCTTATTCAAGCAGTTATTGTAGACATTTAAAACAATATCTAAGATGTTGTCAATCAGTTATTATACTGTTAAAATGTATGCGAGTAGACAGATTTATTGTTAACATAATGACAAAGAAGCAACATAATCTGAATTTAATCAATTATTTTGGAAAAAACTTTTAAGACCATACATATTTATGAATTTCTCTAAATTTTTTACATGCACAATAAATATATTTTGATACATCAATGTTAAATAAGGTAACAGCCTGTAAATTACCCTTAACATTTATAGTGGATATTTAGGGGAAAAAAAGTCTTGATTGTGTTTTCTGGTCAGGTTTAGCTATTACTGGTGTCCATATGGGTGATTGTTTGCAATTTAATGAGTTTTCATGACTTGAGAAATCAAAACAAATCTACTCATTACAAGTAACTCACAATGTATGTGAGAAGAATTTTCTTTCTGATTTAGTGGATATAATTTCAGGGCATGACAAGACAGATAGTCCTTGTATACTTCTGCATGTGGGAATGTGTGAATAAGTTACTGTATACGTTGCCTAGCATGCGTGCCCCATGTCTCTTCACATGCAGGGCATAGTCGTCATTCTTGGGCGGCAGTCAGGCTTTACCATGGTAACACCAACCACATTCTGTTTACACCCCTCTATGAGGCTGGACGGCATGGGAATCAGAGGGAGAATGTGTGTGTGTGTGTGAGAGAGAGAGAGAAAGAGAGAGAGATAGAGAGAGAGAGAGAGAGAGAGAGAGAGAGAGAGAGAGAGAGAGAGAGAGAGAGAGAGAGAGAGAGAGAGAGAGAAATGGAGTGAGAGAACCAAAGGACCAAAATTTGTGGTTGCCATTTGTAGTCACACAAAGACACACACTTACGCTATAAAAAAAATCCAGATTACGTTTCTCTCAGTTGAGTTTACTGGAACAGTCATGCCTCTGTGGATGGTGTTTCTCCCTGTTGGGTTTCTTTGGTTCTTGCACTGGAGGCCACTGGAGTCTCCATTATTGTAGCTCCACCAAATCCTGTTAAAGCCCACTAATGACTAGGATTACACGGTTGCCTCCTCTCTCTCTCTATTTGAAGCCCCAACGACACCCAGCCAGGTCCACACTCTGAGACAAAGCTTAGAGATCCAGTAATCATAATCACCTGAAATAAAAGTTGGAACAAGTTTTTATTCAAAATGTTACTGTTCAAAGCACGTTAAATATATTCTACCTCCTTCAGATTTTGATATTTGCAGCAGTTCTTCTAAAGTAAAGTATATAGAGGCTGGATGTGGTGGTTCATGCTTTGTAATTACCGTGACATTATTATTACAGTAGGAAATGAAGTTACATTTGTCGTGACCACTTTAGTTGCTTAATGAGGGGCAACCAGAGTATTGAACAACAGTAAAATGAATGCTTTTGGCTATCAATGGTGCTTTCTTTTTGAAACTGTTTCATCAGCTGTGACACTAAAATATTTCTCCTTTTAGTCTTTATTACCTCAGGGTGTTTCATATGTGTAACATTTAATCAGAAAATATAACTTTTTAATGTGCAGGTAGTCAGGCTAAACAAAAAAACCCTTCAGTGACTTAAGTGGATATACTGTGACTGAAGCCAAATGCTCTCTGTTGGTTTTGTCACTCACATGTAACTTATCACCTTGGTAACCTGAAAAAAGAAAAAAGAAATGGAGTAAACACAGTGATACTTCCAACAAGACATTCAAATTGTAACATGATGTTTTAGCACTCAAAATATTAGTGTACAGAAGCATAAATATAAATTTTATAATATAAAATCTGTGGCTACAACTGTGCAAAACTCACTAAAACAATAATAACACTAAAGGAACAGTGAGAAAAAACAAAAAACTGATTGACAAAAAGATCCAGGACACTTCTAATATGTGGTTAATCGTGTCATCAACGTCATCTTAGTTTTGGAGCCTAAACCTAACCAAACTGCAAATAAAAACATATATAAATCATTTGAACAATGACAAAAGAAATGAAAGTAAAACAAAATTAAAACATGAATTATTTTACATGAGACTTGAGCCACAGGTTTTTTTTTCACTGTGTTTAATACTCTGCTGCATCTCTGAAATCCAGGTGCAAACTATCGGCTGGTGAGAGACCTTATTCAATAACAACATGTTAATATGGATCGCCGTCTTGCGTATAGAAAAGGGATTCTGCATGGAGCGCTCTGATTGCTCAGTAAAGGACATACTACATGGGATGTAAATGTTTCCAAGAAGTGCATGACATTTCCTTACTCATTTTCAATCTTCCTCTTTGTCTACTATCTAATAGTCCGACAAAACAGCTTCTCAAAGAAACACATCTTCAGTACATATTGTGAATATGTGAACTGTTATGCAAAAAGTCTGCGATAAAATGTGATGCTAATAACTCCCGATCAATCATTTGTATGTGGCAGACTGAGAAGGACAATATGTCAGTCAAATGCACAATTTATGGTATTATATAATGCCAGAATGCATTTAAGAAAATAAATGAGTTGATTTGTTATATTTTAAGTTTCTGTTGACTATAAACAAAATTTAACAGTGCATGTATGTTTTGCCATTTAAGATACCATTTTTTTTCCACCTGGGACTTTTCTTTACTATATATTTGAATGTAAAACTGGGGTAAATTGAAAAGTGCAAATTGCAAACTTTAGGATGCTGTAAATCCTTGTGGGGGAATATGGCAAATACTTTGATCCCACATGTAAAAAATGACCATCTTTAATGAAGTTACTTCTTTTCTTTTCTACATACCTGCTTAATTACATGCTCAAACCATGCCCCTCACCCCACTGAAGCAGCCACACACAGAAATGTACACATGCACACACAAAGGCAAATGTGTGGAGAATGTGAAAACCCATAATGAGAAGTTCAACCTTCAAAAAGAACAACCTGCCACGGCTTGGGGGTGGATGAACCCTGGCTTGTTGCATTTCATGCCACCACATCACCGAGGGCCTCTTGATGCCCTCAGCTCATTCAGAACTTCGACAACTCCTTTCACAGCCCAGAGGTGCCTGCTGGCTTTCCCAGTTCCCTCCCATCCACTTTGTGAAGAGGATTTGAACCAGTGAAAGCCAAAACAATGTACAATGGACCCTCCTCCACCACCCATGATCCAGTTATGAAGAGGGAGGTATATGGGTGAAGAGGTTGAAACAAGAGAAAGAGTTTGAGGTAGAGAGGAGGGTGGATGTGCAGCCATTTAGTTTTTCAGAAAGTGGGGTGGTAGCTTAAGGTGTGGGATGCATGCTAATCGCAATCTCCTCTCAGAGTGTGAGATACTTTGACAAAGAAATGCAGAGGGACCAAGCTGGCCTATAGTCACCCCAGAAGAAATGTGCTGTTATGAAAACGGCATTCTTCTGCACAAAGACCCTGTGTTTTCATGGCTACTTGCTCAGCGAAGAACCTCTATGTCCCCCTGCTAGACTCAGCCTTGCACCCTCGCCCATGCTCAGTTGTTCGACTGTCTCGATCACTCCGCTCCTCACTCTCTGTGTGTACCCATCCTTTTACAATGTCTGCATATTTGTGCCCAGCAGGATATTTGCATGCCTTCCATCCTACTCACTCATTCGTCACTGAATTTTGGGAAATGCGAACCCCACGCCAAATTTTTCACACTGACACCCAAAGATCTGTGGTCGTCCAGTGTCAAAGGCTTTCCTTATTTCGTTTTCCTTAGAATTTTACTGTTTTGAAATCCATTAAACAGTCTTACATCCTCTAGAACGTCATCCTTTGTCTGACAGCATTGTACCATTGATTTAGAGTTAGATTTGAAATTTGTCCATAAAAAGCTGGGACAAATCAGTCATATTCAAACATGAACTCTGTTTTTTTTTTTGAGGTACTTAGTATAAGTTTTATAATGCAAGGTGCACCTATTCAGGTGAAAAATATGAATGCTGTGAAAGCCTATGCTTGTCATAAAATAGGGAAGTTGTTGTAGTTTGGTTTATTTAAATTACATGACTTAAATTTTCTGTAGATGTACATTATCTCTGATGCCCCTTGTGAATTGACATTCATTTATACCTTGAGAAATTATACAAAGAACTCCAAAACTTAACTGGCATTCATTAAGCTTTTCTTAATTTTCCCATTTAAAGTGGGGCCTGTGCACCGAGTCACTCCACAAAGTTGACTGAAATGGAAGAGTGTAGCGAGTGGACAGTTTTGTCAGACATCAGTCGGCTCTATGTTTATGTCAGCGCAAATGTGGGACTAGTTTAACAGGACTACAGCTTTGAGTTTGTTCAATTTTTGTGGTTCTGAACATATAAAAATGGTTTAATCAGACTCAGTTTGAAATCTCTAACTCAACAGAATGGGATTGAAAACTCATAACATTAAAGCATTTACAAATCCTCAAACGAAATTTACATCTCATCATGGAAAGAGCTTTTTTCATCTGTTTTCTGTTGAACTATAGAGACATCCAATTATACCTTTGTTTGTATGCTGTGCTTCAATAATAGCTGACAGTTTTCAAAAACCAATTGGTTTCAAATCGATGCCCTACCTTTAGCCAGCCTCTACTCTCTGTTTGAAAATACAATTGATTTAGTTTCTTCTGATATGTTCCAGTATTGATGATTTGAGATCAATTTCTCAGACAGTTTTAAAAGTCAAGATGTTCATTTTTAAGCAGCTTGTCAAACTAAATATATAGTTGTCTCACTTTTCACAATGCTTTTAATCCTTCACCTGTTTGTAATAGTTTTAATTGGTTCATTGAGTCATACTGGCGTCATGGGTTAAACAATTTTATTCATTTTGTTCTATCAAGAAATAAATATAGACAATATGCAGTTTAATCAGTAATCAGTTTCTTAATTTCTTAATTTATACTAATTGCAAATCCTCAGTTTTTTCAATAATGTTAGACCTTAAGACAACATCAGAACTTTGCTCTTTATTTACAGTCAGAGGTCTTCAAAGTACAACTGCCATGAATAAAATTCTTGAAAACTGAGCCTGTGCTTTCATCTCTCTCCTTTCCACTTTGAAGTCGTATAGATGTGGCTCAAACAGCAGGAGCAAGCGAGCATGTCATAATATGAGTTCAGGTGCACGGTTGAAGAGGTGAAAGGCTGCATGTGTGAATCTAAGCGATCGTGTTGGGATTTTATTCGAAAGGGCCGCTGAGGGAGGGGCGGGATAGGGTTTTCTGTGCACATGTATGTGTTTGGAAAGCTGGTGTTGACACAGACACAGCCGCTCCATTGTCCTCCTCCATCACCAGTCAGGATGTTTGAGGGACGCCTCCTGGCTTGGCTCCCTCTAATCTCTGTTGGAACCAAAAACCCTGTGGCTGGAAGGCCACGGCCATCGAGGACACGGTCACCGCTGACACAAGAGAAGTTTAAAACAAGGAGAAGGGTTTGGTTACTTTGAAAAATGACAGAGCAGTCAATCACAGATTATTTATGTGCTGTTTTAAAAAATGCAGGCAACCCAAACAACTTAAGGGATGCTACTAAATCTATTCAATAATCATTTCATTTCTAGAAAAACAAAGACGATTTTTTTGTGTGAATCATAGTATGATGGATCATCATCTCCATAGAGAGCTTTCTTCTCTTTCTCAGCAGAGAAATGAAAATATAGTCATGTGAATTTTGATTAAAATAGAAAACATGTTAAACACAAAGAACACAGTGTGTTTGGGGCAACCACTAAGTCACTTTGAAATTGTCGCTCTTCATTATTAAGAGCAAGTGTTGTTCAAAAAAACATAAAAAAGACATTTTTGTACTTTAAAACACATATTTAAGTGTCTGAAGTGACAGGTAACTCAGTAATTCTGACATAACACAACACAATCCTGTCACTTTCTTTAGGGCCAACCCACACAAATTTGCAAGGAACTTTAAATCACAGACCCAGATTTGAACAGAAATATCCAGCCTCCCCATATTTACCTCCACCCTAAACCATGAATCATGTTGGATTTACTTCACCTTGCAAGTAGGAAATGTTTTGTTCTTGCTTTTGGCTCTCTGTTAACAGAAAATGTAAGTATTTGCAGATAAAATATGTAGTCAAGTAATACGTTTTGGCGTGTAGTAATGTGAACTTAGTTTGCTCTGTTTTCAGCCTCTGTACTGTATGCATTTTGTAAGAGTGTGCTTCATGGGTTATGGAGTATAATTGTGTCCAAATTTACATTTGCATGGAAGCACAAAGCTGTCCCATTATCTTAAAATAGGCACTTTGAAAGGAAAAGGGGTGCAGGGGAGTGACTCACTTATTCCCTAAAATTCTTAAGATTCTTAAAGCTAAAGATAGAAATGCAATAAAAGAGGGTCTTGAAAGCAAGTTTGACGAAGGATGTTGAGAGAATTCAGCCTTAAGCACTAATTGTCATGTTTTTCTTTTGCAATTATGACCATCTTTATGTGTAAAAGCTGATATTGCCAAAAACCAAAAATGTACCTGGAACAAACAAAAATGTATGATTATGATTATGCACTGATGGCACATGATGTGCTGGAATTACATTCTGGTGTTTTGGAAGAAATGCCAATGAAAGCTTTGTTGATCAAATAGAGTCTGTTGCTCAACTGAGCTACCAAAAAGACCTAGAAATGTACATTTCTAAGGACTGTGATAGGATATCACTGTCGGTTCTCATTTGTCTATTGCCCAAAGACTTATCAGTTGCTAGTTTCATTTTCAGTAGCTGTGTTTGTTCCAGCTCCAGTCTGTTTTTGGTTTGTTTCAGGGAAAAAAAAATATTTAGGTTAACATCAATTTCAGTCTAGACATAGGCAGAAGAAGAAATCAAAGCTTGAAGCACATTTCCTCCAAAACCTCACTGGAAATCGTTCCTTTCCCACCGCGAAAGCAGGATTGTGTTAATTTCAACTTCTCTCAAAGATTAATTATTCAATTTAATCTTTGTGGTTGATAAGGTACAGTAGGCTGGGTTTTATCCTTGAAGAGACAGCAGTGGCCGCCAGGAAAGCGATATAAGTGGATTCATTTCAAGGTGCCTGTTTCTCCAAAGGCTTTATTAGATTTAGTTAATGAGAGTGCAAGGCAGGCTGGCTGTCTGAGCGCAGGTTGGGGAGCTGGAACGTAATTAAGCCGTGAGTTTGACGATGCCACTGTTACACACTTTGATTAAAAACACCCTCAGCAGCTAATCTCCACCAAATTAAAGCAGTTACATCGTTTGGCATGGTCACCTTTGGTTCTCTCTTCAAATGAGATAAATCCCTCTGTCTTTCGACTACTTCAATTTACACCACTTCCACTCCCTCCGCCCTCCATCTCAATGTCTGCACCCTAATTTTCCATGGTAAGTAGGTGCAGCTACACGCCTGGTCAACCAGCCGGTCTGTCTGTCTGAGATGTAGTTAACCCTTTTGAGTTTTATGTCTTCCATATGCCCTGTTGGGGCCTTTATGGCTGGAATGCGTAATACAGGAGAAGCCTGTATATTTCCAGGCCAGCACACATAAGTCTTCTTGTTCAAGCTATAATGAGTGTTAGTATAGATTTCCTGTGGCTCAAACACTAGACTTAATTGACCCGAACAGCTCTGAGTGACTTGGCACCTCCCGTCTCAACCTTCCCTCCTCTCTCGCCCCCCATCAAGACCTTTCTTTGGGACAAAGGGGCTTTTGTCTGCTGGCCTGCGCCACAGTGCTCCAAACCTTTGTTGACTGTTTCTGTCTGGCAGAGCAAATAGGTCTGACCCCTTTTGTTTTTATTTTTTGAAGTTTGAACAAAGTTTATACAAAGCTCCATTTTCTGACATTGTTTGCTGCCTGCATGGGGAAAACATGGTGGAAGAAAAGAAACAGATTTATTTATTTTTTGCAGATTTTTTTTCTTTCTTTTTGTTGCTGTCTCACCACTTAAAACTTATCATCTTTTTCTCTGCTTTCTCTCAACCTTCTCCTCCCATTGTTGGCAGGGATCACATATACACGGTGGACACAGACACTGCCAACGGTGATGAGATCTTTTTCACAAAGGTGAGAGAGACGTCGGACCCTTTGATGATGTGTTATTCACGGTGTGTTGTGATTTACAGTGTCAAGCCCAGTAACCTCACTTTATGTGTTCACGTGGTTGTATGCATGTTTGCACACACGTGTCTGTCAGTAGTCCTACTCGACCAACCTGATCACCTGCTGCGCTTGCCATGGTGACCCCGTTAAGAAGATTATCCAATCAATCAGTTACCAAACTGCCTGCGTCATCCACGCTCATCAGTGGGACAGCGGAAGAGCTGATCGCCGTGAAACGGAAGCTGAGAGAAGGAAGGATGTAGAGAATTAGGCAAGGGACTGAGAGCTGCACATGAGCAGAGAAAATGAGAGTTAAAAATAAACAAATCTCAGTGATTAGAGAGGTGAGATGAGTTGCAAGGTGGAGAGGAAAATGATCATTGCATAGGTTCAAACTATTCAAAAATGATCCCGTATTTTAATTAGCTCTTGGCCGTAATAATGCACTCACCATTTCTTTTCCCAAACACTCTTCGCTGGCATCACTTGCCCTTAACATAATGCATGCAAACAGAATTCAAACAAGGCCACTCTCGAGTACACAACCACCCTCCATCTCTCCATCTCATCCACTTCAGTGTCAAAGCCCAGCGAGTGGGTCTTAATGAGAGCAGGCTGCAGATGAAAGGCTGGTGGGAGACGCGTAGATTGATTGATGACTGGGGGTCTTTAATCAGTGGCTGAGCTCCAAACATGTTGAACAACAGCAGTGGGAGCTCAGTGGTCTGAGCCTGTGACTCAGTGCTGACCCTCAGACCACACAGGGAGGGGACCAGAGTCTTGTGTGTACGTGTATTTAAACGTGTATGCATGTTTGCATTGATTGATAAGTGTGTGTGAGAAAGAGTGGGGTGTGTGCCCTTGGACAGACTCTGCTCTGATGTGGGGTCAGTATCGTATTTCCTTCTTGCAGGCAGAAAGTTAGATGTTCAAGGAGGTAAGCTGATCTTGAGTCAGTGTTTAGAATAAAGTTCACCTCAGCACAGGTGCCTCATGAGGGGGAATCATAGATGATGGTTATTGATCACTGTATAGATTATAGTTATTAAGCCAAACAGATCTACTTGCTTTTGCCTCCTGCCTTAACATTAAGCTTGTTTGTTTTGTAAAAATCTTTACTATTCTCCTTTTACATCCATCTTTTTTTTCTCTCAGAAATTGACATGGAAGTCCAGACAGGGCGATGTGGACACCTGCAGAATGAAAGGGAAACATAAGGTGGAGAAAGCACACACTTACTCAGACACAAATCCCAAAACAAACTCTAACTTTATTTATAGAATAAATGTCATCTTATTTCTCACAAAAACACCTCAAAGTTGGACATCTACAACACAGACAAGAGCTTACTCATAGTCTCATATTTTCCTTCTCTCTCTCTCTCTCTCTCTCTCTCTCTCTCTCTCTCTCTCTCTCTCTCTCTTTACACACACATACTCTAAGACTCTAAAGTACAATTACACACTTCTTTTCTCATAATTATCTCATAAAATTTCCATTAAATTGCATATTATAATTTATTGTAAGTATAAAGCAATGCTACAACCTAAGTTCATATGTTCAGTGATTGTTACATGCCTCTCTCACTTGCATTGCATGCTGTGCTTCAAAAGACAAACAATAAACAACTTCATGTTTTACAAACTACGTGTGGCTATCAGGGTACAAGTATAAAGACACAAATGTCACCATGGACTTCCTTTCTTCTCTTTTTGTCTTTGTTTCTGCCGCTGCCCTGCGCTCCCTTAAGGATGAGTGTCATAATTTCATCAAAGTACTCCTGCAGCAAAATGATGACAGCTTGTTTGTTTGTGGAACAAACGCTTTCAACCCCTCCTGTCGAACCTACAAGGTAGGAAAGCATACAAATCTCCACTCTCAAATGCAGAAAGCTTTACCTCCATGACAGGCATTTGACACTTCACACATAATTTATCTTAAAAATCCCCCCATCTTTTTTGTTTCTCACTGTGTTGCACAACCATTTTTAAAAGTATTTTTTGATCCCTGGTGTGCAAGAGTTTAGAAAAGGTAACCTATAGCAGTAAGGGGTGTGCACGGATGACTTTCACAGCTCTGCAGGATTCCTCCTAAATCTTTATCTCCAGCTTTTTATGCTTGATTTAGAAGCACAGAAACCTAACAGCCTGCATTCTTTCCCACACACACACACACACACACATGCACAGACATGCACACCCACGCACACACAAACTATAAAATGCAGGTGAGGGTACAGTCCTGAAACTCAATTCACCATATCATGTGAACTCCTTCCTGGTCATATTCATGCGGGCATGTCTTCAATCGTCTCAGGGTTCTTTCAGGAAAAGTAAAACCATGAAAAGAATTGATGCATTTTATTGACCTTGGGTCAAAAAAAGACAGCAGAGAGAGACTGAGATTGACTTGGTGGGAAAAAAATAGAGATGTCAATAAAACAGACGTAAGGAAAGAAGCGGAAGGCTTTGTGCAGAGAGGAGGTACATGACCAAAACTAAGAAGTAGATGGACTGAAAAAGTGATAATTTGTTTTCTTTCCCTGGTGACATAAATCTGAGAAGAGTTATTAAGAGCTATTTCAGTAAGTCAAAGAAGATGATCTCTCTCCAGACCAGCAGCCAGCATCCTCCATAATAATGTGTCTGGAAATGTTAAACATGGTAACTCAAGTACATTCATGTGTGAACAGCAAGTAGAAATTTGGCATCTTGTACAAGATGGTATGGATGAAGAACAGCTTAGCTGAGAAATAAGACCAGAGGATTCTTTGGTGGAAACAAATACCCCTCACATAATTACAGACTGAAATGCAATCTTTTGATTTTATGCTCAAAGTGGGTCTGCAACATTTACACAAGTCCGTTTTTCAGAAATTCTTAACAAGTTAAGTTGAATTAAATTATTTCAAAGATGAATTCAGTGGCAGAAAACAAACTATTAGTTATGTGAAGAGGAGGCCAGTCATTCTTCCTCTGAGTGTGTTTTTGTCAGAATGCCACCATTTTAGTGTTGTGGCAACTGTTTCTGCCTTGCATGCATGCGTGTTAATTCCTGCCTTCTGGTAAAATTAACTGCACTTTAATTAACCTCTCACAAAGAAAAAGGAAAGACCAGAGTCAAAATTCTCTGGTTTTCCCAAGACAGAGAGATTTCTGAAGTGCTTGAAGAGCTCCAGGTTTCAACATTTTTCTAAAAGATCAAAAACACTGTGCTGTGGACTTGACATGACAGACATCCGCAGCTTTCTTTCTTGGCAGCAACTTGGCTGTTCACAAAGCAGAGTTTTTACAATGAAAACTAAAGAAGTCAATTGTATTTAGAAGAAAAGTTTTATGAAAATATGTGGCACATGTTTTCCCTGAATCAAATGTCATTGTCAAAAGAATTTCATTAATGTATCTGGACACGGTGCTGGTTATGTATTACCTTCCAGATAAATGAGAAATGATCACCTTGTACAGAAATGCAAGGACAGAAAAACAAACATTTAGAGAGATGAGCAGACAGAGAAGCAGGAGGACAGTGAGACTCAGCAGCGGTTCTATGCTGACGAATGTTATTGTTTGCTTTGTTGGGATGTGATGCGACAGCCACAGCTCACGGAGATACTATCTGTGTAGCCTGTGGGGAACATTCTCCTGCTTTGGTCCACTAGATCTGTTTATCAGAAAAACAAGACATTTCCGCTCTGTTGGTTTTGTGGTTCAGCATGCTAAGCACACAGAGTGGACGTCTTTCAATTCACTGACTCCTCCTGCAGGGAAAGTGGAATTTATGTCTCTGCATTTATCAAGGGTGGTTAGCTTTTATAGCGCCTCTGGTTATGGTTTCAAGGTTTGTTTTAGCTATTACTGCGCTGAAATTACTGCTAGACTACTCAAGTTTAGGGGAAGGGAGGGGGAGTGTTGTAAAACCTAGTGAGGTTTTGTAAAAGGGCTGTGCTTATACACATGGCACTCATATCTGTGACACAAAAATCGATGCTTTTGATTCCACTTTGTAAAAAGAAAAATGACACACCTGTCTATAATAACATATATGAGGTGTCTGTCTGTTTTAATTATAGTATTTGTGTTTTAAAACACCTACTAGAATAGCATTTTTAGCTGAAAAAAAATGAATATTCAATTTTTCAAATCAGATTTCAAAGAGTGTAAAAGGTTGTCAAAAGAGCAGTTCTTTATTATTTTACATTTGCAAATATGCAAACTCACTAAAATGCACTAGAAAAAAGAGTGTGTGCATGCCTTCAAATGCTGACAACTGCTTAAAAAATGCATCTTTACAAAACACACACTTTACAAAAGCCTCCCACACACACACATGCACACACATGCACACACACTTCACTGCTGGCAGGCTGGTGGACTCTCTGGACAGATAGCAGGCCTTTGATGGCCTGTTGAGCCCATCCAGGCAGTTTGGTTAAAAGTGTGTGTCGTGTGTGTTTGTGTGTGTATGTGGTTAAATCCACCTTGGCCACAGTTTGCCTCTCCATCTCTCCGGTGTGACAGCACTGAAAAGAGCTTCTGTTTCGGGGCCAGCCTCATCCCACATTAATCAACAGCGATGCGAGGGCAGGCGAGAGGGACTGGGAGACATGGCGGGGGGGTGGGGGGTGGGGGGTGGAGGGATGGGTGGGAGGGACAGAAGGGGCAGAGAGGGCGCCTGCCCAAACCAGCGACATCCCACGTTATTTTCTGCTCTGGCACCTTCCCCGCATGGTTAGCTCTTTATTTTCTACCACTCTCTGAATTTCAAATTTTCTTCCTTTCTTTCTTTTTACAAGCCTATCAAGTTTCTCTGTTCTTTTCTACAAATTGTAGTAACAAAAAAAAAATACAGTTAAAGACTCCACAATCTTTTGCCCTTACTCCACACAGCACACATCTCCATTTTTCTTCTATTCATCTCTCCTACTTCTTTACTCCTCTTCTTTCTTCTTGTGCCAGCCTTAATTCCTCTGTTTCTCCCACCACCACCCCCCATCTTTCCCTCTGTTGCTTTCACCCCTCTGTCACTCCCTTGCTGTGTTGTAATAATAAACACCCCATCCAGCTGGGCTGATATATGAATGGAGTCAGTTTCATCGCTTGTTGCCGGGTGAAGCAGGAGGAATACGTGGGGAGTCTTGGAGACTCCGAGTCCCAGGTGATGTGTCCTGCACTTTAAGAGGGGTTTTTTTCCCTCCACAAATAGGTCTTTATTGGAATTGGTAAGGTGAAACATATTCTTGTTTGTGAAGATCGAAGGAGATGTGGGTGAGTGTTGGCATAAATTAGGTTCCACTCCTGCTGGTTAAAGTACATTATTTCTTTCAATACGTGCAGAAATTCCACTTTCAAACTTTTTCCTGGTCATGAAAAGCTTTGATCCCTCCAGTCCTTGGAAACGAGTTGTAGAGAAATGGGCCGCAGCTATTAATCCCCTGGGGAGATGTGTCCTTTTTTCTTTTGGATTACGCAAACTCTTCAAGACCAGGTGTGAACTTGTGCACTCGACCTTTATGAACAGAGAGGCTTTTTGCAGGTGGAAATATGGGATGCACACAAACATATGTGCTGGAACTGAACCCAGCTGCAAACTGTAGGTCATCTCTCTTAAACTCCAACAACTGGGACAAAGTCACGAACTATTCAGACAGTTTATCAGTTACGAACCATTGATCTATTCAAGTACAGAATTCAAAAAAGAAAAAAAAAATAGAAGAGAGTGCTTTGCTTTTTCTATTAAATATAATAATTCAAGAAAGCTATTTCAAGGAGTTAGTAATTAGGAAGCTGGCTCAGTTTATCCCATGTTTGTCTGCAGTAAGACTTCACAAATCCTTCAGCAATGATAAATAAAACCCATAAGAGAGTCCTTAGAAATCAACAGAGATATAGAATCACTATCTCACTGTGAAGTCTGAACCAATTATAACACTCCTGATGGGCATGTTTTGGCTCTACATTCTGTTTGTCTAATTAATTAACATATAGCCTATGGAAAACACCAATGAGTCGTTGTAGTAATTAATTCATCTACACTGTACCCCAAGCCAAGGTTACTGTGCATTCAGTCTGCAAAGATATAGCAGATCCCCAGAGAGCAGTGTGTTGTTAAGACAGGCCTGGCAACATGTGACAATGCTTCAATTCCCCTCCCATTATTCTGAATTGTGACTCCACAAAGCTGAAGCACTTTCCTTTTCGTTGCAGCCAGTGGTGCTGACAGTATAATAATGTTTGCCTGGTAAATAATGTAAAAACAAAAAAAGAAAGGAAAAAAAAATCTCTTTGTCAGCTTAAACATTACATATCTTTATGTTTTGAAATGTTGTGGTGCAGTGTGGCATATTTATTGGATTTTGCTGCCCTTTTTCAACGTATTGAATATTTCTTTTGACAAGGCTAATAGCATGGAAGAGAGCGCAAGGGTGCAGTTTCGCAGCACATGCCAACTCTACAGGAGACTGGAGCCATACGCATATCTGTGGCTGGGCTGGGAGTGCCTTCCTCTGTTCAAACGGCAGGAACAGATTAGTGACAGCCGGCCAAGCCCAGTAGACAGAGGTCACTACCTCACTGAAATCAGCGGAGGAGTTGGAAGGAGTGGGGGTGGCTGCAATGGCGTGAGAGATACGTGAGCGTATGTTTGTGTTGCGTTGAGAGTGAGGGAGTGCTTGTGTTAGGTAGATGACACAGAAGCTGTTGACATATTTAAGCTTAACTAGGTTCCCATGTCAGTTTGTACAACCATGGGCTCCGATTCAGTGGGTGCACCTGACCTTAAGCTCCTCACGTCAGTTACGATTAACTCTCTCTAATCTAAAATTACAGTCTCTCCTGTCTAATAACAATAGATGTCCAGCTTGCCTACATATGTTATCCAGCTCTCATTTCTAAAGAAACATAAGAAATGAGAAAATCATTGCTGCTGGTGGTTGAATGTTTGTTTTAAAAGGTCACTTGCAATTTTTTTCTGCCAAATCATGCCCTGCAATTTCTCTGGCAAGCTTTTGCAGCAATGCGCTGGAGTGTGTATGACCTTTTTAGTGGGCAGGTGATCACCGTGTCCGCTGAGATAGGAATAGAAAGTAAAACGACCTGTTTGGAGACCAGAAAACAGCAGCGTAAGCAGCAGCAGTTAGTAGCCTTTGTAGACAAAAAGGGAGAAAAAAGAAGCAAAGATACAGACAGCAAACTAGATATAAGCAGAAATAGTGAGTGAAAAATCACTAAGTATTGTGAACTCTGCAGCCAAGACTGTGTGATGTAACCACAGCCTCCGGTCAGTGGTGATGTCTGACTGTTTTTTTTTTTTCCACACATCTTTTGTGTTTGTTTGTGTGTCTGTCTGAACCCCTGGTCTTTAGCCAGGGCAAGAGTGTGTCCTGGGGCATGCTGGGGAGGACAAGCCTTCCCATGGTGGGATGATAGTGACCTTTCACCCACACCAGACCATCTGCCACACTTTCCCAGTTTCACTTTTGTAACATAACTGAGCAGAAAACAAGACAAACTTGTCTGAATTCCAGTTTGCAGAGATCATCCCACTATGATCTAAACTAGTGGCTTTTAGAAAGGGAGCAATTACTCAAAACACTCACAGTGCTCTAACAAATGACTAAAGAGTGAAAAAAGTGGACATTGAGCTTGTGAATAAAAAATTTAAACTCTTATCTTCAAGGTGAAGAATAAAGAATTTCCTCAAATTAACCAAATTGGGGAACAAGTTTTGCCCATGGAGTTCTGACTTAAGTTTGCAAAATATGACTAAAATCATCACGAATGTGTATCTACTATTTAAAGGGTTCTGTAATTTAGTTAGTTAGTTTAGTTTAGTTTACCCCCCATCCCACCCCCCACTCCCCTCACACACACACGTAATTCTTGCTTAGGCCTGTGTGTTCAGTCACTTTTCCTTTGCATATATTTCTTTCGTCTTTGGAGGCAAAGGCTACAACTCAAGAAATCATGGCAGAGGAAAGCAGTGCAATAAATGGCTTTAAGATCTGAGAGTTCTTAAAAGTCTTCTTCAACACCAGTGCAGTCGAAAGATAAAAGATAGCAGGGAAAAACAAACCACATCCACAAATGCTGTGAAGTATGTGACTGTGGAAAATGTTTTTTTTTTTAATCATACTTCATGACAGTTTCCCAGATCCTCCCAGATGTGTGGCTTTGACGATCCAGGGGTAGGTTAACATTAGATGGGGACACTCCTGCAGCTATTTTATATAACTTCCTGCCAAATTTAACAGTTTTCCATTTATTTATATATTTATTTTTAACCAGTGACCTCAGACGGTCATTGTTTTGACATTCAAGCACACTTTTGTTTTTCTGAATCTTTAATGCCTTCTGGGAACCAGCACTTTCCATATTTTTGCTTGGCACTATAAGTTATATAGTTTTGACCCTTTTTTGAACTTTGACCTCATCTTGACCTTAGGTGGACACCTTGGAGGCGCTGGGAGAGGAGATCAGTGGGATGGCGCGCTGTCCGTATGATGCCAAGCATGCCAATGTTGCCCTCTTTGCTGGTAAGCTTCACAATTTCACTTTTACTCTTCTTTCTGTGTAGATTTTCAGTCTTTGCCCCGCTGCTTTGTCATTAAAGACAAAATTCAATTAGATAAAAGCAGATTATGTTTTTTTGATAGTTACAGTTGTTCAGCCATGAATCCAAATCTGCTATCTGCAGTTGTTAAATACTGGAACCAGCTCGATAAGAAAGTTAAGCATATTTGAGTGAGAGATTAGTTGTATTAAAAATTGCTTTTAATACCCTGCAGTTTATTCTAATGGCAGTTTTCCGACAATATGTGAAAAGAGAAAGCTAACCAGTGTTACGTGCAGAGGAGAAAATCATCAAACTTGTGGTTACGTTTACTCCGTGTCAGTAATTTGTTTCTTGATAAAGTCCTTGGAAATGCATCAATAGTACCGTGGTTAAAGGAAGAGAAATACCATTTGTTTCTGGCTTTTATTGTACTCCTATGTCACTCTTTTCCCTTCTTATTCAGTTTCTTTCAATATGCATGGGATTAAAAGTAAGTCACAAATGGATGGGACCAGAGTGAGTCAGCTCTCCGTTGGCAGGGTACAATCCACAGGCTGCTAAAGACATCCAGTTCCTGCTCATATTTACTGTGAACTGATTTATGGCAGTATTGATGAGCTGTCCCTGCTATATTAAAGCAGATGACAAGCAAATGCCAACTTTGAGCAGTTAATGTGTAGCAGAGCTGCTTGGAAGGAGCTGGAAGCACTGAGTAATGAAGAGGGTTCCTCTGACTGCTATCCTTTCAATTATGTCGTTTGAGTTTCCACTGTGGTTATAGCCAAGGCAGACTGAGGTCATTCTGGTGGTGCATTGTGTTTGTGAAGCATATGCGTGTGTACTGTATGTATGTGCAAGGAAGCATGTGACTGTGGCTTGCTTTGGTGCTCTAAAACCTGAACATGAGCACAGGGCTTCAGTGTTCATTCTTTTGAAGAGTGTTTGCGAGATTGGGTAATTACAAATGTGCAACATGTATAAGTGTGTGTTTGTTGTCCATCAAAAGAATCCTGCTGGTTTGTGGCATTTGTTCATTTTCCAGGTCTGAGTCATCTGAAAGATGTTTGTGTTTCTAGTCACAAAAGAATCCCCTAGTAACTGCGTGTTTCTCTCTTGATTTAACATATTACTCCCCTCACCTTTTTCTCATCTTTATGGAGCTTTCTTTTTACCTCATACTTTCTCGCCTTCTCGTTTCCATCGTTTCTCCTAATTTCTCTTTCTGTCTCTGTGTTTCCTCTCCAGATGGCAAGCTGTATTCGGCCACCGTAACAGACTTTCTAGCAATCGATGCGGTCATCTATCGTAGCCTTGGCGACAGCCCGACTCTGCGCACTGTCAAACATGACTCCAAGTGGCTGAAAGGTGAGTTGGGGACGCACAAACAGTCTCCATGGTTTAGACAAGATGCAGAGCTAACAAGCGTTTGGAGATGCATGTTTGATAATATATTCTCTGGTTTATGATATAAGGATGACAGCGCGGTGTCAAATCACTTGTGCTTATGCTACACGCTCTGCTGGATGCAGACTTATTTTGCTGCCTTGCCCCAATTGAAATTTCTTTGCCCCAAGGTGAGGGAAACACAAGTCCGGTATGTCAAAACTGAATACAGAGATCCATCTTTTCTCACACGTGAATTACTTTTGCTTATATAATAGATTCATGCTCATGAGGCTCTCAGAGGGTGTTTTTTTGTTTGTTTTGTTTTGCATAATTTCACAGATATTCAAGCTGTTTACTGTGAAATATAATGCTAGAACTGTTTTCTCATGGTGAAACACCACTTTGATTTTTTAATTTTTGTATTTTTTTTCCCTCTTACAGAGCCTTACTTTGTCCAGGCGGTCAATTATGGGGACTTCATCTATTTCTTCTTTCGGGAAATTGCTATGGAATACAACACAATGGGAAAGGTAAGCAAAGACCCGACTGTCTTGCTATTGTTTGGCCTCTAATCAGAGGTGACTTCCTATTTACCGGTACAGTCAGGAAGTGCTTGGGGAAGCTAACAGGATATGGGTGTATCACATAATGGGAAGGAGCCTTTCAGGAGCTGTTAAGTGGCCGAAAGCATTTTTCAGCAACACTGAGCAGGATACAAGACCTAAAATAGATTAAAAAAAACAAAACTATAGAAGTCTGGAGCTTCCATTTTGAACTCTAAATATATCCTTTGAATTGCACGAAGGCATCCGTGCCACAGTGCTCCTGCTTGACCTTTCGTCTCAATGTTTCCCAAGAGAAGTTCCACCCAAGCATCCCTGAGAAATGAGATACGGCATAAAAGAGAAAGCTGAGGAAGAAACAGGCAAGCTGCAAGTAGTTTAAGCAGGGACAAAAACTGTTCAATTGGTGATTTCCTTAGTTTAGTTTTGGATCCTCCAATAAGAACTGGGCAGCAGGTAAAAGAAATGAA
>JAOWBL010000024.1:2474086-2492603 GCA_028564865.1 Zenarchopterus dispar | reverse complement strand
GAGATAGTATGAATTGAGCTGAAGTAACAGAAAAACCACAGAAATAATAGATTCTCTGCCATAAAATAACAGTCATGTGTTAAGCAAAGCATGAATACAGATCAGGCCCCTCAATCTGCTGGGTGTTTTGAAAGCAGTGTCAGTGTAATTATGCATGTGGTGGGTGAATTGAAGAAGCAGAGACCATTTAACATTTAGGGAATGATATCTCTTCATTATTGCAGAGCAGAATGGCCTTCCCTGACAATGTAAACAGTTGCTTCATGGCAAACCGATGCATCTGCTGTGTCGTATAAGAGTCCGCCTTAGTTTGGGTGTTGGGTTATTATCTGTAAAAGACAAAAGGATTAATATTGCCTCACAGAACGGAATTAACATGTGTCTGTGAAGATATTTTGGTGGTGCAAATAAACTGTATGTGGGTGTATATTTGTAGCATTCACTCTATTGTCTGTGTACACAAGTAGCACACTGATAAGCCAGTTTGAAAAATTGGAGCACACTGACCTGCGCTGTGTAAAGCGGCTGAGCGGCCTCACCCCTTCTGCTAATGTGTTTTCTGTAACCTCCCACTGAACAGGCCTGTGTAGGTTTCACTTTACTTTTCTTAGCTGCTGCACTTCTGATTCATATTTGTGTGCGGATCACTGGGGAAGTGTAAGACTGTGCATGGGTGAGGTGTGCATGTGCTATTATCTTCCCCTGCATGTGTGTGTGAGTGTGTGTGCATGTGTGTGTGTCTGCTTTAAATACGTGTTTTGCTCTCATTCACACTGTCAATTTCAGGTCATGGTTAGAGTTATAGCTGTTAAGTATAGTGTGACAACAACTAATTACAACATTGGCTACAAGATCTGAAGGCAGAGATGTAATTACAGAACTGGCCACAATTTGAAACTGTGTAGTTTCAACTTTCTGTTGCCAGGTGCTGACTCTTAAACACACCAATTTACTCCTCTGCCTTTAATTTGCTATAAAGTGATGAAAATGGGATTTGGTGTCATCCAAAGTCTGATTTCATTCCAAAGTAGTTAGCTATTTTATAATATTGCATTTTCCGGAAGCACATATTGGAGCTAAATAAGCTGTTAAAACAAATTGTCCTACCAGGCATGATGTGTCTTAATTTGTGTAAAACGTTTGAGTTCCTGTCTACTTTCCAGACAAGTTAGGTCACTAAACAAACAGATTGTATTCATTCTCTTTCCTCATTATGAGTTTAATTGTATTTATGTTTATTTATTCATTTTCTGCTCTAATGTTATCTACTTTGCACTGCAGTTAAAAAAAATAGAATACCCATATTTGTGGTTGAAGAGTCTTCTACTCATTCTTCTTGACATAATTTTAATATGCCAAAATCTGTTTCCACCTGAAAAGGAAGCATGTGAACTATTTTTTATGTAGAACTTGTCAATTAAAATCCTATATTTGTTAAATGTGCCACCTAATTACATGGTTTTATTCTTAATTTTTGATGCCAAGCATGCTTTATAAATAAGATGTCAACAAATGTGAACTTTTTGAAAGAAAAACCCTCAAAAGGTCTGTGTCAATGGTAATCTGATGTGTTATGTATAATGTTCTCTTTGCATGCTATTAATATCACAGTTTTCTTTTTTGATTTTTTTTAAAAGATAATTCTTGGCATTAATTGTTTGTGTTGCATCACTATTTTAGTAGTAGCCTACATTGAACAGTGTAGTAAAATACATTAATGATTATTTTAGATTCCAGTGAGTACCAGGGATGACATTTACTTGGCCTCCATAAAGATTTTTACTGGCAGTCACACTGTAGGACACTGTATATTCATCAATTAACTGAAAACGCATCTCTTTGGATGTGGTTTGGCTCAGAAGAGGCTGTGTGAAATGTAGTAAAAGCCCTTAAGTAATATCACTTGATGTATTCTTTGCCCTCCATCGTTAATTATGATCTCTTTTACAAATATGCCTATCGTGGGTCTGACAGTGCTGTGGGGCTTCTGTTCTGAACCCGTGGAGTAATGTTTTGACAGACGGCTTAGAGAAAGAGACTGAGAAGTAACATTAGTGACAGCTGATTTAAGACATCGGGCTACCCAAGTGTAACATTCAGCTGCATGTGACTTTAACAGGTGGTGTTCCCCCGTGTGGCGAGGGTTTGCAAGAATGACCGCGGGGGCTCGCCCCGTGTCCTGGAGAAGCAGTGGACATCATTTCTGAAGTCTCGTTTGAACTGCTCCATCCCCGGTGACTCCCACTTCTACTTCAACATCCTGCAAGCAGTAACAGATGTCATTCACATCAACGGGAGGGATGTAGTGATGGCTACTTTTTCCACACCTTACAACAGGTACCCTGAACAACTGAAAGCTAAAAAAAAAAAAAAAAGTTATAATGTGTTTTTTCTTCATTCAAGCCTGACAAAAGCTGGTATTAACTCTCCAGTTATTATCCTATTATCTGTCTCAAACTGCCCTCATCCCATCAACATTATGACGATGCAACCTTTCTTCATGCTGGCAGGGTGTGTTCCTGCTGTGCCTTTTAGTGGTTTATCATCTCTGAGTAAAGCAGGTCAACTTTTATATCTTCAGTGAAAAACAGTTTTGCTACCCTTTCGACATGCAGGTGTTTAACCTCATTTTCCCTTTTGCAATATTCAGAGCCGTTCTTGCAGGCCGTGGGAGTTTTTATCTAAATTGAAAATTACCATAGAGCTTGGCTGATAGCTCTCACATATTGTAATTTTCTGTTTTATGGCTTCTTCCTAGCAGATAAGACAATTGCTTGTGACAATGCAATTGAGCATGGTTAATGGACATTAAAACCCAATGAAGCAGTGCCTCTGAAAATCTCTATAAGCACCCGTTTTGATCCTAGCATTAATTTTCCATTTCATAGTCGGGGGGGGAATTAGAGGAAGCACATTCAGACCAGCGGCAGCGCTTAGAGTTTGTGTCATATAATTGTCTGTCTGGAATTGTGGCTGGGTTGTTATGTAGCCCGGCCACTTGCTAACTGGTCAGCTAATTTTTTTATTTATCATCCTTGTTAGAAGCCTGATATAAACAGAATAAAGGCTGTCAAAGTTTGCTGTACATATCCAATGCAGACAGTAATTGCTGCAATTTAGCAATTGAGCCAAGAACTAACAGCTCTCTGACCTTGCTCTCTATAATACTGCCCTTGTGTATTCTGTCTCCCCGATGTCTACATGATGAGTTTAACCCATGATGCAACAGCTTGACAATCCTGCCAGCAAAGAGGGAGAACAGTATTTTTCTCCCTGTAAACAATTCTTAGTTTTTATTAAGCAGATGCATAAGAAATGGAGAAATGACTCATTAATCAGCTATGCATTGATTCCACATCCAGAAAAAGAAGAGTCAGTGGATCTGCTGCGATCACAAGATGGGCATTTTTCCCCTTAAAGTGAAAGGCGATAATAAGATAATCTGTGTTCCATGTTTGAAGCAGCAGACAGTGGACTTGTGATGAACTTTGGTGCCACAAGGCTTCTGGGGAAACCCGAATTGGGAGGGAGAAAATGGTCCACAGGCATAAACACTGTAACTCATAGATTACAATGTCCAAATACACACTGCAAATCATTTATCACAGATAGAAGTCAAGACAGAATATAAATAAATGATTTCAGAATTTTCAAATTCATTGAAAAAGTGAGGAGACTTCTTTGAAATACTCAGCCATCAGGTTCGTATATAACGTGAATATATTTTTATTTTTTAATGTGCAGTATTCCGGGTTCAGCAGTGTGTGCCTATGACATGGCTGAGGTGGCCAAGACGTTCACTGGACGTTTCAAAGAGCAGAAGTCCCCAGACTCCACTTGGACACCTTTTCCTGAAGAGAAAGTTCCCAAGCCAAGGTACAAATGTGATTCGTCAGACACAAAGACAAACACCCGCACACTGTATGCACAGTCAACCTTAACATACCTGGCACCTTACTCCAACATTGTACCCATTACCTCAGCTCTTTCCTACAGGCAACTGCATAACCGCTGACAAATGAACCATGAGATCATTTTACAGATGGCTGAATAATTCTACAAATGTACTGGCTTGATCAGTCTATCGCTCACTAATTAGTGCACTAAAAGCTGTTTTTCTATTCTCAAAGGAAAAAAAGCAAGTTTACCACAAAGATCTTGCCTGTGATAATGATTGGTACTGTGTGAGTGTGTGCTTGTGTTCGTGTGTTTGCCTTTACTGAACTCATTTTCGTGCTCTCTGTGAATGAGGGTTTATTAATGAGTTTACCTTTTAATCTCAATTAGCACTTAATGATGTGTTTCTGTTAGACAGAGCCAGACATTTCAATGAGAACATATACTAGTTTTTTTTTTTTTTTTGCTGATTGGTGCATTTGATTTGATTTCCGTTCTCGAGTGCGTGTAGCCCTTTTTATCTGCAAGCAGACGGAGAGTTGTAACAATGCCACTAAGGTCTGGTCCTGCAGCAAACTGTTCCTCCATGTGCCGTAATGAATCATTTGCAGATTTTCGTATTTCAGAGATGTCTGTGTCCATTCTGGTGTCCATATGTGTGCTCGCATAAACACTGCTTCTAAACAGTGGCATTGTGGAAGTTTCCTTTACATTAGCAGCAGATGGCTTGAAGTCATGTATACTTGATTTCAGCATTTTAAAAAATTATTTTCAACAGTTGAATGAAGAGATTTTGAATAAGCTTTCCATGTAAAATTATGATAGTAGAACTTTACTTTGTCTCTCAGCATTGCATAGGAACTAGATTCACCTATAAAATTATTTCATGATAGAGACATGATAGAGACATGAAAGATATAAAATACATACTTAAATGTTTTATTCTCTCCTATATTCATGGTTACATGTTATTACATCAAAAAATATAGAAACAAATATACTGTAATGAAAACTAATATACATTTTAAGGTTTGGTAATTATGTCGACTGTGTCAGGCACCCAGTGGCCAGCTGTGAAAGGGTATCAAAGAGTACACTATAAAGGGGTTTTATAGGCTCTTGGAGGTGAAATGTCTGGACAGGGGGATATGCTATCAAAATCAGCTTCTATTTTACAAGGAACTCACAATCTCCCTGTAAAAGGATCAGATAGAATGACGTTCTTAGTGCCTTACCATGAGTCTAGAAAAAAGAAGGCATCATGCATTCATCTATTTGACCAAATCCTTTTGGAATGAGAGTTCAGTCTTTTACAGCCTCACTTTTATCATTTTTAAGAAGGTTAGACTGCTTGTCCTCTACTGGCCTCTTTTACTGATGTAGTTATTTCATTTTTGCTTTTACTTCCATCAGCTTGACATTTTTTTTCCCTCTCTACCATTACTCCCCCTCCTCATTACCCTTCTCTGTCTCTCCTCCATTTGCAGACCTGGCAGCTGTGCCGGCACGCCATCCATGGAACGGTACAAAGTATCCAATGAGTTCCCGGATGACACGCTCAACTTCATCAAGATGCATCCTCTGATGGATGAGGCTGTGCCATCCATTGCTAACAGGCCCTGGTTTCTCAAGACCATGGTGCGGTAAGTGTTTCACCCTCCATAAAGCTGTTGGCATTAGAGGCCTGTGAGCCCTTTTCAGTCTCAAATGGTAATTATTTGAAGTGCTGCTCAGAGAGTTAGACTCATTAAAAAAACCAAGGCTCCACCATAAGCCTGTACAGGAAGCACAGATGTCCACCGGCCTACTGTGTGGTGACAAAGACAGATGACTTGAGTATTTGCTGATGTTTATCTTCATGTTATTTGACAGTTTTGTGAAAAGAGTATATTTCAAAGGGACCAGGATGGTGTAAAACAAAAAAAAAACCTTCATTTTTGTGGAATGGCTTCCTTTTCTCCTGAGATTTTGCAATTGAACCTTGTTTCCCAAAAGTCAGTGCACTGTGCCTGGTGCTTCTTGATCACCATGGTCTGTCTGCCTTCTACTTACTCTCAGACATTTAAGACAGCCTCTGGAGAGAACGAGACAGCACATCGCCTTCACACCAGCAGGGCAAAAGTAGTTGAAAGTGCATTTGGAAAAAAGCTGAAAATCAACTTTAAAAAAAAAAAAAAAAATACAGCTACTTAGTTAGGGCAACTTACTAAATCTTTGATAAGCCCCAGTGGCAGAGGCATTGCTTAAAACATCATCCACATGAAAAATTTTTAATCAGTGTTAATAATTATTTACATTATATCACATCTCAATGCCACTTCCCTGATATCTGACCTACATTCTGTGTTGTCCTTGATTGCAAAAGGCTTTTGGCAACATTTTTCTCTGTTCATTAGTGTGACATCAGTGTATTTGGATTGTGTGTTTCTGTCACCCATCCATTTTCTATACCCGCTGGTTCCTTGTTCCTGTCATAATCAGCAATAATATTTGTATTTGCAATTGCATTTGTTATAACATGTAATTCTAGCGAGTAGAACCACACAGGGAAGTCAGATGATAAAAGTATTATTATCTAAGTTTGAAAAGCATCAGCAAGGCATGAGGAGTGGGTAAGGATGTCTACCATGTTTTCAAAGTGGATTACTTTTCCTGAGCTGAAGTCAGTGGGAAATGAGTTCAGTAATAGGGTTTGATATTTGCTGCCTTGATATCAAACACATGCCATTTCCTCAACATGCCTCTCTGCTGAAGCAGGGACCTCAGCTGGCTGGACTCAGTTACTTGAAGGAGGGAACAGTGAGGAATCTCTTGACATTTTTTGTTTTTTAATCTTGAAAAGGAAATAAAGTGAATGTCACATTTGTTGGTACTCTGTTGTGTCACTGAAATTGTATCCCACACACTCCTTCCTTGGAGCTCCTGCTAGAAGGGAATAAATCAAAACCTTGTTCATATTGTTATTACCATTGACTGGATGAAGCCAGTCTCACAGAGTATATTAGGAGATATAACAAAAACGGTGAACAGGTACAGTTAAGTCTTATATTTTAATGGTCTCGTGGTGCACAGCTCTACTGTACTAAGGTCTAATTTACTGTCACTTCTGCTCTTTGGGAGCTATAATGGTTGTAGTGCACACTTTTTTACCCCCATTTCGCACGAAAACACTCAGTAAACATTAATGAGGTTAACAGAGGACTTCCTAGCTTTCCGGATGGGATCTCATCACTAATCTTTAAATCCCATCTCCTTCGATTAACCCCTAAAGCCTTAAGCTGTTTTTTTGAATCTTCCAACTGAAAGCATCCTTAAATCCAGTCAGTAGCCGTTTCACAATTTTAAGACCAAATCGAGCACCCTCAGGCTCTCTGGATAAGAGACACATCGAGGAATTCTTAAAAACAGCAAGACTCTTCATTCATATCAAAAAGGCAGAAAAATATAAATATGATTATATATTTAAATTCAGTTAATCTCAACCTTAAATTAGCAGCTTTAGAGAATGAATAATAAGCTCATTACAATGAGTGAGTCATACTGATCCTGTGCAACCCGCTATAAATATTCTCATCCAAAATTCCAGCAAAAATAAAGCACAACATCCATCCACATTTATATTAGTTTCACTAATTTTTACGCGGCAGTCTCTTTATAAAAAACACCCTATTTTTACAAAAAGAATAGAAACAGTCCCAGAACAGGAGCCTCCAGGGTGGAGGAGATTGAAAAATAATGAACAAAATTACCACAAGACAAACTAATAGAGAACAATAGTAAAAGTTGGGTTTTTTTTTGATTACTTCAATAGTTTGCCAGCCCTTAAACCAGAAAATTGCAAAACACTAGTCTCTGAAAAGCCATTTCAAATGATATCATTACATAGACTTAAGAGGTATTTCTTAAACCTGTTCTTGGTTTTTGATTCTCTCTCAATTTTTATTCTAACACCCTCAAGCAGAGTAGAGAGCTGAAACAAAATTCATTAACTGGCAGCTGTCTAATTAGCTAATCTGAATCTCTTTGGCATGATGGGAGTTTTATGCAGCAGCAAGTTTTTGAGCCACAGTGGGCCCTTAGCTGCTGTCAATCAGAAAATAGATTTAGGCCTGTTGTCTGTTGCTTGACTTTTTTCTTATTTTTCTTTTCTTTTTTTTGTGTGTGTGTTTTAGAAACTACTTAACAGGACCTGTATCATTCTAATGACTGAGCTTAATTAACATTATAAAGCCTCACTCCCCCCACCAATGCTTGTCATCTTCTTTAAACATCTAATGTAAAAAGCACATTAATTGATTAACTGACTCACTTACTGGATGTTCAGTTATTATCTTGAAAGAAACATTCAGCAGAAATAGGACTGTATTGTACTTGAAAAGGATTTCTTGAAAGCTAACTTGTAATGTGCATCACCATCTGCTGTTCTTCCAGACAGCTAATTTGCTTTTCTGTTCCCAGACAAATTGACTATCTAATTTGGTTGATTGGCTGATTTATTTTACTTGGTATTGTTTGTTCTAGGTATCGTCTGACACGCATCATGGTTGACAACCAGGCAGGTCCCAGTAAGAACCACACGGTGGTGTTCCTGGGATCGGAGAAGGGCATCATCCTCAAGTTCTTGGCTAAGATGAACAATGGCTTCCTCAACGATAGCCTATTTCTAGAGGAGCTCAACGTCTACAACCCTGACAAGTAGGTAGCTGTGGGTACGCGTGTGGAAGAGAAACACATGGATACAGTTGTTACGAACAGAGGAAGGCCAATTTTTTTGTGTGTGTGTGCGTGTTCAAGAGAGATCGTGTTTAATTTTGCGAGTTTCCACCATATATCATCTCGGCCAACCCACCAACCCACCAGCTCCATCACTAGCAGTCAGTTCCCCTGACTCAAGCTCTGTAGTGAAGCCAGCCAACCAGATGGCTACTCTATCATTTAAAAGGGTTTTATCAAGTTACACTCAGCCTAACCACAGCTACTAAATTAAAGACATAGACACTAAGGCTCTGGATAACATACTACTGTGGTTCCCGACCACAGCGGGGCTCAGCTCCTCCATAATGTTAGCTGATTAAAGGAAACATACGCACTCACACCAAGGTCTGTGTTTGTCTTCAGAGCCAGCCCGGGATCTCTTGCTAATATGTTACATGTCTTTGGGTTCTGTGTTGTATAGATGTGAGTTTGTGTTCATGAACTTGATACAGATCAGTGAACATTGTTATATATTTGGAATATAATGGCAATAGAAAAAAGTCAGCGTGGTCCTAACAAGGAAAATATTTTGTTAGGAAGTAATAGATGAGGGGGAATTCAAACACAGAAGGGATGGAGAGAAGACAATTGTGAAGCCCAGTAAGAAGAGATGGGAAGCTGAAAGGAGCAAGTTGAGAGGGAATCAGTGGGAGCTTTTGAGGGTTAATATCTAACATGCAGTGATCATGTGGTGAGCTGTATGTAGGGGAAGAAGGGCAGGACTCTTTCCTCTCTCCTCTCCTCTCGCTGTGGCTCCTTCTCTTTTCTTTCATCCTATCTTCCTCTTTGTTTCTCTATCTCTCCTGTCGGCTGATGCTGAGCACTCGTCGGCATGCTGGCCATCTGGCTTTAGTCGTGTACAGTAAGTGACTTTGCTTCCCTGCCTGCCTGGATCAGAGTAGGCCTGATTGTCGTGCATTACGCAGTGTAGATGGACCCTAAGCCCTAATTGAGAGCGTTAATGCTGGACCAGAGGCTCTGTGAAGAGGAGATTAAATCCCAGGAGCCGGATGGAGAGAGGAGTGGAGGGAAGAGAAGGCATAGAATGATGCTTGACACACCCCAGAGAGATTAGAGCGTGCTCCTGTGGGGACAAAGACGACTAACATGGGATGGAGAGGCAGTGGCGTGAGGGGAGTGGGGGTTTAGTTTGTGGATTTTACAGTTAAGTGCTGCTGACTGCTCACAGTGCCCATCTGTCTGTTTATCTGTTGTATCTGTATCCCCCTGTCTTTATCTCCATTTATCTCCCTCTGCGTTCCTGACCTTGTGTGGTCTTCTCCAGCATTAGCTGTGTTCTTGCTGACCTTACAGTTTGCCTGTCTGAAACATCTTAATCTCGTCTTCTGTTTTGTAAACACTTAAACCTCTGTTTAATTTTTTTTTTGCTTCTGAGTGTTGCCTTTAACTGCTGTATAATAACAGAAAACACTTTCTAATCTATGTATGACCCTGTCCTCCACCTCCCACAGGTGCAGCATAGATGGTGTGGATGACAAGCGCATCATTGGAATGCAGATAGACACCAAGAGTCATGTTATGTGGGTTGCTTTCACCTCTTGCGTGGTTAAAGTGCCGCTGTCTCGCTGTGAAAGGCATGGACGGTGCAAGAAGTAAGTTTAATGCTTGCATATCAAATCATCATTCATACTCAGGTTTCTTTTGAACAATTTGAAACAGGTTTACAGTGTGCGGTGTACATAAGGGACTGATTGATGATGTGGTGATTGTCCTCCAGGTCCTGCATAGCCTCCAGGGACCCATATTGTGGTTGGGTGTCAGAAGGAGCCTGCAGACAGGTGGTTGGCAACACCAAGTAAGTGAGCACAGGTGCAATCATTTAAGACTGAAAAAGTGCGAGGGAGTCTTTTGAATAGATATTTTTTTATAAAGTATTGAAAAAAACACCAGAAACAATCAGAGGAGCATTAAAAACAACATTCCTCCCAACACACACATAGACACATAAACACACACACTATTTGAATTTTTTTTTACTTAGCTTTAAGCCCAAAGCATTAAAAGATTGGGTTGGGAATAAAATAACACTTCAGAGTCTCTTTGCAGAAAGGCTGGAGATTTTGAAGGGTTCGCAGGATAAAAGAAAATCTGATTAACAGTCAAGATCAAGACCATGAAGAACTTTATAAACCAATAACAGAACTTTTATGAACCAAAAACAGAACTTCAAAATCAATTCTGAAGCAGACAGGTAGCCACATATTGAACTGTAGTCGTCTTCTGGATATCAAATTACTTTGACCACACTAGTCTTGCTCATAATGATAAACTAAATGTTATGCTTCGTAAAAACTTGATAAAGCTTGATAGTTGTTTTGAACTCTAAATTGATTTTGGATGAATCCAGATAGAATTTCAGTTCTTGATATTGCCTCGTGTTGCAAGATAAGTAAGTACAGTTTAAGGCTTGACATCATAATATCTCACAACCGGTGGGTATTGTGTTTTAAATTTGGGGATTTTGATATACACTTTTCAAAAATGTATAAATATATACCATCTCAGGTTGTGCAGCTATAACCCTGCAGACTGACAGCAGTGACCTTTATCTTTGGTTAACCTCAGCTCACCTCCTTACCAACTGCTTTGCCGAGATAACAGTAACACTGTGTTCTGGGACCTGCTAGTGAAAAGTCAAAACATTACTTTTAGATGGTCGGCAATACGGCACCAAGAAAGTAAATACTGCTCTCATATAGCATATGTCCTGCTCTAATACAGCAGATTAAAAAAAACTCTGTTGGTTTAATATATCCTTGCAGTGACATGATGAGGAGGTCGTCACAACATGCTGATGTGGACAGATTATGTTGACGGCATTAAAAACAACCATTCTATATCTCGTTATCATGTGCTCATAAATCAGAAAAATATCTTGTTCCCATCTAAAAATCATTCAGGCAAGGTCTTTCAGCCTTGCTAGAGCAGTCATCCTTGCACACGGTCAACATGGATAACGGCAAATATTTTTTGCACTCCAGATTAAAAAAAAAAACAACATTAATGATAATAAAGTAATTAACAAATCACTGTCCTACAGTCCTATATTTCAGTGAAACAGCTTTTTTCTGTTTGATTCTGTTGCCTTTTTTTTGTTTAGGCCTCATGTGGTGGCCTAAACTGCTCTGAAGTCATAGCTACACATAGTCTGAAAAGTGCATGAGGTGCAAACATTGTTACCAGACATTCTTACTTTATAAATACAATATTTTTCTTGCACAGAAAATAAAATATGCATAGTTTTTGGGTGTCTAGACTGCTTATGCATATGGCTCCTGATCTCAGTTGAATTAAACTATTTATTTTATTCCATATTTTTTATATACTCAGTGCCGTTCCTCTCTTTAGCTTTCAAATGTAATGGTGTATTAATGCAGTTACCTCCAGCTGAAAGGGTTGTTGGAAAATGAGGGGAAGGAAAGAGTTGCTTGCCCCAAGCTTGGGGTTGAGTATGCAATCCAGGGGAAAGTTTGATGGCCACAGCAACTATAATATTGTGGCTGTAGTTATGCTTTCAGAACAAACAGGGTATAGCGTTTGTGGTGGGAAAAACATTTTACAGATGAAGCCATAACAAAAGAGCCACTGCATCACTGGCCGTTTGATGATGAATGAATTTGATTCCCCTGCTGCAAAGTGACTGGTCTGCTATGCCAGTGCACCACACGCACACATAAACTTGCATAGCGAAAACACAGACATATCCATCCTATTATTATAATGCAGAGCTGAAGCAGTGCACAGTTCTTATTAAGTTTCCACTTTGGAGCAGGAGCTGACACAGAGGCATTAAAAGGGCAGATGACCTCGCCTCTTTCCTGTATGTTATTTCTATAAGTAGAACTAAGATGAGCATTTGCTCTGGCAGGATCTGTTGGTTTGTGTTTGTTTTTAAAGCATATTTTTTACTCTGTCATTTCTGTAGCATACTCTTCCTCTTTTGCAACCCCTCCCCTCCTTTTCTTCTTCCATCTGGCCCTGATGCTAGCATGCCAGATTTCCCGTGTGGAGTTATGCCTCTTATACCTGCTGCCTATAAACAGCTTGCACTCTGGTCTCCTGCAATATGGTCCTTATTCACCAACCACCTCCCACCCCCCTTCATGCAAATAATTGCACATGATTCTGAATGGTTGTTATTTTGTAAAATAGATACACATTTGTTTTGCTATAATCAGCACATCAAATGAGCAGACTTAGATAAAATGTGCTCATATGCTGGTTTGCAACCTAATGAGAACCCATTCCTTATTAATGAAAACCATGAATCAAAATGAATGGGTTGGCTCGAAAACAAATCTACATACTGCACTTAAGTTCATGCTGTACATACAGTATATTCCTTGCTATGCAGTTCACATCTGTTATGAATAATTAAAACTATTATGCCTGACCCCAATTTCTGTGAAACCGCAGATCTCATATAATAATCAGATCTGATGCAACATAATATAAAATAGGCTGCCTTGGCTGCCTCCAGTTATGTACAGTGCGGTGTGAATCTGATTTAAATATTTATGTGGTTGCAATGGGATCGTCTGCAGTGTCACATTCAAACATACTGCACGTCTATTGCTACAGTCCCACCACTATGGGACTAACCCCCTCAACCGATGGGTTCACAGTTTGGTTCATTTGCTTTTCATATGTGCCGAGTAAGTCTCAGACGCTACATCTGTAGTATGAATACGCATTGGTAATTCATGACAAGTCCACTGGGATTTAAACTTTGCAATCTTCCGTTCACCACAATCTGCAGAGTTATTATCAACTTATAGTGCAGGCTATGATGGTGAAGTTGTCTTCACAAAAAGCACAATAACTTTTTTGTTGGCAGTGTGAGACGAGATGGTGATGTCTGTGAGTAATAAACATCAGATACCAGCAGTGCTTTGGCTGCACTTGTGATTAGTAAGGTTCTGTTTTGCAACCCTCCATCTGTGATTATGAGAAGCAAATCTGATAAGCTGATGAACAGAACCCCCAGATATTAAAAAGGATGCTGCTTTTGTAGTTGAGTAACTGTTGTGCTAAATTTTGAAGGGGAAGTTTCTTATCAAAAGGGGAAAATGATCACTATCACTCCTGCTATTCCACTTGTCCTTCAGCAGTGGCCATTATCGCGCAGACAGCAGGTACTCGAGCTGAAACAGTCTTTATGTTGGTGGTCCAAAATTGTTTGTCCAAGGCCCCGCTGCCTCTCAGCAGAACATTACATTGTGACAACCGTAATCCTGTTTTCAGTTTTATTTGTCAGTGGTTTGGATCTTGTGGCTGACCGGGTAACATGAAGTAAACACAAAACAAGAGAAATTGAGCTGGATGTCAAACCTAAAATTTCCACGGTCCATGTTTTTCACTCTGATCAGTGCACATGGGATAGATGATAGGATTTTGCAAAATCCGTCTTCTTCATGCTATCTGTAATTGTGGCTAGTCAAGGGTGATGGAGATGAAAGTGAGGTGGACAGGCAGAGGAGCAGGACTGTACAGGAGGAGGCTGAGGAGGATTGTTGAAAAGCTGTCATGTGTGACTGTGATCCTGGTTGACAGTTGGCCTGCTCTGTTTCACCGATCTGCTTATAGCTGCGTTGGTGATGTTTTAGGAAGAAAATGGATCGTGGTTCAGACTACATCAGAAAATACAATTTCCAAAACGCTTTCCCTCTGAGTCATAAGATAGCTTTCAAGTCTGGTTACCAGCTACTGCTCTTTTGTGCCCTGCTTGGTTATAAAAACACGCCAATATCTCTGCTGAAACTAGACAAAGCCCGACTGAGTGTACAAGGAGAAGACGCTGCGCAGTGCAAAAAAATTGGGAAAAGCCTTTTTTTTGTGAGGAGAGCGATGAACTGAATATTAGGCTCTCACATATTTTGAATAAATTTGAAGTTGAAAACAGCTGGCTGGCTAGGTCAGCTCCATATCAAAACTGGATGATTGACTGCTTCATCTCATACTTTTAAAAAGATGTCAAAATTACAAAAAAATCTTACAAAAACAAACATTGAGATTTGTGTAGTTGTCAAATGAAACATAAATCTTAGTTAACAACGTTTCCTTTCAACAAGTCCTGCAACAGCTCTGGATTTATTTGACCGTCTGAACTCCACACACCCACAGAATTACTTCTCCAGGACACCTGCTTGTTATTGTTTGATATTGATCTGTTAGAGGACTCCTTGCAGCTTGTGCTTCTTGCAAGTATCGCGTACGCTGTTTTTGCTGTTGTTTTTGTAGTAGCCCTCTACTGCTTTGTGCTAGGTGTGGCAGGTTTTCCATTGCTGACCATGATGTCTCTGTTCCCTGCAGATCAGCCTTCGAGCAGGACGTGGAGCATGGTAACACAGATGGCCTGGGAGACTGCCAAAGTAAGCAGGCCCTCTTCACTCTTATCTTTCCTCCTCTTTTCCATATCCCTGCCACCATTCTGTCTCAGGCTCCCCTCAATCCTCCATTTCCTTCTTCGCTGCCGTCACCTTTTTCTCTCCCGTCTGTTTGCCAGTACAATCCTCTCTTTCAGCCTATTCCATCCATCTGCTCCTTTCTCTGCTCTTGTCCTCTTTCTTGCTGCTTCTCTGGTCTCCCAATCAATAGCCAGTTGTGTCCCATTCGGTAAAGACTTGGTTCCTTCTTGCTATTCGCTTACATAATACAAACATTCAGCGACGGACAGAGAAGATTTTATAAGTGAGAAGTCACAAGGCTCATTTTGAAACACAAAGCAAGACAGAGTCATGAAAGGTCCCTTTTTACTCCTCCCATTTGGAGATGTTATATTTGATCTTTTTGTGTTCAGAAAAACTGTTTAGACTTGCAAATGTGACACCCCTGTTGATATTCCGCTGAGCCGCTTGTTTTTTAAAAGCAACTTCAAAACAACCTGGCATTAAATAACTCAGTAATCAGAGTTCATAAAGGTTTCCTTTCACATTCATCTGTATGTTTATTCAAGGGGATTTGGAGCGTTGGACTTTCATCAGCTGTAGAGACCATATAGATTCCCTCTGATTAGAGTGAGGAGAATATCGAGCAGCCAGTCGATTCTGAATTACTTTAAAAGTCATAGCCTTTCAGCAAGTTAAGCATATAAGACCTATTTTACTGCACAAAGTAACAGGTTTTCCTTCTTTTCTTTTCTTTTTTTTTCAGACACATTTGTGGCACTGAATGGTAAGTGTTCCACATATACCACACGAGCAATCAAATAAACAATATAAGCTGCATCACATTTCCCCCTAAATCTTGAACTTCAGCCACACCTCCTCCTCTACTCAGTTGATCATCCCCTCTCAAGGAAATGAAAACTCCTCCCACGGAGTTATTAATGACTCAAGGTTTTAACTGGATTGACTTTATTCCTTCTTTTTGATAGACATCCCTTCCAGTTATGAAGGTAATGAAAATAAAGATGGTTGATGATTTTCAGTCCTCATATTATTTCTCCTGACCTAGTCCCTTTTATGTGTAGAGTAAATGTCATAGAGATAGAAAGCAGAATTGGAAATATTTGTTACTAATTTTTATTCTGATTCAGTCTTGCCAGACCTTTTCTTCCTCATAGCCCTCCCCACCCCATCCTCTTTTATCCCTGTTGCAATGGCATTAATTAACTATGACATTTGACTTTGTCATTTACATGGATTGAGTCACCAAAACATGGACAGAGACATATATCTGTATCTATATCTATATCTATATCTATATCTATATCTATATCTATATCTATCTATATTTATGTATATGGCTGTTCAATACAGTTGTCTCACTTACTAATTTTTAAAGAATGATGAGCAGATCTAATTGGCCTGCAGCAAAGTCACTCTTACCCATTGTACCTTCGCTCTCGTCCATCTAGGTTTGATTTTTAGTTAGTCTCTCCAGTATGTCTCTCTGTCTCACACACATACACACTCTCAGTGCCTCAGAGCTGCCAGATCAGAATGGTCAGATCCATGCTGAATGACAAAAATAGATATTTTGAAGTGTGTCCAGAAAGCCCTCTCTCTTGCCTCTCTGTGGCTGTAGCCCCACTGTGATTTTCCCTCCTTTAGGAGATCCAGGGTCATCGAAAAAGCGTCTGTGTTGCTTCTCCCTCCCCATTGTGCTAAATATGCTCCCACAGGCTTGGCTGTGTGTTAACAGGCACACACACAAACACACACTTACTTGTACAGGAAACACCCAGTTTACAACCCAATCCACTAAACAAAGTGGCAGCCATTGCCTCAGACTTGCCATCTATCTGTTGGTGGTTGATATGGATTTAAAGATAAATATTTGCCCCTTCTCTGTTCTCCTCCCTCCAGACTAGACGTCCTAGCCTCCCTTTTAATCTGCAGAAAGAGAGGGATGTGCATCCGTTGGCAGTTGAAAGCTTTTTTTTCCCCCTCCTGATTCGTGGAGGCGCACTGACGCTTGGAGGTTTCTCTATGTGTGTCATCTGCCTGAATTGCACTTCCCCTGGCGGTGGGGGAATGAATTATAAAATAGGCCTGTCACACTAATCTCTCAGCCTTGGGCCAATAGTTAAATAAATCATTTTAATGATTGCCATGCCACACAGAAGAGGAGGAGGCTTTGGGTGTTGTGTGTGGGTGTCTATTATGCGTTGTGTACCAGCAACGCATCTTCAAACACAACCATAAACACATATTAAACAAGAACGTGCACATCCTTAAACAGATGCACATGCTGTCACCTCCTCCATAGAGAGAGCTCGTCAAAACGGTAACTCCGGGTTGAGCTCCACAAGGGGCTGCTGATAAAAGTCTTTTCACTCTCCATCTCGGGAAGTGTTTGTGTGTTTCACAAACACGTGTTGTTAAAGATAATTATAATAAATACAATATATAACTTCAGCAAAATCACGGAGGGTGGCTTAACTTTAAGCATGTAGGGTGGTAATGTGATTATCATGGCTCAAAAAATAAACAAGTGAACAAAGCTTATGCACGAATTATGCTTATGAGGGAGAACGAGAAACTTGGGAAGGCGGATGCAGAAAAACTGATTGTGTGAGGGTTGAGTTGACGGAGGGGAGACGGGTATGATCCATCTCCCACGCATCAAAGAATTATACCGTATTAATCTGACAGAGAGACTTATTTGTTGCACATTATTTGCTGCAGAATGGTTGTCTTTCAGTGTGAAGGTGTCTGGTTTGTTTCTCAGTTTACCATATCTACATGAAAAAAGTTACTGAACACCATACTGCACCACAAAATGTTCTTCATGTCTAAGCCAACTTACATATAAGCTTCTGCTAAACAAGTATTCTTTAAATATATTGTTTAAGTTGTACATTGCAAAGATTTCACCTAAGATGAAGAGGAGTTTAAAATATGGAAAGTATAAAAAGAGGAATACTATTTGTTTGCCAGAATAAATGCAGAAAAATTATTAATTCTCTATCCATTTCCTGTTTCAACTCTAATGCAAGTGTTATGATTTAAAATTAGAAAAGTTGTCTCCGTGCATCAAAGTGAATTTAACATTGCTACAAAAATTGATTGAAAACTTTGATTCAAAGAAAGGTTGAAAGAGAGAGCAGGAAGAACATGAACAGCATTAGAGGTGCTTTGTACTTGAAAGGAAGTTACAGGCAGTGTTTTCAACAGGAGTGAAGGAGAGAATTTCTTTTTTTCTGACAAGGTAGGTACACTTTGGTTAGTGTGGAGAAATGCAACAGCACTTTATGCTGACAGGTCCAACACAGTTATGGCATGTCAGAATGAACAGAAAACACTTATTCTGAGAAACACACACGCACTATCATAGAAATATTTGTTAATGAGTTGCCAAGGGCAACCAGGGAAAATGCTTCAACTCACACAGCCCATCA
>JAOWBL010000024.1:2462438-2473066 GCA_028564865.1 Zenarchopterus dispar | reverse complement strand
CCTACCCCTAGCTAGCCTGTGCTTGAATTCACCAAAGCGTGCCCTTGTCTACCGCGAGCACACGTTAACCTGTGTTGTGTCCGGCAGGCCACCATCACCACCACCGTCACCACAGCCTCTCAGTTCTTACCACGGTCTTCCCCGAGGCCGCAGAGGGCCCCCTGGGGCGGGACCGCATGGTGGAGCGCAAGGATCCCCCCATGAGTTCAGACAAAGGGGAGGACCCGTACATGGCCGTGCCCTCTCAGACTCAGCCCGAAGCCAATGGTAAGCCTTGGAACACAACAGTGAACAGTCAGTTTGGTCCACTGTCACCTGTGGCAAGGGAGCTGTGGGAGGGGTGAGGTGGAAGGGAGGGGTTTACATATATTGAGATTTATTGCTGCTTGGCTGCTTCCAGCTGACGATGTGTAGAGATAGTAAATGGCTTTCTTTCTAAGAGACAAATTGCCTCATGCCATGCTTAAAAACATCCACAGAAACATAGAAAGCCCAACTGCTCGACACATACAGTACATGTGCAGGTACATGCACATACACATTCAGAGCTTATTAAGATGCATTTATGCACACACAAATGTCCCAACACACACATCCATGTTGTAGGGTAGATTTATTATCCGTGGACTGTAATGTCCCACAGGAGATGTAATATCCAGACCATTAGACTCTGAAAATGAAGAAGGCAATAGATATTTATTCCCTGAAGAAGATGGCCCAGTCCCTGGCTCAGTCGTGTTTTGCGACATAGTGACACGACATTGAACGCCCTTTTCTCCTATGTTAACAACCTGCTTAAAGCTGTGCCGCCTCAAGGACAGCTCACTGGATAAATGAGTCACAGTGAAAGGATAGAGGGGGAGGAGTTGAGAGGGACAACACATATTAGATGGAAGGGGGGGTGGAAAAAAGATCTTTGCAGTACTGCTATTTAATTATAATAAAACAGACAGACCTATTACACATCCCATTAATACAACATGCAACATGTGCCCACTACATAGTTTATGCAGCCATAACCAATGTCAATGTTGCTTTGAGGATATATTGATTAAAACAATTATTGGCCTTTATTAAAAGCATACGTATCTTCCTGCAGACCTACTACTGCAGTTTCAAAAACGGAGAGAAAGAAAAATAGCATCTGTTGAGCTGACTGTGAAATATTTTGTCCCTGAAGTGGTTTCGCATGAAGAATTTATCCTGTTTCCAGCCACCTGGAGAGTTAATGCAACCTGAAAAAGAGCACAGAATATACCTCTTCATTCACATGATTTGAAATGTCTGTGAGGAATTGAAGGTTTGAGAAGTAGAACTGATAGGCCGATTCCATCTGGGTTGAATAAATACATTTAAACAAGTTAAAACATCCTTGATGATGTGTCTGGTGGTGTATAAAGTTATCACACGAAAGCCATAAAAAAAAAAAAAAAAAAAAAGTGGGGCTCAACAAAATCGTGCCAATGTCTCATTTTGAACACCAAGATAATGTTTTTTAGTGTCTTCTTTGTGTGGCATAAACAGAGGCACAGCAGCAACTTCAGTATGTCAGCTGGAAGCAGTAAGGCACCAGTGGGTAGATCCAAGCACAATGGTGGCAGAGTCTTCAGACAGCATGCCCACAGGCAGCATCACAATGTGCTGTCGCCCCCTCCCCCTGTTGCCTTTACCTGAGCAGGTGTAGTAGTACTTGGGCCTCATAATGAATGCCAAAAAATCTGTAAAAGCTGTCTTGAAGAAACCTTTCCAAAAATATTTTCCTTTTTTTTTTTTTTTTGTAAGGGGGGTCAAATGTTGGTTTATTTATGCTCAGGTACCAGAATAAGGGCTTCACTTTTCAAAACAATGCTTCCTGCTGTTTTGTTTTCTGTATGATCATTATTATTATAATATTATTTTTTATGACACCTTTTCAGCTTTTTTGTAGTCTATTAGTTCAATTTCAGCTCTCAAGTATTTTATTTCTCTCTGACGTCAGCTCTGATGACATTGTTTTGTTTGTTGCCGTCTTTCTTTTGAATTTCTCGTGAGACATTTCTGATATTTTGCATGGCTTGGTTTTATATTATGTCTTCTTTTTTTTTGCAATCTATATATTTGCCTCTTTCCTGTGTTGATTGCTTTGATGGTATTAAGCACAGATTTGCCTTCATACAGCTTAATGCTTTTTCAGCATGGCAAATTGAGCACCACAGCCAGTACTCATTTCCCGCTCCACCCATCCTGGTTTCTCTTCCTTCCTGCCACCCTTCAGCATTAATGGCTTCAGGTGTCAACTGTACTGTGAAAACTTAGCTAACTGAGTGTGTTAGAAGCAAAATGTAGCATATATATATATATATATATATATATATATATATATATATATATATATATATATATATATATATTTTTTTTTTTTTTAAATTCACTTTATCATGATTTTAATTCGCTTTATCTACAATTTAATGCTATGAAAATATTTATGCTTCTCAGGAGAAATAAAAAAATTAAAATAAAAAACTTCAATTTTTAAATTACATTTTTGCATCAGCAAAAATACATTATCTTATATCCAAAGCCATTTGCAAGCATGCTAATGATTTGAAAGGGGAAAAAAAGCAAGACTAAAATGTCTTCTAACTTTTACATTTGCAGTTGAGACAGTAAAATCTTATCTGTGAATGAATATTACAGTTCTGCTGATATTCATTAGTCCAACACTACCAGAGTAATTAGAAATGCTGCGAGCATGATGAGTATTCACACACATTCTTGATATTCAGCACCAACAGCAACATTGTCTGGTATTCCTACGGGACCGGCACAATAACCGGGTGGTTGCTTGTGTTTCACAGTACATTTGAGCTTGGTGTTTGTCTTTGCCTTTACTGTCTCTGTTATATTTTCAGCTGGTCTGTGTTATCCTCTACCACACGTCTCCCTATTCCTGCCATAGCTCACCCTGCCCCCAAAACTACCAGCAGCCCCACCTTCTTCCACCACCTGCTGCCATTGTGATCAGTCTCCCTTCCACAGGACCTCTCATCTGACTAGGATGGCATGTTCCAAGGCTGTACCTTACCTGGTGCAAATTAATTCCTGAACCAATTTATGGAGCCTCCCTCTTCTCTTCTTGTTCCTATGTCCCCATCTTTTCCTCCTCCTTTTCTACATCTCCTCCCCCTGTGTATCTATTCTCCAACTAGGGCCATATCTCTTCTCCTGTCTGCAGCAATGAATTCTTGCCTCCCTCTCCTTTTCCTCCCTCTGCCTCTTTTCCTACTTGTCTCCCTTTTTCTGTCAGGCTCAGCCCCATATCGTCATACCTCCCTCCCCCCTTACAACACCGACCTGTAGCTACTGCTGTGTTGCTCCAATTTATAGGTTCATTACGACGCCAGCTATCCAGAGAAAAGGGGAGAAGGAGAGGCGAAAGGAAATAAGGATGGAGAGAGACCACAGGGAGAGACACACTGGGAATGAGGGGAATAGAGGGCCACATGATAAAGATTTATTAAACAGAAAAAGAACAATAATATAACAATGAAGGTTATGTGGAATATAAAAGATAGAAATCGCCAAAATGGCTGTGAGAAATGAAAAACATGATGGAGGAGAGGAGAGTCACAAAGAATATAAGATTTACTGAGATATATAAATGAACAGAATGGACAACAATTTCTCTCTATCCCTCCTGGTCATTTGTTTTTATGGTGAGCCATAAAAACAATCTATATTCTCTCTTTTTTATGTAGTCTTTGCAGAAATTCTATCTTGTGAAACCCATTTACTTAGAAATAACGCTTGAGTATAAGACACTTTACCCAAAATACTACTTTTCAAGAAAAGTCAATCTTAGGAGAGATATATTTATCTTTGTAATGAGCTGTGCAAGTCCTAAATAAACTTGAAAGTAAAAGTTTCTGAAATTATTGTAATTTTTTAATCAAATCAAATCTAGTTTTCACAAAATTAAAAGCCTGAACTAAGTTTTACTTTAGGATAACACGTATATTGAATCAGCTGAAGCACCTCGTTATTGTCTTGTAGTCAACAGCAATTTTAAAAATACAGTCTCATTATTATGAAATTAAGATTTCATAACAAAATTTCAACTGTTGACACTTGTTGTTTTAGTGATATGCTTCCAGTGTCACCAGTCACCTACTTGGGCATTCTGGGTATTCATCACTCTTATAGATGTGGACAGCAGCAGTCTAATGTGGGGAAGCCTTGCTACTTGTCTGTGATAATAAAGATATCTTTGCATCAGCTTTTAGTTTATAATCATAAAAAGACATACTCATGCAGCAAGTAGTAATATTTTACTCATGGCTGGTTTTTGATAGCACTCACTCAGTTTAAGTCCTTGTTCACTAATTTAATATAGCTGAAAATACAATTTTATTTAATAGAAAGGATCAGATAACATTAACTTTTTGGTGAGTGATGCTGTTTCTCTGCTGCACATGAAGCCAATCAGAGCATCCTGTTTGAGGATCAAGATGGATGTCTCTGTGGGTGTTATTGCAAATAAGGCAATCAGTTATAAGTGAAGTGATACCTCACTCGGTTCCTGTCCCCTAGTTGTCAAATGCCAGGTTGATTTGAGTAACTAGAAACCAACATTAAACCTTAAAATGTGTATAGTTGTCCACACATGATCAAAAATTATAAAACTGATAGATTTTCCATGCTACAAATTAATAATAGTTCTTAATAATAGTTTTGAATGGATGGAGTTATAGGTTAGTATGTTGTATAAATATTTTTTTATATAACACAACATAAAGTGTAGAAATCCCACAATTTCTGTTCTTCATTGTTGCACTGCTAAATTTCAAACATTTGTACAAATGTACCTCTTTCACTTGTGAGACTGGATGGTCATGGCAACAAAAACAACAATAGCATTCACTGAATCCATTAAATAGCACCCAAATCAGGTGTTTCATCTTAGAACAATTAATGAGAACTGGAAGATGCCTTAATGTAAAGAATGGCATCTATGGCAACTTTTTTTCCCCCTCCACCTTTCAGAATCAGGACATTTTAATTGGCACTTTATCGTTGAGGCAAAAGCTACTGTAATGTACTTCATGACATTATTTCCCTCCATGTCAGGGTTATACAATAATACTAACAGCTGCTCTGCAGAAATTTATTTCAGCTGCAGATACTCTGACACCTATATATCAAGGAGAGACAGAAAAAAAGTGTGACCTTGCCTAGGAAACCATGCATATTGTTGTTATTACGTGTTTTTATTCACATCAAACTGTCTTGAGTTTTACAGCATCTCACTCTGAAAACCAACTGAAGGAAGATGTTTCACCACTTTTATTGGCAATGCTTGACAATGTCAGTCTGAAATGTTACATTTTTGCAGTTATGTAGGGAAACTTTTAAATATCTATCACAACATTCTGAAAAGCATTTATAGTATTTTGTCTAGATTTTAAAGAGTTTCTATGTGAACACACAAATAAAGTTTGCAATGGTGAATTTAACCACTGATTTGTCCACATTTTAGGTGTGCTAAATTCAAAACAACCACACATTGTCAACTAGCACAGAATGCAAAATTTGAGGGAGCACAGGGTTGGGTTTGTTTTACTGCTGTTTTTTTTTGAGAAGCCTAAGCCAATTTGAGTGCAATGGGACATTCACTTTCTGTAGTTTCATACGTCCTTGTAGTTAAATGATTGGATTTAGGGTAATCCTCCAAAAAGGGATGAGAGCATTTAGGTTAAAGGTTGGTAGCCGTAGCCTTTAAGGCACTTTGCAGTGTTGCAAAGAAAAATAAATAATTGTACTGTATGACCCGTATTTCTTTCATTCTCACACCTCCCCTGCTACATTATATAGAGGATCCTGATTCTGTATGTCTTCCCGGCCAAAGATTCTGGTGGGCCTTTGTTTAACAGATGAATTATTAGCATCTCAATTGTGAGTTGTAATAAAAACAATGTACTGGATGTTTTCTCAGCATTACGCACTTCCTTGGCTGACGTCAAGCCACAAGCCATAATTTCCTCCACTGATTAGCTTATTGTTCTCCAAGAAAGCCTTGTTTTTTTTTTTTTTACACACATTTGCTGCCTTTTTTTCCATTTTCATATTTCGGTAGCACGTTTCATTAAGACTTCTTGCCATTACTGGTCCCTATAAAAATTGTGATTTGTCTTTAGGTTGTGTGAGAATGATTTTCTTATTATGACAGCTCATCCATTAGTGCTTTCTAAGCTTTTCTGACCCAAATTTAGCTGTCATTATTTCCCTTTGAACTGATATTTTCACTCTCGTGTTAATGGCGTCCGCGAGCCATTCATCAGTGAAACACAAGCCAAGTCTTTGTTCTCTTGTGGTATTCTGCCAAAACATTTGTCTTCCAAAAGAGTTCCTCACAATTTCCATTACCTGTATCAATGACAGTCAGTGAATATGGCTACACACACAAGCACCTTGGAGATCCAGATCCATGTGTGTACAAATGGCTTTGCTTTGTCATCACTGAACATCTGAGAGAACTCCTCAACTGTTTTAGTGATGTCACATACAGCTGTGAATTGTGACGGCTCCATCATTCATTTCATATATTCTCATTCTATTAAAATATCTTCACTGGTGTTTAAATTGGCTTGTTGTCCTGTGGTTGTTAAATAGTTTGTATGTAGGGACATAGCCACAGGGTTAAGACATTAGTGTTTCCACCTGAGGTGCAAAATGATATAATTAGGGATTTAATTGTATCTTAACCAGCTCATCAGTATGTGGTCCAGCGACTCACGGTTGTCTGATGAAGGCTTTAATATTGAATAATACCATTAATGCAAGTGCCTCTTCAGCACAAACACACACAAGACTTAATGGGATGATATCCAAAGGGGGAGATTAAATGAGAGTGAATGCATTGCTGTCATCATCCAAGTACCTTTATTGTTTTTGAAAGACGACAACAAGCCTGTCTCCATCAGATCCCTCCTTCTGCAGCTGCCACTGCAGTGAATGCAGCGTTGAAACAAGACACTAAACATTTTCTTCCTTTTCATTTTGTTTTCTACTCTTATTCAATGCCTTGTCTTTCAACAAGAGACACATCAGTGAGTGCAGTTAAGTCCGATAAAGATTTTCTCATTTATCAGACTGTCTGTGTGTAATGGACGGTCATCGGAGGTTAGGCCCCAGTTCTGTAACCTCTCTGTGATGTTTAACTGCCTTTGAAGTTTCCCCAACACCAACACAAAGACAAGCTCTGTGGGCTTAAGTCAGATGGTGCCTGTGAAAAGATTAAAAGAGTTCAAGAGTAGAGGAAGAGGAAGCACATTTACGCGTTCCAGTCACAGCCAATTACAGTATTTCTGATTCACAAGCAAATGCTCCCAACTCCATCTGTTTCGACAGCAAGAAATATCTGAGTATCTGAGATACTTGTTTAATATCTGAATGTTGTGGCCCAGAGCAGAGTTAAATTGAAACCAGTGCAGCCACTGTGAGAGGCTTCGAGTTGCAAGATCCTTCACAATGCCGTCTGGAGGCAAGAATTTAAACCAGATTATGAGTCAGTGTACAGGCAGAACCCCAACATGATGAACGTAAAGCAGAAAATCTGTGCGTTTTAGTAGGACTTTGATACTTCAAGGTTATGTTGAGGAAGTTTTGAAAAGTTCTGCCAAAATCAAAGACTAGAATCAGAAAAATGAACAGTGTTGCCACCTTAATTCAAAAGCTTGAAGTCCTTCAATCCAGGTGAGACAGCTGAGATGTCCTCTGTGGAAACTTTTATTCTCTTTGATGTTGAAGAAACAGTTCCTCGCAAGAAAGGGAAGTTTAAAAGAATTTTCTTCTTGTTCTTCCTTTTGTGCTTTGCCCAAGGCCTTGGGCTAGGCACCCTCTGGAAGTGTCAGTATGTGAAACACTTGAGTGATGGACAGAAAAGGAGAAAAAGCAAGAAAAAGAATAAAAGGTTTCTTTTTTAATAAATCAGAACGAGCCATGCATGTAGTCCAGGTCAGATAAGGTATTCATCTCGACTCCTCCACTGATAATAAAAGACAAAGATCCAGCATCGAAGTTCACCTCCCGCAGGTGAATGGACAATCAGTTGGCTCAGCTGTCTTCTCGCTCTGTGATTCAATGTGACAAAAAAGAAAACTTCAACTTTAGCAGCAAAAAGTATCACAGCAATGTATAACAGTTTTGGTTTGTTCTTCACGGGATGTAATCATAATTTAAAAAAAAAACAATAATTGAAAATATATCTACATTGAACGAGGAGGAAGATAAAAGAGAGTTTTGCCAAAGTGTTTACATTCCCACTTTTACTTTGAAACGTTTTTTTTTTTTTTAAAGATTTCCAAGATTCAAGAAAGCCTGAGTTGTTCCTCCACATCTTATTTGTTTGCAGAATATTTAACCCAAAAAACTCTCAAATAGTATCCACCTCCACATTAAACTCACAGGGTGATTGCACAGAACCAATCACTTAGAAAGGTCAGAGAAAAGTCAGAAGCTGAGGAATATTTGGAGGGGAAAAGGAAAGCCAAACATTTTTTTTAAAAAGCAAAGAAAAGTATCTCTTGCTTTCAGATGTTAAAGTATGAGACAAGAAGCAGACACATTGTCAGACAGCCAGGCCATTTAGCCAAGAGATTTTACAGCACAACATTTGTTAAACCCAGTGCTTTGCTGCAGATAACACTCATCGCTTCTCACATAATCCATTCAGTTTAACACATTCTCAGTAAGAAATTATTTTGGAAAAGAGAGGAGTTTTTAAGCCTTTTGTTTAACAGTAAATGATGTATGGCTAAGCTGCATGTCGTCAGGCTTCTCCTACAAAGAAGAGTGAACCTTTTTTTTTTCTTTTAACAACAAAAGAGGAACGATCAGAGCAAATGTAACAGCTCCTTTTTACGGAGACTGAAATTAAATGTCAACTCAGAGACTGCGATATTTGTGTTGCTCTGTGCTTTATTTAGAAGATGAATTTTAAAGTTATTTTGTTGGACCAGGGGAGTATGACTGTAGTTAGTGACGATGGATGTTGTTTTGAGAGAGTTTGGATTTCAGTTCCCTGAGAACAGATTAAGAAGCTGTCTGTACATCTGTGTTATGTCTTATGTTGCAGAAGATCAGATCAGATTAGAGATGCTTGGTGACACAGTTAACCTGAGGAACTAAACATAATTACTCAACCTCTTGGTAGTTTTTAGAGAATTGTTGCAAATAACACTTTGTTTTATAGCACCCTTTTGAAAAGCTGAACCCTCAAGTTGAAGCACTAATGATTTGCAGGAAGGAGGAATACAGTAATTTATGGAAATAGCATGTAAATAAAATCAAACAGGAACTTAGCGGAACCAGCTCATCTTGGACAGTTTAATTAATGTTAATATATCTGTTTCTTTCATTTCAATGTAATTCAACTTTAAATGTTGCGTTTGAATATGAGTTCCTCCAGATATAGCTATTTAGACTGAAAATAGAGTTGAACAAGAGCTGAACAAATTAACTGAAAAAAGACTGCACGATGCCTTTTTTTCTTATATCTCCTCAGAGGTTTCTCTTCTCTTAAATATATTTTTATTTCAAATAAACCAGATGTTTTGGAGACTTTCTTTTACTTTTTCAAGCATTTAGTGGGTTGACATTTTAGTTTTATAAAGTCATCCTAAGCATGGTCATCAATCAGAAAAGGGTGGAACAGAGCAGAAGATTTTCAGGCAGATCAGTGATGTGGTTTGTTTGATCTGGATGATCTATGTTCCTACCTTCACCTATGGCCAGGAACTGTGGGTTAGTAACCAAAAAAATGACATTGTGAATACAAGCAGCTCTGTAGGGTGGCTGGAAATAGGCTGGGAAACCCCACAATTTGGGAGGGACTTGGAGAAGAGTTGCTGCTCCTCCAAATCAAGAGGAGCCAGTTGAGATGGATAGACTGTCTCCTAGATGCCTCACATTTCCAACTGGAATGAGGTTCTAGCACAGACGCTGGACACGATGCAGCTATTACATCCCTTAGCTGCCTTGGGAATGCCTCAGGATGTCCTGGAAAGGCTGGAGGAGGTGGCCAGGGAGAGGGAGGTCTGGATCTCCTTGCTTAGGGAAGTGCCTTCACCATCTGAGCTCGGAAGTTAATGGATGGATCCTAACCATTATTAAGTGTGTCATTGAACTGCAGGCCATCTTATATAATTAGTCAGTGTAAAACATCTTAAAACTAAGTGGTCATTCACTGGATAATGACTACTTGAATGAGCCAGCCAACAGACAGCTTTGTGAGTAGCATTGTCTTCTTTGTCCAGCTCTTGTATATTTCCATTTAAATCTAGTTTGCAGCATGAATAAACAACATCAGGGCTGGCAGCTGCACACTGAAAAATGACAATATTAACAAAGATTTGGTTCATGCAATAAGGCAGGCTTGAAGTGTACTTTGATAAAACCTGGGAAACTTTTGATGTCTAACTGAGATTTTTCTACATTTTTGTCTGTAAGGTTAAACAAAACATCGTCCCTTTTGACTCCCTTGGCTGTTGATGGTGGCAACAGCCAAGGGTGTCTGTGTCTGGTAAAAGAAGCTATATTTTCTGTGTCTGTGTTTCATGGTTTTTTTTTTTCCAAATTCTTAACAGTGTACT
>JAOWBL010000024.1:2437866-2462338 GCA_028564865.1 Zenarchopterus dispar | reverse complement strand
TTTTTTTTTTTCCAAATTCTTAACAGTGTACTGTTCACTTTAATGAATAGTGTTTTAGTTAGAAATATAATTAGGATTTTACTTTGAATCCTGACTCTCTAGGGGTTGATGTAAAATGTAGAAGTTGATGATAAGTCTGACAAACCTTAACTGAGCTACCCATTTTGGAAATCAAGCTTCTGATGGTGTTTTCTTACATTATTTCCCTGTTGGAAGATGGAAAGTTTGATGTTAACTGTGAAAGCAGCATATCAGCAAATTAAATGGAAGAAGTGAATATAAACAACTTTGATTGATTCTTTCACCAAACAGTCTCAGAGGGAAATGTTAGACTCTTTTTGCAAAATCCAATAAATCATGAAAATATTAACTTTATTCAAGCCCTCTATGTTTGAGCAGCACATTGTTGTTATCTCAGGCAGTACAAATATAATTTTTTTTTATTTTAAAAAGTACAATCTAATTTTTAAGACCCCAGTACAGATTTAGATACATCTGTATTTAAATATTTATTAATCTATTTTTGTCTTAATAGAAAAGTCCATTAATGAGGCATCTAATCTGTTTTGTTTAGAAAAAATTATGTTCGTGTCAAGGATTTCTACTATACAGAAGTACAAGGAAGCTAAAGCATTTTCCTCTACTAAAATCCTGATCTGTTTAGATGAGATTGAATAATACAAATAAAGCTCAAGTTTTTGATGTATAAATTAAGATAAGTTTAACCATAGGGTTAATTTTTACAGAGTAGTAAATTGTATGATGACAAAATTGGTTGTTGTCAGCTGTTTCAGAAGTAAGCACATAAAGCTTATTCTGTAGTAGTTATGAATAAATGTATTTTTAAAGTTGTTTCTACTGGAAATATGTGCAGCATGCAGAGCAGATTTTTTTACTAATATGAATGTGTTACAAATCATCATTAAAAACTGAAGGAAAGAGATTAAATCTTTAGTTAGTTTTACCATTTATAGGCATTTTTTTTAGTCCATGAGCAAGTCTGATGCTCGTACATCACCAACTTGGTAACTACTTTGGTTCACAAGTTTATTTTAAACTCAGCTCATCTCAGCACTCACTGCAAAGACAACAGGAATGATACTCAGATGCAATATGTCATCTATACTGTCTAAACCCTCCATCTTTTTCTGACTTTTTCATTTTTTATTATCTCCTTGAGAGACAAATGGCATGAATGTTGGAATTTCAAAAGCCTTTTATGTGTTTGCTCTCTACAGTTCATAATATATGTCGAGACAATAAATGCTGTGCAAGCAGGTTTCGGGGCCAGCGGTGCACAGTGAGTGTGCTTGACATGATAAAGTCCACCTGGCTAATCTTCTGTCTGTGGTAACTGATCCGTGTTGGAGGCAGGTTATGTGTGAACGTTTAATAAATCTCTCTTCTGAGGACTGGTGTGCACCGTTAGATGTCTATGTTCACCAACAATCTGGAGATCATTATCCGTGTGTCATTACATTCATGTGTGCTGAATTACTTGTGTGCTCCCAGCCTGTTGCCGAAGCTCTCCACTTCTTAAATACTTTACATTGTCTTTTATTGAATCATCTTTAATTTTTCCAAATCACAGCTTGTCTTTGCCTGTTTTAAGAAAAAAAAAAGGCACTTTCATGACATAGCTCATTGGGTTTAGTGCTCATCGGGGGGGCTTCTTAATGTTTCTCTGCCGTTTATAAAATTGGATCCAAGCGTTATGAAAATTCTCACATTTACATCGACGAGAAAAAAGGTTTGAGTGTTGCAGGCGCTTTCATCTTTGCTCATATCTTTTTCATTTCAGACAAAGGTTTTATCTGGGATTTAAAATGAGAATCCTAATCAACCCTCCAAAGCATTTCCTTTCTGAAATTAGATTTTCAAGAAATATTGAATGTTGCTACTTCAAGCTACCATTTGTAATCATTTTGAATAGTTGTTCCTTATTATGGAATAAATCCTCCTTCATTTGAATGTTTTTATCATCGAATGATTTAAACCCCTTAATCTTTTTACCTAAAGCGCATCATCTAATGGGTGTAATGTCATTGTCTTCTTTTCTATTTTTCAATCTGTCTTAAACTAACCATCTCTCCCAACAGATTTTTGTTGGTTTGTTTTAGTTTTCTTTATTTTAGTGTGCCAGTCTGAATGCCATCTGTGAATGTCTCTGCAGGTGTGATCCGTGAGAGCTACCAGAAGGGTCATGACCAGCTCGTTCCTGTGACCCTGTTGGCCATAGCTGTCATCTTGGCATTTGCCATGGGTGCCATCTTCTCAGGCCTCATCGTCTACTGTGTCTGTGACCACCGGCGGCGAGATATGGATCTGACAGGACGCAAGGAAAAGGACGGCCTCCACCTCCACTCCCGGAGGGGATCAATGAACAGTGTGACCAAGCTTACTGGCCTGTTTGAGATGCAGGCCAAAGATGGACGCCCAGAGGCAATCCTCACCCCTTTGATGCACAATGGGCGACTGACATCAAATGGGAAGATGCTGATAAAAGCTGACCAGCACCACCTGGACCTCACTGCTCTGCCAACACCTGAATCCACGCCCCTGCAGCCACGCCGGAAGCCCAGCCGGGGAAGCCGTGAGTGGGAAAGAAATCAAAACCTCATTAATGCTTGCACTAAGGACATGCCACCTATAGGATCCCCTGTCATTTCTACAGACTTACCCCTGAGGGCTTCACCAGGACACATCCCAAGTGTGGTGGTCCTGCCTCTACCACAGCATCAACACCAGCTTCCTCCTCATTTGCAGCAGCACCAGCAGTCCTACCAGCACGAATATGTGGAGCAGCCCCATCATAGTGACCTGAGTCTGAGCCATGGCATCATGGATGACCAAGGGGCCACCCTGGAATACAAGACAGTAAAGAGCCCTTGTCATAACCTCAACATTGTAGATTCTGATGGGGTTTTGCCACCTCGTGTGCCCCAACGAGAGGCTTCTCTTAGCATCCCTCCCGCTGTCCCACAGATGGGCAAACGCCTGGAGGTCCACTCATCAGTCTATGGCCTCCGGAAAGGATCAGCATCCGCTGCTTCTGGCTCCTCGGCCCTTAAGAAGCACAACACCAACTCATCTAACTCCTCCCAGCTGGCGAGACATCACAGCTTCCGTGTGGAGACCCCACCACCTGCACCCCAGAGGGTGGACTCCATACAAATGACAGCACAGGGAATATCTCTGTCAAGGCAGCCTGGAATGAGCTCTTACGGTTCCCTGCCTCGAACAGGCATCAAAAACCTCAAGCCCGATGTTCCTCCAAAACCCTCCGTAGTCTCACTTTCAACAAAAGTCAAGTCCAGTGACTCCGGCACATAGTCAGCTCATAATCCCATCGGTCCAATGTGAACAGACAGTAGTGAAAGATGTTTTCTGAAAGAAAGAAAAAACAGGGAATACTGTACAACTCGCATCTCCTTTTTAGTGCTTTTGTTTGTTTGGTTTTTGGTGTACAGTATAGTGGAAGATTCAATTTTTTTTTTCTAAGAAAACACTTTCTTTTTATATAAATATGTAAATATAGAGTGGTTGTTGTCTGTCGTCATCGAGCTCATGCTCTGGCCGGTGCCCAGCTCCTCTGTAAAAACAGGTGGCAACATGTGCTACTGAAAAAGGAAAAGGTAAAGTTTGTCCTGAATATTTCATCCATTTGAACCCTGTAGCATTCACGACAGTGGCCCTCTTGTTTGTAGTGTCTTTGGTCACCAGGACTTGACTTGATACTCTAGTCATGCCAATAAAAGCACATACGAAGACAGGACGCACGGGAATAATCGTTGTACAGTACCTTGAGGACTGGAGAATCCAAGTGAACAAGCAACTGAAAGAGATTGAGTTCAGACTGAAAGGACAGACAGCAGCTTCAGTTCTGTCGGAAACTGTGAAAAGCTTCTCAGTGTTACAGCAATCAAGACCTGCCTGGGTTTGACTCGAAGCCGGGCCAGAGGAATCTTTTACTGTTCTGGTTACTGAATAACACTTGACTGTTAATACTAATAGCCTGTTGTATTTATTTTTATTAAGTGCTTTGGAAAAAAAGAAAAACAGACTGACTTTGTAGGCTTGAACAGAGAGAGTACATGAGAAGAGATCTTTTAATTCTAATTAATCGATTGAGGAGAAAACATATTTAAAGTCATTAAACTGGAGCCAGTAGAACTTTCATGTTGACTTTAAGTCCACAAGGTCTTACTGCGTGCTCAGTGGGACCTACAGGTTGAGATATACATGACCTCTGTGACAAGGAGGAGGTATTTATTTAAACTGTGCCAGACCAGGACTTACACCTTTAAGAACCAGAGTTTTCCATTGTTTTAGATCAATCATAAAAAAAAGACTTCCTGAAGCTCGCCCTTTGACTCCTCCAGTGAACACTTCCTTCCCCCACAATTAGCACTGTGGTTTTGTGTGAGTCAGACACATTCGACCTGACTGGTTGCTGGTTTCCCGGTGCCATTAAAGCTCACTGTTGCGTGTTTGCAAACAGACGATAAGCAGCCATAGCAACAGTTGGGGAATCCGCAGACACACATTCAAAAAGAAACTGTAGGTGAGGCTGCAAGCAAACGGAGCGATGCCTCCATCCTGGAACGTATCGTCTCGTCTTGTGGCATCACACTGACGAGCAGGCAGAAAAAAAAAAAAAGATGAAAACAATAAAAATATCTGTATTGCCTGCTTCTTTTTCCACATGTACATTTGTGCCTTACACCCTGAAGTAGTGACAATGTTTTCTTGAATAGCTGTTAACTTTGTCTCCTTGTTGTATTTTTTAAATTTAATTTAATTTTTATTTTTCTTACTTCGTCATGATATTTCCCTGGTTTGATAAAAATGCAATTCAAGAATGTAGGTGTTATTGTTGTAATTCTGGTCCCTAGACATAACACACTTATAGTCCAGAAGGAGGAGAGGAAGGAGCATTTCTTTTCTTCTTTCTCTCTCTCTCTCTCTTCTACAGATAAACACACACACACTAACATGCACATACACGTACACACTAATCTTTGTGGTTCATTTCTGATTGTGCCATTAATGCGCTTAAAGCAACCCTTTATGTTGTGCTGGCAGTGTCGATGAAGACGTGAGTCTTTTTGATTTTCTATTTTATACAAGATATAAGTCCTGGTATTTGTTTTTACTTGTTTTTTGCCGTCTGTTTGTTCGGAGTGATGGTCAACTGTCTGACTAACTGAACAGTTAACATTTGTTACTTGTTGAGAAGGCCAACATATGTTGTATCTCTCTGGTGCACTGCAATAATAATGCATCAACAGCACCATGACAAACATTAAGTAAGATATACACATAAGCCCCAAGTGTACTAATAGAGTTCACGGATACTTGTGTGCATTGTAATATTCATTTATTAGGCAGGTGCATAAACAGGCTGGTTCCTGTGAAGAAAGCTGACATTTTAAAACAACAATATTAAAAATTGTACTCTATTTAACCCCGTTTTGGTAAGAGAAACACTTTTGCTAAAGTTTAGAGATGATTTTTTTTTCTTCACTAACTCCAATTGTCAAGGCCTTAGGGATGGCTGAGAGTTTGACTAATCTGACCTTTTTTGCTTTCACTTCATTTTTACTTGGGGATTTTTATTGATCACCCCCAACCCTCACCTAAACACTTAAGTCAGTGGAGCACTCCCCTAGTGTTGTATGTATAGATAGGTCAAAGTCTTCTTGATATCAAGCAATTTTCTGTTTCTCAATGGGAAGAAAGCCAACTATGTCTCAATCCACAGCTAAGAAAAGACAGATATGTAAGATCTGTGACAGGTACATGAGTGGACGTACACTTGCAGGGATGGGTTACAAATGATGAATCATGGGAAAATAGGTCAAAGTGCATACCAACACAAAGGTTCTCCATTTGAAACATGGTCTTGGAGGGCAGTTGAGACAGCCATCCCAGTAATTAAATAAAGCTATGACCTTCAAAGTGTAAGTGGCCCAAGATTAGCATCAAGGTATGAGTCCAATCCAGGTGGTGACCGGGCACAAGAAGACCATATTTTTACTGTCCAGTGTATTCACTGCACAAACCATCAGACCTGGAAGTTTCAATCTAAAACTAGATATTTCTTGTTTAGAAATGTTCAGTCAAGTTCGCTCTCGCCTGGGAGAATCATCATTTCCACACAGAATGTGAACACCAAAACCTGTCTAACAGTTTACATGGATTATACCTGAAATGAATGGGACTGAAGTGGACTGTATTTAATGCACTTGTACTGACCTTGTTTACGTTCTCTGCAAAGTGCCCTCCGATGATAATGTTGGTAACTGGCTCAATACAAATAAACTGAACAACTGGCTTGCATTAGTTAGAGAGGTTCAATGTTCACATCCCGTGTAGATGAGTGAACTTAGCCGTGGGTGCAATTAAGATTCAGCATCACGCCCTTTGATATCAGTGTAAGGTTTTGAGGATTTTTAAAAACTGTGTTGGGGTTGATAGTGAAGGCTGCTGTGGACAGTGAGGTTCTTTAGTGTGTGCCTTTTTGTCTTTCACCCTTGTTATAATACACTGCTGTTAGACGCAAATCAACTCTCTTATCAAACTTTTAAACTTTGTAAGCTTGTAAGATATTGTGACGTCACAAAGTTTTTTGCCCTACTCGCTCCACTTCCTTAACATCTGATTCACAGCTTAATGTATGTTGTAAAGGAAAAAAAAAACCTCTTTAATTTAATGCAAAATGTAATAAAAAAAATAAAATAAATAAAATTCTTGTCATGAAGACTGTGGTATGTCCTTGACTTTTTCACTCGTCTCTTTGCCTTAGGCTGTTATCCTTACAAAGGGAACTTTTTTACTTGATAAATTGTGTGCAACACTAGATTAAGCACTAAAGTTACACAAGACTTAAAGCCTCTTTTAATGGAGAATCTCTTTCAAGGGAATTATTGTTCTCCTGTGATGGCTGTTCTCTTTTATACTCTTGATTGGGGTGCTTGCCAAAGCCAAAGACAAGCAGTTTCTTGGACATTTTTTAAGCAGATTTTGTAGCACTTATACAGGAGACACTAAAATACAGTACATTAGTCAGTGTTGTGCATAATGAACCTGTAGTCAATAACTGAATAAACTGTGGAAGTCCTAAGTTAAATCTCATGGTAGAATAAATGCAAAATGAGATTCATTTATCCTGCAGATAGGCAAAAGTTGTTCACATTTCTCATGTCATACAGAACCTCTTACTAGTAACTGTTGTATTTCAGATGGAGGTTTCGTTTCCAGATTTAGCAGGACTTGTCACTCAAGTAACATCAAAAATGGAGATTTGTTACGTGCATTAAATCAAAGTGATGGCTGGGCAAGTCATAATGTTTTCAGACATTTATTTAAAGCCTTAGAACATGTAAAATAAAACCGACCAAGCAAACAAAAACACAAGACTAACAATCTCATTTGGACAGTCAGGATTTTCTCGAGGTAATTGCATTGATAGATAAGGAGCTCCACTGTAGTAGAGATCATTTATTTTCTTTAAGTTCTGATTTATAGTCTTGCCGGTGCATCTTCTTAACCACATGTAAACTATAAGGCATATTCATGGGAAGAAACCCAAATCTCTCCTTAGAGTAAAAAATAACAATGTTCAAATGTTGAGGAGGTTAGCAAAGGCTCAGAGTCATCCCAACGCAAACTAATACAATCTGAACACCTTTCATTTTAACACAATTCACTTTGGTGCAGATTCGTTTTGATTGCTTTGATTTATCTTACACAAATGAAAATAAATGAACAAAATATGCAACTGATAATTCACATAAATATTTTATTTATGAACAGTGTCTGTTTGATTTCTAACAGTAGTCAACTATTTCACTAGCCCTGCGTTAGTTTGCTGTGAAAAGAGGATCCTTTGCTTACTGGTCCTTAAAAGATAAACCTGAGTTGAAGGGTAACATTACTGCAGTGAAATGTCACTACAGCAAATTAATGTCCTGGCCCATTGACTGCAGTTTACTGTGAGGAGCACAAAACTACCTCATCCAAGAAGATATCCAAGCATTCAGATGTGCTGTTTCTTCAAAGCATTTGTGTTATGTTGGGATTGCTGGTTGTCATATTCTCTTTTTTATGGGATTTCTTTTTTGTAAACAAATAAAGATATCAACAAATTAACTCTTATACTTCAAGAAGGAATAATAATAATTTTTTTATCTAGATCAAGGGTTTTTAACCATACTTTAGAAAAAAACACCATTGAACAAACACAATTGTTTTCTCATCAGCTTTTTCCCTAAAGTTTCTTTTTTTTCCTTTCCTTTCTTTTTTTTTTTGAGGTATAAAACATCAAAATTACCTGCATCAAATGATTTTTATTCAGTCCAGAGATCAAAAACAAAAATAAAAGGGATTGAAATTAAATTTATCATTCACCAACATGGCTGCCAACAAGTCTGATGTTTATCTTATTGAAAGATGAAAGAACTGAGTGTATTTTTGAACTACATGTTTATTCCAGGTATTTTTAAGTGTTGAATGTCAGCAACATTTTTCTCTGTCACTTGGTGTTAGATTTCCTGAGTTAGAAAATTAAAATAGGTGCTTAATTGCAGTAATTTGAAACAAAATAAAGAATCAAGATATTACTATGTTGTTTGTAGGTAAGAGTAGAAGAAGAAAGATTATTTGAAAAAAGGATGGAAGGAAGACAAAAGACTCCTAGATACAAAAAAAGAAAACCAGACTCCCATTAAAAAAGATGCTTACACTACTTAAAATCTAAAATTGTAATAAGTTGCTGCTTCACCATAGATGGCCTTTTCAAGTATTACTTTTATGACGTTATCATTTCAAAGATCTTGAAAACAAATCTCATCACCTGCAGATTATGAATGCTGGCTAACTGGAACCAGAATGGCTCCTATATCAAATCACTGTCTCCATTGTGTGTTGATAACACACCTCTGGCACCACTTGTGGCTTTGTCAGGTAGTTTGACTCCTCTGCCTTTGATTCTGAGCAAAGTCATGAGTTAGGAGCTCTGGTACCACTCAGGCTGAATGGAGATCAGATAACCAGGATGCCGTGCAGCTAATGAGGCCTGTCACCATCTCCACAATGCTGCAGCATGGAGTTTCCATCCAGGCACCCACTTGTTGCTGCACAATTCAGAGATCAAGATTCAGATAAGTCTTTGTCAACATGACAAGAGCACAATCACGTCTAATGACGCCAATGATTTTTTTTTTTTTTTTGTACAGAAGTAGTCAGAGTGTGCTCTGAAGGTTGAATTTAAGGGGTCAGAACTTTTCTGGGAAGGATATGCAGAGATTAATCAGGAAAGATAAACCTGATATGTTGTATGTGTAAAAGATATGATGTCAGATAATGTCAGGTTTTTTTTGTTCAACACCATTGACTTTCCAAGTTGCTGGCATTAGGGAGTAAAGGATTAAAGGAAAATAATGCAATAATTCCACCTGAAAATATCTAAAAACAGTTAACTGCATTTTGCCAACACACCTTTTAGTATATTTAATGCAATAAGATATCTGCTACTGAGTATGTTTTATTCTGGTCATCTAACCATCAACTTTAATACTCCTTATCTCCACTAGTCACCATGCCATAGTAATATAAATACAGCATCTTTTTTCATGCCATAGACCACCTTTTTTCTCTTCATTTGCTACATCACAGTAATCCACTAGAGGATATTTAAATATTATGAGAAACAAGTAACTCAGGCTCCCTCAATATGGAGTCATAAAGATACTGCAGCTCTAAATTATGCTGTTGGTCTAAAACATTGCTGTCATGCATTAATGCTCCCATCACAGAGGTGTAAATGAACTTTGCCAACACACTGACATCATCTTTGGACAAGGTTAAGATGAGACTTCTTTTGTGCAAGGTAATGTTTAAAGTGGGGTTTGTAAATGTAATGCTGTATTGTGTTCAAAGGCTTCCAAAAGTAATATCCTGTTCTTGTAGTTATGTTAAATAAAAGTTAATGATAAGTCATAATGCAGTGGGGATCAGAGGTCATAGGTGTCCATCTTAGGACTGCACTTTTGTCTTTTAAACACAGGCATTCATTCTTCAGATGTTTAGTGATATTATGCACTATAAATGGAGGAATTTGTGAATCTGTTTCAATGTTGCTTTATGAAACACTGCTTTTGAAAAGTTTAAAATTGTGATCTTCTGCCCATTTTTTGTAAACTGTAACTATCACTATCCTGATATGAACTGTATGAAATAATGTTATTTCTTTCCATCTAGTTCCCTCACTTTCTCTCTAGCACTAATTTGGGCTCAGTTCTGTTATTTTAAGGGATAAATAGGCTCGAAGTTGCTTCTGCACAATTAACTTCATCACATAATGTTAGCTGGTAGCTGAATGACTAAATGACTCATCTAATGGTTGTTTACAATTAACATTACTTTGGCTGTTATTAATAATTTGGCTCATAATTTATAATTACTTTTGCTAACATTAAGGACTCACTGAAATCACTTCATGTCAATGCACTTAACTAATTATGCCAAAACGAAAACTACAGGTTAGTACTGGTGCAGAAGATATTATGCATACAGTCTGTTTAAAATGCAGATATATGTGCATTTGTTGTTACAATGGATGCTTTGAAAATGTTGATAAAAGCACATATTTAACAATATTTGACAAGCTAAGCATTTATTTGACTTCTATTTCAATGGTTGTTGAAAAATATTTCAAATACCTGGATATAATATGGATAAAGATACTTTTCCTCAGCCTGTACTGTAAGAGTAATTTATTTAAATCAGATTTTTACATGTTTTCACCATTATTCTCCTAATTTAATCTCGATTTCTCTAACACTTCATTTTTTAAAGTTAAATTTCACCACATTATGTAACTATGAAAAGTGTTGTCCAGTTTTGTCCAAGTTTGTTGTATAATCCCTACTGCAAGAGTGCTGTGATACTGTGCAAAATGTACAAAAAAAAAGAAAAAAGAATGCAATGGTTTAAAAATCTGCTATACCTGTATTTTATTCATAATAAAACATAGAAATCATATTAAATCTTTAAACTAAAGAAAAGTGTTTTCTGAAGATTAAAAAAAGGTAATTTTAAAATTAATGGCAGCAATATATCTCCAAAAAAGCTTGGACTCTTTTTTTCCAGCATTGCTCCCAGCGCACAGAGATTTCTCCAGATTGTCTGAATAAAAAAAACTCCTCTCATTGTCCTTTCTAAGAGTGTCTGTCTATTTAAGACATCCTTTTTTTCATCTAATTATTTCATTGACCTGTTGCCAATTAACCTAATTAGCTGCAAGATGTTTCTCCAGCTGTTTCATTTCAGTACCACTTTCTTTTCCAGACTTTTGTTTTCCATGTCCCAATTATTTTTTGAGTTGTGCTGCTGCCATCAATTTCAAAATGAGCAATTTTAATGAAATGCAAAAAAAATATCTTTCAACATCTTATATATTTTTTATTTTGTATTGTGTGTGTAAAAAAAAGAATTATGAGATTTATTTTGCTGATTAGTAGTAATGTAGTAGTTGCTATAAATGCAGCAAATCCATTTGGTGTAAAGCTGCAGCAAAAATCAGTTGAACATGACCCATGAGCTGACATTATAACCCGCTGATCCCACAACTTGATGGCTCTTTTACTTGACAGCAGCAGAGGTCAACCAGTCAAGCTTTCAACTACTGAGCCAGCCAGCCTTTACGTCAGCCATCTAGTTATTCACTCAGGCATCAGAGCTTCATTACTCTAATCCACCTGGTTGGGCCATGCACTGGTAGTGCTCATTTCGAGTAACCACACAGTCTGTGGTCACAACAAGCTTTGCTGCACACTAATCCACATGGTCACATCCAGCGATCATTATCCTCTCAGTGATATTGTCTGCATCAGTGACTGCATTTTTCCATCAATACAAAGTTGTTCATGCTACAGTGTCTCAACATAAAAGAATAAACTAAAAGGTAGAAATGACAAACAAATAAGCAAAATGAGGTGACATTTATCTTACATGTTTAAAGAAACAGTGGAAAAGCAATATAGACAAGAAGACAGACACATCAGTTTGCACATCATTTGTCTCTCTCTCATCCCGACACACAGGATCACAATCCTGAATGATGTGTCCCCCCGTGAATCAATACGGCTCTATGAGGCATTAATGGGAGCCAATAGCCCTCCTAATGGCCATTGTCCATGTTGTCTAGGTCCTTATTAATGTGTAGTAGGATACGTACATATGAGTTTCATAGTCACATGAGGACGAATGAATATATGGTCTGGGGTTATCTGTGTTCTATCAATAAGGACACTCAGGTCATGTCTGCAGGAAGCTGTCGGTGAATCTGAGATGCAGAAATGCAGAAATTTACAATGACCAGTTAAAAATTCACAAATGTAAATTTGACATAATTCATTATGTGAGCTAAAAGAAATATAAATAGATACAGAATTTGATATAATTTTTCTATTTTTAATTATTTCTGAAAAACAAGATGTACATATTTGAACCCGTGAGCTTGTTCAGGATGGCAACCAAGCACAACATATTATAAACACATATTTAAATGAGCTCAATTCAATTAAAAAAATACTTTATTTCTCCCTGAAGGGCAATTAAAAGTCACAGAGGTCATTACAGAGTATGCAGAAGGAAATTAGGCATCAAAATAAACACAACATAAAGACAAATAAACATAAAAGCAATAACAATGTAAGTGCTGTCCAAACAGGGCAATAATAGCGCAAGTGCTGTGAACAGTTCAAAGGAACTATGTTAGGGAATGAGGCATGGAGATGTCACGATGCTGGAGCAGAGGCATGTTAGGGTTCAGGTATTGAACTGCTGAGGGGACAAAAATGGCTCTCCCCTGCTGAGTCCTGCATCTTGTGAAAACACAGTCAGCTCTGGGTCCTGATGGGAGCCACTCAAATACTGAATGTGAAATGTGTGAGGGGTCTCAGAGACACCTGTGAACCGTTCTGACTCTTTGTTGTTCACGGAGAGTAGACAGAGCTGTAACTAGATGTCCAAAAATATTATAGCACATCTTTATAAAAGTGTTTAATTGTGTTTGTTTTTACCTGATAGATTTAAACAGCAGATAAATGAAAAGTGGAGAATACTCTCAATGAATGAGTGATTGAAAACAATAAAAATGTCCTTACTGACTTCAAAGGAACTCAGTTTTCTAAGCAGGTACTGACCCCGGTGGCATTTCCTCAGGATTTCCTCAATATTGTAGGAAAACCTAAAAGAAAACTGTCAAAAATTGTCACCTATGCTCCTCCACCCCTTTTGTCAGCTGTCAGTACAAGAGGATGTCACAAAAAGCTCTTTAGTCTTGTTTGGTTCAAGACAGGAACTTCCACACCAGTCGACAAACTCCTTCATCACAGTTCATTCAAATTACACCCACTAAATTCTTTGTTCTGTTAAATGAGCAAAATGGTACCCATCTGTTGTTGCTCATCGCAGCCCAGCATCTCAGTCTTCATATAATCTGTGGGATGTGATAAGGTCAGAGACAAGATGCCAAATTATATGTACTTGTTACAATGACAATAATGAAGCACTTGTAGTCTTTGTTGTGTGAGTTCACTGACAGAACTTCGCAGTAGGATATTGCTAGGATTATGTTAAAACTTTCACCCAGAATCTGAGGTGTATGCCACCAGTATTTTTAGATTTGTGTTTTTTCTCAGTTTAGCAGCAGAGTCACTTTAGGAGGTGGGTTATAAAAGAAACTACTTCACAACATTCACAGCATCATGAGAGCTCAATTTTCTAGGTTTCCAAAATAATGATTCCCAGATCATCTAAACAGTGAGGCTGGCACAAATAACCAGATTTGCCCATTATAAAATGTTTGTATAAAAGCTGCAAAAATACGCTGGAGAACAGGTAGTGCCTCTGACTAATTCAGTTCAGAGTCCTGTTCTGGATCTTTTCAGAGACCTGATGGTAAAAAGTGACGTTAGCAGGTTGGTTTGGCTCTCTTGTCAATCAATGAAGGTTTATATCAAGGAAACCCATTAATCACTGCTAAAATATGTGCAACAATGTCCAAGGTGATCACAATTGTGGTGTTAAATAGCAAGCTTGACAAACATAACAATCTTAACTATAAAAGACTTGATAGCTCAGAGCTCTCAGCTTTTCCTTTTAATTACTTCTAAGAATCATCCAGCACTTGTTCACAACAGACCACTCTTTATAACATACTAGAATATGAATAAATGGCTTGTTTAAGTTGCCCAGTTTTACTAAAACTGCACTTCTTTCCAAAGGTATAGCAGCAAACAACACATTTGTTGACTCTGGCTGTCAGACAGATAATTATTTCTATTGAGGATCTTTGAGGTTAGTACCCAGCATCCTCATTTCACACCGCACCTTAAAGTTTTTACTCTGAAGATAACCAAAAAATTTCACAATGAGCTAATAAAATCTTGCAGTAATCTGGATGCTGGCCAAAATACAGTTCAGTACATTATTTCCTTGTTGAATACATAAAAGTACACTGAAGACATTTTTACCACTGTAGGAGCCATATTAACACATTTAAAGCAATTGAAAAGCATTAAATGTGTCTTTAAGGTAGTTATTTGCCCTACTTGTGAAGTAGAGAGACTGTCTTAACAATTAAAAAAAAGAAAAATGCCTCCGAGCTACTGGTTGTGAGCCATGAATGCTAGTAACCTCAGAGAGCAAAGACAAATGTAAGGCTGAAGGATATTTAAACTGACAGAGTGACCTAATTCATCACCATTTTTTAGATGCAAAGATTAAAACAGCAAAGTCTAAATGGTGTACTCAGTCACTGCCATGTATAATGGATGACATATATGATATATATTAATGGAAATATGAATGTCATTGCTTTTTACTTCACAATTATGACAAAGTGTAAGTTATCTTAATTTTCTTCTTGAAATAAAAGAGTAACAGTTTCATGTACTTTAACCAGGAATCCATTAAAACTTCTTTTAAAAAGTCATACAGAAGGGTGGATCACAGAGGAACAAAGATGAGCTGAAGGGATAAGTATACCACACTGAACGCTGATGTAGTGGTAACAATCTATTCTTGTGTTGTTTCCACCATACCAAGGCATGCATCATTCAGCTCAAGCTTCTCAAAAATCCAAAAACAATCCAGCAGAAGACTTTCACTAAAGATTCAGAGGAAAGAGGGCAAGAGTAACTGTCTCCTGTGTTTTGAAAAACGCCTTCGGCTGTAAAGAAGCAGTGCGAGGAGTATACCTCTGGGACTTCTGATGGCAGAGTGAGCAGGGAAAAGAGCCAAGCCTTGTTCTGCCTTTATAAGCCCGGCGCTGCACACACTGACAAGCATGCAGGGGAGAAATTGGCAGTGGGAATAAGGGTAAGGCGGTGTAAATTTGGAGCACAGAAGGCTTCAGGGTGCACTGTGCAGTCATCCCTGTGGCCCTGCACACATACAGCGTGCACTGAGCTTAGGAGGTGACTGTGGATGGGGATCAAAACAAAGCCCATGGGTGATATTGGCAGGGAGCTCAGGGAAATGGGATGGAAGTCTGCTCCTTATCCACTGGCCATATGCACACTTGGATGTGCACATACACACATACATTGAATATAGCCTCTATGGCTGAGAGAATAATGACCATAAGAGAAGAAAGATAAACCAAAAATGAGATGCCACTAGAAGAGAAAACTAAAACCCATAATCACTCATGCACACATATACACACCACACAGGATTTTAACTGGTTGATATTGACAGAGGGTAGACCTTTGAAACTATGAGGAGAAACTTAAATTCAGTAACCATGAAAAAAACACCCTCCAAAAGTTTTAAAAAGTTGCCAATCATCTTTATACCAGAAAGAATCTGTTTCTAATATCCACAATGCAGCTACAGCCAGTTATTTCCAGATCAGTTTATTTCCATATTTTTTTACAGATATGCCTGAGATTTTCATAGTCACAGTTCAAAGTCAGGATCAACCAGAACAAGATATGTGCTTATAGGTAGGGTGGAATGAATAGGGTGAGCTGTATTTGTATGAGGCTATCATTCAATAGCTACGGAGTGGCAGGAAAATGTGGCTATAAAGTAAAGAGAAACCAAGGAGTCAGAATTTATGAAAGTACAGGTCCTTTTTAAATGGTGTCACTGAGTGAGGACCCTGGAGACATAACCTTAGACACAAAGACAGAAATGAGAAATAGAATTTGATTTATGACTTTGCATGTGTTGTCAATTTTGCGCACAACAGAGCAAACAGGTCCCTTCCAGAGCTGTAAACTAAAGCAATTGTTGAATGTCTGAACAGCAAATGAAAAACCCTCCTTTTACACCTTGTTGGCATTAAAATTTGTGAGGCTGCATCTGACAATGCATTATTGAGTCTCACATTCACACTCACTCCATGCAGCGCTTAATCAAGTGTACAGAGGTGCCAATATATGCAGAGCTTAAACTTTACTCTTGGACTGTGTTTACACCTGGCATTAAAACCCATCCTGAGTGACTCCAAATGCATCTCTTCAGATCTGATTTTAACATATGAATAGATCTCAGTCCTCTATGCAAATATGCAGCTGATGATTTCCACCTGAAAAGATCAAATGCGACTTAGTCACATGGAAAAAAACCCAACTAAAATAGACTGTTTTCACTGTGCTCTGCAGTTGTTTGCTATTGTTCTCACTTTGAGTGCCACACTGTAATTTGACTTTTTTTTTTTTTTTTTTTTTTTACAAATGAGAACTTATACCTGTACAGAAGATATCCAGATGGAAATGGGCTTCATTCTCACCCAGAATGCATTGTGTTTACGCTGCTAAAAGAATTTGGCCACATCTGGCTCAGACCGCCTACTGAAGTGGTTCAGTGATGGAAGCTCAGGATGCAATTTCTTTATAGATTTGAGTTAATACAACTCCCTCCTCTCTGCTGTGCTCCACCTCTGCCTCCAAAGCTCCACCCACCAGTCAGGCATGCACAGAGTAGTAACCTCAATAATTATGTATATGGCTTTATCTTATGCAAAGACTAATAGACTGTCGCTATGCAACTTCAGACTTATGAACTGATAGGTGTATCTGTATCTATATGGGTGTTTCACTTCACAGGCTCTCACCAAAACAAGTATGTTGTGCCCACCATGCATACACTAGAAGATGCAATACATTCACCCTGTGACTAATACAAATAGTCTATAGACAAATGTAACCAGATGTTTGATGTCCTGGTATGACAACCCTGATGAACCACTTTTTTTTTTCTGATTCAGTCTTACCATCAGCCAAATAATCACTGCCATGTTTATTATTTACATCCTGAAAGGCCTGAAGTTTAATTAAGTTTGAATAGTTTGGTGCATAATGAGGTGTAGAGCACAGGAAACTATGCAAACAAACACACTGATTATATCAGAGGGGCAAGAAAGAGCCAGCAGTGTCTGATTTTGTCTATATTTTTTCTGCAAATTATAGATAAGCACCAGATTTAATAAAAATGACAAGTCATTTGCAACACCTATTTAAACAGGTTCAATTCAGTTTTAAATGATCTAATTATGTTCAATTGCCATCAAGAAGCTTTTCTCAAACAAGAAAAGCAAACCAATCATACACTTTAATAGCATTTTTACTCATACAGATAAACATAATCTTTCAAACACACATTTCCCAGCAAGTCCAGCATTAATCCTCATTTTATTGATGGCTGGTGTTCATAAAGCTTATTAGGAATTTCATGAAAATCTTTGTCCAAAAACTTGCTCTAGAGTCCCTGTTGTCATCAGAAATATGAGAAGAGGAGGTCAAAAGAGTGATGGGTAGAAAGTCTCACCTCCTTCCCATCCTCTCAGGCCACTGTGACAGGGGGACAGGAGTGAAAACATTTACTGCACGTGTGAAAGCTGCTACATACTTGTTAATTTGCCGACAGGGTTTCATTCAACTACTCTACATAAAGGGAAGAAAACTTCTCATCTTTTTTCTTTTGTAAAAAAAAAAAAAAAAGTACCATAATATCTTGCTACACTGCTGCAGAGTTTAGTAATTTGACTGGTTTTTAAAACCACTTTTGTTTTTTTCTCAGTTTTACTCAATCTTCAGTAAGTCTTTCATTATATTTAGCACAGACCTTTACGCTGTTGTTCCCCTCACTGCTGCATTATGGACTCTTTAAAAAATTAATGGGCACGTCGCCTGCAGTAAAGATTAATGGAGATCTGTGACTGTTAATCTTTTACTCATCTCCCAGCTTGCTCGTCCCGCAGGAGGACATATAAATGAACAGGTTAGAGGGGAATGTAAATTATAGATGAAAACAAGAGGCTACATGATAATATTTGGCTTACAAAATAACTTCTGGAAATATTTCATGTAAGGCATTTTAAGATGAACTGAAAGTTTAAAATAGTTTAAAACATTAAACATGAATAATAATGAAATGACATTGTAGACAAATTATGGATAAATGACAAAAGTTGATAACACCTTTGTGAATAATTAGGAGCTCACCTTAAAGAAATTTTAAATACCTGTGTCTTCAGAGTTCAATATAATATTTAACTCACTTTTTCCACATGTGAACAAGAAATTTTCTTTGTTTTATTTCTGTGTGTCATTTTAGTTAGAAGCCAATTTACCTCCCACTCAGTAGTGCTGTATTTGACCAAGCTTGGCATTTAATTTAAGTTGGAAACTCTTTTAAGTCTGTTTTACATTCTTTATTACAGTATTGCACTCATTATTCTGACAATATGGATAAATATGTTATGATTCATAAAAAGACTGGACCTAAACACAGGAATATAAATTTATTTCATACAAAACACACAAGAGGAGACACTCTATTTCCACTACCAAGTTAACCTTTACTGCAAAAAGGAAGCTGAATCAAGCAAGTTCACTCAGGAGAGCAGGATAGACTGATGAGGTGTGGAGAGCAGTGTTCGTAGTTAAATGTAGTTGAGAAGCTGACCAAAACCAACCAAAGATGAAGATGAAGATCCTCATGACAATAAACGTGTTGCCATTACCCCTACATTTGCACAAAACGTAAATATTGTAAAGAAAAACCTGTAATGGAAGGCCTATATTACAAAACAAAAACAAAAAACAAAAAACAAAAACTTCCAAATATAGCAAAAACCCTTATATAGTTTAATGAGGTTTTTCTTGCCATGTTGATAATCTAGTTTAGTGAAAAAGGGTAATAAAAACTCTTTTCTTTTTCTTTTTGGATTTGCATGTCTCCGACAGCACTGGATGTGACATAGTTAGTCAATCCAGAGTCATCAAAACCTAGGCACCAGTTGTTTTTTGGTCTCATTAACGTGATGTAGTTGTGCTGTAACACTTCTTAATCATTATGAATTACTGCATTACATAAGAGCTTTGAATAATCATTTGAATGATCATCCGCTGCCTTCATCTTCTGGTGACTGTTTTCACAACATCAGTAGTGGCAGTTGCAATTATTTGTCCAAAACTAAAAACGTTTTCATCTGTCTTCTTCAAAGTCAAGATCTTCTTCTATATTTTGAAGCGATGTTTCACAGGATGAGATATTGAGAGTTACAGAGATACAAAGAGAGAACTCAGAGAGTTAAGCTCATAAGAAAACCACAGTTCAACTGAAACACCAGCTGCTGGGGCCGTTCCTTCGTTGCTAATTCAGAATTTCGCTTTTGTTTTACAGAAAAGTGTAATGGAAATCCATCAAATGTGTTTGTGAAAAAAAACAAAGGTACAGAGAAAACATAGTTATTTACCTTATGTTCAGACTGGGGCAGTGATCATCAACCAGACACTCCTTCAGTTCAGTAGTGGAGTTCCCATTGTCATTGTACATGTCTCTGCACTTTTAATTTTCAACAATCTTTCAAATAATCATTTGAATGTGCATGAAATTTGAATAGGAACAGGACTAGATACTCCGCAGAAATCTCAAGAGCCCATATTGGACCAGTTTCTTCTTTTCAGAATGTTCATGTACATAAATTTCACAAAACATGGTAATGATCTTCACCTAAAATTAAGCCCAAGATCAGTGATGCGCACTGTGATGCGATATTCTGGCATGGTGATGATTTGATCCAAATGTTAAAGTCAGAAAATTGTTTATAATCTAAGAAGCAAGTCATTAAATTTGTAGGTGTTTGGTAAAGCAGTCATATAAGTAGGTTCTTCTGATGTTAAACTATTGATCTCAATTTCATTTGAAGGAAAATTTGATTAGTTTTTGGAAGCGTTGTCTGTCTCTTGCTGTCTTTAGTAGCTGGACTCTGGTTCCAGGTCATTAATAAAGTAATGAGGGACTAGAAAAAAAGAGAGACTGATGCAGAAAGAGACCAAAGACAGAAGAACAGTCCTCCACACCTATAGGAGGAACCTCTGAGTGACAAGACTGCAAAATAACTGGTGTGAATAAAAACCAGAGGATTGGCAACAGCTCTGATGGAAAACATTCACACCCTGAATAATGGTTCTTTGAAATAACAGTCAACAAAGAAACAGTTTTCATCCTTTTTTCCTGGTATCAGAATTAAAAACATTTGTATCAAAATTCTCAATACTGGATTTATATGCAAATTCAATCAAAGCTGCAGGGTGGTGAGAAGTTATATCCCATCCCTTGTGGACCACAAATGTTTCTTTTGCTTAAATATTTCTAGTTTACATGAATGAACTAACAGCTCAACAGAGCACTTCTGCAGTCTTGTCACAATTGTTGTCTAAAACAGCATACTCAAATCTGTTTAATGAGTAGAGTGGACCACTCTACCAGGAGTAGAGTGGAATTAGTGAGTTACAGATGCAGTCTTTCTTGGAATTAAGCTACAAGTACATAAAATTACAGATTCACATTTTAAAAGGGAACTATTCAAGTTTCCACTAGAGTTAGTCATCCATTCGACATGGTGGCTATAAATCCTGGACCTTTATCTCAAAAATAATGGTGCCTGATGGCCATCGATAGCTGCCATCAGAGGGAATTCACTGACCTCCTCACACAAAACAGAAATGTTTCCCAGAGGGTGTGATTGTACCATCTTCCAGCAGCCATTCTTTTAAAATAAAAGGATCAAACTGACAACAGAAAGTTAAAAGCATGCTCTAATACTAGTTACTTCTGACACTAAAAAGGACTAAATCAGCCAAAAAAAAAAAGTTTTAAAAAATCTTGCATTAACAAATCTCTCATCATTGTTTCAGTTAAGCTCAAAAATGTCTTAATAATATTTCAGCCTCCTTGCAAACTTTAAAACCATCTGAACTCATAAAACCCATCTCTGAAGATTTACCTGCTTTTTTAGGCTTAGATGTCAACATTTTGCTTTATCAGATGGAAAGATGTAAAAGGCTTGTGCAAGAGTCATTTCTCTCTGTTGCAATCAGACCAACCTTTTACTTGTCTGTCTGGGACGCAGCTTGAAAAGGACAACTTTGACGCTGAGATTGGGAGATACTCTGGAAAATTCAATATGTGTATCTGTGACACAATGAAGAGGTAGACTGAAAAAATTTTGAATACCATCAATTTTTCTTGAAATATTTTCTAAAGATAAAAGACTTCAGAGCAAAACATCTTTTTAAAATTATCTTTAGTTCAGTAAATGATTCCATTGTCATCATCTTGCAGGGTGAATACTTTTTAGATCACAGATGTATTCACAGTAAGCACACATTTGAATGGCATTAGAGATAACACTAGAGCTGAGGGAGTTCACTGCGTATTAGAATACAAGCACAAGCGAGAAAGATTTTACAGTACGTGGGAAGAGCTGCTGCTTGTATAACATCTTTGGCTCTGACACAGTCGAAGGGAGTCATCCTCGGATTGAGGTTATGCTGAAACACGCCTACAACCCTGCACTTTCTTCAGAGAATGAAGAGAAAAAGAAAGGTCATAGGATGTTGTTTTGCTCCGAGATGATCGAATGCAAAAGATGGGTGAACTAAAGTAGACAAGCACATTAAAGCAGGTGATATAAAGGGATTTTGCAGGTGCACATTGAAAGCTGTGGAAATTCTCAAAACACAATATTTTTAGACAATACACATAATCCACACTCTGGTCACAATAATAGCAAATAAATGAAGGATTTCCTTGCTGGACTTAAAGGATCTTACAACACAAGGTCATTGTCTCCACATATAAAAGTCAAAATCTGAAACATGAACTTTACCTGATTTTGCATGTGATTGCAAATGGGGTAGTTTTACTTTTATTTGTCAAGTGTATTTGGAAGGCATATGCTTCAGAAATGTTTCCTTTGTTAAACTCGATCCCTGTGTTAGCATTTCCCCTCTGCCAGATGAACCACTTCATATCTTTACACATCACAGCTTCTCTGTGGTATGAGCCCAGCACTGTGTGAGCAAATTCAGATGTCGCTGTGTGTAGAGGTGGCTGTCGTCCCAAACTGCACTTCTTATATGGAAAAAAAAAAAAAAAAGATATTTCGCTGAACCACAGATGTGGCTACTGAAAGTAGTGTCTCTGCTCCCCAGAGGGTTTTTTTTAATCCTGCAGAAAGAAGAAATGTGAGAAGTTGGCAAAACATCCGATAGCAGGTGGAGACAGAGTGACCCATTTATAAGCAAATGGATCATGTTCCCATTATATTAAACCTTTATTGTAAAGTTTAAATGCTTTAGATAAAAAGATTATATGGTGACAATAAGGTGCCACAGAATGAGAGGTTTCTACATATAACCATAATTGGATCAGCTAAAAAAAAAAAAAACCTATTTAGTTTCAAAGAGCCATTTATGATACACACACAAAAAGAAATATTGGATCACTGAGACAGCACTACAAAATGGTTTTGCTTGCAGGATTTGGTTCTTCTTGTACTGGGCTGCAGCAGGTGAGAGGTGAAAGATAACAGAATTGTGGAGAAAATCTTTGACTGTAGCTCTAAAATGGGGGTCATCCTGCAACTGAGGTTAAAACATGGCCATTGTCATGGTAGATGACCAAAGATAACCCAGGACAAAATCCTAATACAACATTTGGATGATTTAAACACTGCCAACAAGGACCAGACACACTCAAACACACTAAATAAAGCCAAAATTAATATTTATCCTCCTAACACATAGCAACTCTAGTTTGGTTGTGACAACAGAAGTTTTTCATGCATGAAGTGCTCTCCTGCTGTTATCATGACATGACCTTGTTACCTGTGAGGGTGGAGCATCAAATCTAAGTTTATGAAATCTGTGGAGCACAGCATGGCTTATTTTAAAAACAATTTAACATATACAGTACATTCCAAATAAAAGTTCTGTCTGAAACATCTGCATAAAGGTGAACTATAAACCAACTGGAGCTAATTTGTTAAGATTCAACAGCCTGTGCTTAACAAAGCTCCCAACCTTTTAGTATAAGATTTCCCCTTTCTGCAACTAAAGACTCTAATGACAGTAAACAATTTGAAGAGAATAACATTTATTGAACCAACCCAAAAACTAAAGTATCAACATCTTCAGATAAATAGTGTATTTTTGCTGTAAAATACATCTCACATTTCCTATATGTAAATCGCTTCATGAAGAGACCCTTTCAGTATAAACAAATGGTACAGTTATGGCAAGCTGTTACAGTGTTTTATAAGGTTACTTGATCGTTGTTTTAAGACTGAACAAGTCAACACTCTTGACTGTGAAAAAGTACTGTTGATGAAACCAAGGAATCAGCTGGCACACCTGGTATTTGTTATCTGTTTTATGTTTGTTTAACTTTCACACCTGCACTTTCAAGACTGGGGATGATGTCACCAGCTATGTTCTTTACGGTTCTTCACACCTCAAAGGATATTTCCATCATCAGCTGCAGGATTTTCTTCTTCTTCTATTTTTTTTTCCATGGCAAGCCTGTCATGCATTTACTGTGAAGTCCATCAGTGGTTTCTTTTTTCCATCCAACCTCCCCACACTGTTGCGCTTGATGTATGTAATTCCACATCCATTTTCTCTTCAAAAGGATTAGCTATTTTTGTGTCAGTTTTTCATGTTGATGTAAGGTTTTTGGCTCAAATTTCAACCCGAACAGCTGCAAAAGGAAACACCTGGATAAGTTTGCCCTGCCAGTCGACTGTTAACTTGCTTTTGCACTTCTGAAAGTGGGGTAAAACAACACAACACCACCTTTTTAATTCCATTCATTAAAAATATTGTTGACAATGGCTTATCTTTAGATTTCACATCCAGGGAAAATTTTCACTTTACTGCTGCACCATGTATTTTGCTTGGCACCATCATCCTATTGGGTTGCTGACTGGTTGTGTTTGTAATTTGTGTGTATTGCCTGTCACTGTCAGAGCTGTACACAATTCATCAGCTCACAGCTGTGACTTACTGCCTGCTGGTTAGTCAAGGTCACTTCACACACACACACACACACACACACACACACACACACACACACACACACACACACACACACACACACACAC